>OU015494.1:67180520-67373020 GCA_907164885.2 Dolomedes plantarius | reverse complement strand
TTAGTGGATGAAAAGAGGCGTCCACTGGTCTTTCGTATTGTGGGGGAGGATGTAAGAATAAATTATAGCATGAAATTTAGTTCAGAGATTAGGAAATCTGCCTGAGATGCTAAAGATGGTGGGTTCAATTCTTGCTCCTGCCATGATTCGTCTAAGTGAAAACAAAAAAAGATCGAGTGAGAAACCTCCTTCAGTTTGCAGTGGCGTACAGGGAATTTTTCTTGAATTTTAATTGTAATGTAGAGAGAATCATCATTTGAAGGATCTTCCTGAAATATATGCAGTAATGTTCAGAAAAAAATGTATTCATGTCGATACTGAAGGAAAGCTTTGAAATCCGCAGTAATCCAATATAATTTGTCGCTCACTGTATTTTTTTCATGTGACAATCACATAAAATTCTTTTGCGCTGTTATAGGAAAGCGTTTCACCCTAGAAAACAAATTATATTACATTACTAAAGATTTATGAACCTTTTCTTTAAAATTCATTACTCTTCAGAAACTTTTTGTAAATATCAAGTGTTTACTTTTCCAGCAATAATTATAGATTCGCATCTAATTCTTTAGCGCAAAATGTCTCGTGGAAATCAATGTGACTACCTTTTTTACTAGGATATTTTGAGAGAAAAAAATCAATACAAATATAGGCCATATCCTTATTTAGGTGGGATTGGATAAGACTTCTCATGTGATGTGCCTTTGAATTATCAAATTTCTCGAATTTTAACATTTTTTTTTCCTTAAATAAAATCGTTTAAGTTAAGATACAACTCGTTTATTTCATGATATAAACCAACTTCTTCATCCTGCTTTTTGAAAGATCCCATACGTTTTCAGTTGGAGTCAAGCCGAAATTTCCCGGCTATCCTAGACAGTTTTTTTCGATAACATATTTTTATATTTTTGTATTCGTGCAAGTTACAAGGTTTCACACAGACTTCCGTGTTCGTCTGTCCTCAGTATTTTAAGAGGCGATACAATTTTTCTTTTTCAAAATTGTATTCCTCAAGTTCTGTCAGGTGTTAATACATTCTAGTAGCCCAAGATCTTTAATATAAAAATAACCTTATAACATACTTTTTTTTCTTCAGCGCTTCGATCGTTGTTTAATGGATTTGGTTGTTTAATGGATTTATCGGAGATAGTCTCAGTAGATAGTTATCGGTCATATGGAAAACTCTGTCGGGGAAAAATAAAGTACGCTTCGTTCCATAAAAACACATTTTTCATTTGTCACCTGTTCCCTTATCATTTTTTTCCCGTAGTAACCATTTTTTTTGTCTTTCATCTGTGGGCTCGACAGCACCTTTTCTAGCGGTAAAACAGCTCTACGACTGACTTCTAAAAGTCTTCTTCGATTGGTTGGTCACGGACTCTGATACAGGGACCTGCCAACTCGTTTGTAAGTTTAAAGCCAGTTCCTTTTAGCTTTTCTTTTCATATATGTGTGTGTATATATATATATATATAGCTAGTTAAAATTCATTAGAGGGGAGGACTTTAAAATAGTCATCCTCTCTAATGATTTTTCTTTTCCACATTTTCATTTTATGTCTTAAAGAGACTGTTATTTTACTTAAAAATTTAACTATGAAATCTACGGGAATGGTGAGCAGTTATTTATAGACCGTGATCCACTTTCTTTAAATAAAAAATCACTCGATACACAACAAAATTGTTTTGGTAATAACAAAAATGTTATATGGTAAAAAACAAAAAAAAAAGGAAATAAAAGAAATATGCAAATTTTAGCAAACTATTTTAAATATTCTTTAATTGCAGATTTTGGGTGCATATTTAATTCGCATATTAACAATAAAAAAATGTTTTGATTACTTTCTGCACTCGTTTTCGCAAATGACGTGTAACTTCATACTTAAATATTAATACATATTTGTATTCCAATATATTTTGTTTTACTAACTGTTTTGTCGATAACAAAACATGCGTTCAAAATTATAAACTTTATATTAAAACACTGAAAATTATGAACTTCATTTATTTATATAAAACTGAAATTATCTGCGACCCTCTCCAGTTTTTTTCGTGACCCTCCAGTGGGTCACAATAGTTTGCTCACCACTGATTTAAGAGACAAAAAGTTATATTGAAAGCTTAACGATGTCTTTTTGAGTTCCTAAAGGTTTCCGTAGGGAATAATAACTTTGCATTAGAAAAAAAAAATTTAACAAAAAAGGTAAAGCAGTGTGTATTAAGAATCCAGAAAAAACTGATTTAAAATATCGATTCCTTTAATGAGTGCTTAAAACACACGATTTTAATGCGGTGCCAAATTAATGACAGAAGGTGTCAAACAGTATAAAAAATACAGCAGATGATTTTAAACTACTGATTTAATAAAGAGAGCAGCAGGCAAAAATGATGGTAAAAATTATGAATTTGAATAAAAGGATGAAAATATCTCGACTCCATTAAATGTAAAAATTCAATAACTAATTTATTTGCGAACTACGCCTTTTAATGGGAATCTAGACTATTTTTTAGGAATAACTATCCATATTTTATACAATAAGCATGGTCCAAAACTTATTTTGTATATAAATATGATTAATGTAAACTCTAAAATTATTATTTCCTGTATAATTTTCCAGGCTAAATTTTAAGATACTTTTTTATCACATAATTAAAGAATTCTTCCTAGCGTAGCATACGTTGACTAAAAATATATGATCTACTCCATATGAGTAGATTTGAAGATTAAAACCTCTCAGTCTTCACTGATGCTCTTTTGAACCCCATGAATTTCAACAAATGAGTTCATGTATAATATTTCATTTACTTTTTGAGAAAAACTTTTGAACTTGTAGAAAAAACACAGAATCGCAGATAGTAAGTGTTACAGAAAGTAAAAATAACTAAGAAGAAATATGTGGGTATGAACTTTTCAATATTTTTATAGTTTAAAGTAGCTATATTCCTAGCAGTTAAAATGACTTTTCTACGACTGTCAGAAAAAGAGAAAAAGGCTTTGCTGATAAAACACTCTTATCACCTTGTCATACTCTTATCACTAAGTCAAGCACTTTTCTACATCCTCCAACTTTTGCATAGAGGAGTAAATTTTAGATTAAAATCCCGTAGAATTTCCTTTACCTTTTTTCTCGGTTCATAGACCTATTTAAACCAAGTACAACTAGTTATTATCTATACTTTTCTTTCATTTTATCTTCAATGGCCATCCCTCTTCTTATTTTACAGTTTCTCGGCTAGAATTTTCCCCTTCAATGTAAACAACTTTTTATCATTATTTTCCCCTTCTTAACGGCTTTTGTGTTAAGTCGTAAGAAAACTTACATATACGTAATTTGATCGCAAATTTTGTGCTCATTAAGTAAATACTTAATGATATCGGTCATTTAATGCAACTAAATGGATTTTAAAACTTCCCTTTTAAAAGATAAACATTTCTCTTGATAATTATTTAACTGTTAATGCCGCTTCATTTTAAACTATTGCTCATAAATCATATGCACTAATGGGAACTTTGAGTGAAACGTAAAGGTTAAATGACGAAAATATGAACTGCCTTGTATGGGGAGGGGGGTGGGCTCTTCTGCAATAGGAAGATGCTGGTAGTAATGGTTTAAAACAGCACTCATACACTTCAACGGGGGCAATGGACTCTTATGAAAATTGAATGAGAAATTCGTTGGGTAAAAATCTTTGCATTCCGTTTTCTACCATTTATTTTTCTACACAGAGAATGTGCAGTTACGACATTCTATTGCTATGAGGCATAATATAAAGTCAGTCTGTGACGGCACTTACCACCTATCCCATAGCATCGGCAGTACCCCATGCAATGATGTCTTTACTAGAATACGCGGGATCCCTTATGTTTATGTCATTTATCGCTCATTTGGGAATTGTCGTTCTCAACGGACACAGATGACTTGCGAATTCATGCTTATGGAAATCCATGAACTAGCTCAGATTCTTGATTTTGTTATGTAACCACTCATGACGATGACCCATGGTTTTTAATGTAGGATTACGTTCCTCAATAACGGTCCTTCTGGAAGAAAAAAAGTGTCCGTCCTGCGTCGCGAGTTATAATTTTGGCAGCGTGCCAAACCCAGTAGCAGTAAACAGTTAAACAGAAAAGTACCAAAATGCGTAAAAAAAGGAGGGGTGGGTGGGTAAGCAACGATAAGTAATCCTACGTTAATAACCCGCGGTAGTTTCGTTAGAAGAGACAACCTGATTTTTTTTTTCTTGTATGAGCTGGTATTTGCAATAATAGCAAATCAAACCTTGTAATGATTCTTGGCACCTAAACAAAGCGTTACATCCACGATATCATGCGATATCCCCCCTCCCCCGCCTTGCTGTCAGTTGGGCTTGAATCATTTCCAGCCGTAAAAAAAATTTCCTGGTGAGACATAGAGCTCATCTCTAGTGAGTATATTCTTGGAGGCGCAATACTTTATTCTGTCGTGTCTGTAAATCTATCTCTAATCCATTATGTATGGCACATATTTGTAAATTGAACACGTGGCGTGAGATCTGGTGCAAAACTTATAAAATGTCTGATTAAGTCTGTCTTACGACACCATACGTTTGCAATAGGTTCACTACATTAAATATCAAGATGTTTAGCATCCAAGAAAATGTAATTGAGCAACAGGCTAAGATGCAATGTTTATGAACATATTGTCCTAAAATAAAGAGCAATATCTACATTCAAATTTAATTACCTCTAAGTCTTTCCCTTATCTTTATCCATGGAGCTGATTATTTAATTATACTCTATCTTTTCGTATGCTTTTAAACATATAATTTATTTCTCGGAGGAAAATAATTATTTTTATGACTTATACTGCGATATAAATGACAAATACTCGAACACTACATTAAACTTGCTAGTTTGAAATTCAAAGGAGGCCGCATAACTTACTTATCTAGTATTCAAGACATAGCAATTAAAATGGAAGCAACAAAATCAATAGATCACACTCTACATTACTAAAATATATCAGACACATAATATGAAAGAGGAAAAGAGTATTTATTTCAGAAAAATCAATACACTGTTGACCAACTTTGGCTGTAATAACTGGCTAGACTCTTCTAGACATGATTCGATCTATTTCTGGTATGTGTCCGCTAGAATATGGCTCCATTCTTGTATTGATGCCTCATTCATGGATGCCGTTGTTAGTCGAAGATGAATTTGGCGTTCTAGCTCATCTCATAAGCGTTAGATAGTATTGAGATTTGTATTCTGAGCCGACCACAGCTAAATTTGTTTCTTTTGTTCTTCAAACCAGGCCTAGATACAGTTCAGAGTTTGACATGAGGTCACGTCATATGAAAAGGGACAAGAGTCTGTTCCGAAGGGCACAATCATCTAAACTCTTTATGTAACTCTTATAGACCCTAGCTGAAGATTAAAAAAATGAAAGGATTTGGCCATTCCCAGAATAAACAGGTCCAAACTATCCCAAAGACCTCTCCCAATTTAACAGTTGGGATAATTCAGTCGGAGAGAAATCGCTACCCAGGAAAGTGTCGTAACCAGGCACGTCTATCCGATTGGAAATACTTGAAGTGTGATTCATCACTCCACATAACTTTTTCCCATTCGTCTATTGTCCATGAACGACGTGCTAAACACCACTGCAGTCTCTTTCTGGCAAACAGAGATGAGTAATACGAGGCTATAAGCACCGGACCTTATAAGCCCCGAGTAATACGAGGCTTGTGTGCAGCCTATCTATCTTGCTATCTGATACTATGCAGATCCTGAAGAATTGTGCGGATACAGATATCAGATCTTGTGGCGGGGTGTCTCTGAAGCCAACGCTGAGGCAGTAGAAGATCGATCCTCACTAAGCATCTTGTGAGATTTCCCCTCCTCATGGCCCAGAAAATTATTAACCTCGGCATGAAACAGAGTAAGCCAGCGGCGGACTGCGGAAAGAATAGGTTTCCCCCTGCCGAGGGTGACTTACAAAAGGAGTCAACTTCGACTCGCAAGCGAGGAGCGACTTGACAATAGCGAGGCGCCCCGATGTCTACAGCGAAGAAACTATAACACAAAAGACTAACAAAGGCAGACCATCCCCCTGATGAGACGACCTAATGACCCAACGTGTGCTGCCGATATAAAGAACAAATATAGTTTTGCACACGGTTCAAGGCCAAGGACCTATCAGAGCCCCAGATCAAAGAGCGGGGATGTTACAGATCCCGCCAGGGAAAAAAGTGTTAAAAACGGATGCCGGAGATTTTTTTAGGGAGAGAGACGAGTTTCGAAGCCTGAGTTTAGGAGTGATAGCTGATCTCCTAGCTCCAGTCACTTTGAGTGACTTCGACATTTTTGGAGGCTCAGCCCCCCTGTGTGAAGAAGACCTTTTTCTCGCTGGGAAGGGTTATTTGGAGATCAAAACTTGATCTTTAGTATTTCCGAAGCAGCTAGCTTCTTTGGTGAGAACGTGGGACGAACCGTCCACTACTCTGATAATTAGACCACACAACGTCTGGAGTTCGAGTTCGCCTCATTCCAGCCTGTTCCGACGAGTGGAATCCATTCCCAGCAACTGAGACTTCTACAATTAGAGTTTTATTGCCTGAAGGCCCGATCTACGATCCGTAGCGGCAGATCAGCCAGCCAGCTGAACGGACAATCTTTAGCGTGCATCGCAGACTTCAAAGAACATTATTAATGTAAAATGTATGTTCCAGAACACGACCTACTTGTGAAGTATTTAATCCAGACTCTCTAATAAATTGATATTCAGTGTAAAAAGTTCTTATTAGTAAGCTGTTTATCACTAAACATAACCGGTGTGACGCTACCTAGCGTGTCGGCTTTGACACCAAGCACGGAATATGTTACAGCTAAACTAATATTAGAATTTATGGTGGCAGCGTTAGAACGAATCCAGCTTTAGTGAGTGATTGTGCAAGACTGTGAGTGTGTGCGCGTACGATAATTCGAACTTTCAACAGTGCCTGACTAGTGTGGAGCCATTCCTACTAAGCCGAGAAAGCCAGCATACCCGAGGAGAGAAGCAAGCTTCGAGGACAGGTACTTGTTTTTTCATTCTCTAGAGGCAAATGTGTATTTGAAGTGTTTTTTTAATTATTAACTCTTTAGTTAATTAAGTGGTCGAGAAAGTCGACAAAATATCTGTATTAAATTATTAACTCTTTAGTTAATTAAGTGGTTGAGAAAGTCGACAAAATATTTGTTTTAAATTATTAACTCTTTAGTTAATTAAGTGGTCGAGAAAGTCGACAAAATATCTGTTTTAAATTATTAACTCTTTAGTTAATTAAGTGGTCGAGAAAGTCGACAAAATATCTGTATTAAATTATTAACTCTTTAGTTGATTAAGTGGTCGAGAAAGTCGACAAAATATTTGTTTCAATAATTAACTCTGTAGTTAACTGAGTGGTCAAGAAAGTCGACAACATAGTTGTTTTAATAAATAACTCTATAGTTAACAAAATTCGAGAAATTCGAAAAACGATAGAGCATCAGCTCGTCAGTAATATTTTTCTTGAGTCCGAGAAATTCGAGACATTGTGGTTTTATATGTGATCTGGTTTATGAACAAGTCGCAAAGTGTTACAAAATTTAGTAAAGTGTATCTATTGAAAACATAGAATTTTTTGCAAGTGTATGTATGTTATTGTGGGGAAATGTATTAGATGAAATTTTTTCTGAGTAGAATTGTATAACATGTTATTGAACCGAGATTGCATATTGTGTTTTGAGTATTAAGTGTATTTGTGCTAGAAATTAAGAAAAGTGCATTTTTATTATTCTTTATTAACGTATCGTATTAGAGTGTATTATTTTGGAGAATTGGTTTTGGACTAGTGTAATTGGGTTATATTGAGATAGGAAAAATGGCATTTTTAATGACTTATAAGAAGGAAGACCTCCAGGTTCTTTCAGATGATCTAGGGATTGATTTCGAGGATCACGATAGGAAATGTGACCTATACGACAGAATTTTGTCCAGTGCGAGATATGATGAAGAGAGTGTTAGGGCTCAAATAAAAATCATTAAGGAAGAGCGCGAAAAAACAGAACGTATAGAATTAGAACGCGAAGCTAGGCAATTAGAACGCGAAGCTAGGCAATTAGAATTTGAACGAGAAGTGAGGCAGAGAGATTTCGAACTGCAAAAATTACGGTTGACTCAGGCAGCCGAAACCGCCAGCGTAGCTTCGTCCCAGAATGAGAGCGTTAGGCCCGTACGAAATTTCAAAACCCTAATGCAGAAATATGATCCGGATAAATCGGACATTTCTCTCTTCCTAACCCTGTTTGAACGTCAGGCACGAAAAGCACAGGTTGAAGACGGGGAACGAATGATGCATTTGCTTTCATTATTACCCACGGAGATCGCTGAAATAATTATTCGCGAACCCGTTGAGGTAGCAGATGATTACGATCAGGTAAAGAAATTACTTCTGAGCCGTTTTAAGTTAAGTCCGGAGACTTTTAGAGTTAAACTAAATCAACACCAGAGGCGGCCAGGTGCCCTATGGAAAGATTTAATTTTCGAGCTGAGAAATTATTTAGAGGGATGGCTTGAAGGGGTAAGTGTAACAGATTTTGAAGCCCTTAAGAATCTCATGGTTGCAGACCAGATTAAAAAACGCGTCCCGGCGGAAATCCGAGAACACTTTTTAGATGATTGGGGAGCTATAGTGGACCCTCACATCTTAGTGAAAAAATTGGACGAATATGAAGCGACAAGGCGCACTATTCGAAAACCCCTTAATTTAAAACCACCAGAGAAAAAGGTTGCAGAGAAACCCAAAATCGCCGAGGAGATAAATGAGGATAAAAAGGGAGACTGGGAAAGGTCTAACTCTTTTAACGGGAGGAGCCAAGGTTCAGGTGGGAATAACTGGCGCACACGCGAGTTCGAAAAACGTAAGCCCCCGGCTTGTTATCAGTGTGGGTCGACCGATCATCTGAGACCTCAGTGCCCCGAATTACACAGGCAAACTGCCGAGCGTGTAAACAGTGTAGCTACTGCGGAGATCTTTGAACCAGTGTTCAAGCCATACTTAAGTAAGGCAAAAATAAACGGTATCGAAACCACCATTCTCAGGGACAGTGGTTCGAGTTTTGATCTAGCCCCTATTAAATTAATAAACGCCTCAGATTTTACCGGAGAAAGGGTATGGGTCCGCACAGCCTTAGAAAATGAATTGCGGAGTTTACCGGTCGCTAGAGTGCGAATAAAAAGTGAGAAATATGGGGATCTGCTCACGAAAGCAGCAGTGGTAGGAAAATCAGTGGGAATGAACCATTACTTAATGGGAAATTACACCCAGGAACTTGTAGAGAGGCTCAAAAGCGAACCCCAGTCCGTGAACGCCATCGTTACGCGAAACCGGTCGCTAGCCATAGTAAGTCGTGGAGAAAAACTAGAAAATTCAATTCCCGCCGTAGGAGTTGAAACCGAAACTGGTCAGAGTGAAGAGGGAACGGTCCAGGTCGAGAGCGAATTAGTACTGCCCCCGGGAGAAGGAAGCGCAGAAATGGATTTAGCGGGTGTAAGCTCAGAAATTTTCCGAAAAGAGCAAGAGAGGTGTAAAGAACTAAAGCCCCTCTGGAATAGGGTTAAAAATAAAACCACAACCGAATATTTGGTTGAAAAAGGGTTGTTGTTCAGAAGATCCACGGATCACAGAGGCAAAGAACGGAGGCAGTTAGTCATTCCTAAATGTATTCGAGCCAGAATCTTAATTTTGACTCACGAGGGATTACGGGGACATATGGGGGTCCTCAGAACGAAAAAGGAGCTATTGCGTTATTATTATTGGCCCCAGTGCACCAAAGACGCGGAGATGTTCGTAAAATCTTGCGACCCGTGTCAGCGAATAGAAAAAAATAATGCCGGTAACAACCATAGGCTTATGAGGTGGTCTCTAGCTATGCAACCATTTAATTATAAGATTGTTCATAGGCCAGGATCACAAAACAAACATGCTGACTGTCTCAGTAGAGCGGAATAAGCTAAAATTACTTGAATTGTAACAATTTTTTTCTTATTATATTTGTAAATAAGTGTATTGTTTGAATTAAAAGTTGTACTAGGATAAAGTTTTTTCTCTTTTTAGTAAGGTAATGTTGTAAATGTAAATGTTTTTTAGATAATTATAAATGAAATCTAATGTCCTTTAAATCAAGGTATTGAGCTAATGTAAAATATTATTTCTACTATAAATTAATTGTAATGTTAAGGAAAGTATAGTGTAAATGTAAAAGTTGGTCTGTAACAAACGTTGATGCATTGATTAAAATTGACAGGGATGCCTCTAGAGATGCAATACAAGTGGATCCCCTGTACCTAATCCTTGCATTTCAGATTTTGCAGGAACCGCAAAATCTTTTTCAAAGGGGGGAGGGGCTGTGAGATTTCCCCTCCTCATGGCCCAGAAAATTATTAACCTCGGCATGAAACAGAGTAAGCCAGCGGCGGACTGCGGAAAGAATAGGTTTCCCCCTGCCGAGGGTGACTTACAAAAGGAGTCAACTTCGACTCGCAAGCGAGGAGCGACTTGACAATAGCGAGGCGCCCCGATGTCTACAGCGAAGACACTATAACACAAAAGACTAACAAAGGCAGACCATCCCCCTGATGAGACGACCTAATGACCCAACGTGTGCTGCCGATATAAAGAACAAATATAGTTTTGCACACGGTTCAAGGCCAAGGACCTATCAGAGCCCCAGATCAAAGAGCGGGGATGTTACAGATCCCGCCAGGGAAAAAAGTGTTAAAAACGGATGCCGGAGATTTTTTTAGGGAGAGAGACGAGTTTCGAAGCCTGAGTTTAGGAGTGATAGCTGATCTCCTAGCTCCAGTCACTTTGAGTGACTTCGACATTTTTGGAGGCTCAGCCCCCCTGTGTGAAGAAGACCTTTTTCTCGCTGGGAAGGGTTATTTGGAGATCAAAACTTGATCTTTAGTATTTCCGAAGCAGCTAGCTTCTTTGGTGAGAACGTGGGACGAACCGTCCACTACTCTGATAATTAGACCACACAACGTCTGGAGTTCGAGTTCGCCTCATTCCAGCCTGTTCCGACGAGTGGAATCCATTCCCAGCAACTGAGACTTCTACAATTAGAGTTTTATTGCCTGAAGGCCCGATCTACGATCCGTAGCGGCAGATCAGCCAGCCAGCTGAACGGACAATCTTTAGCGTGCATCGCAGACTTCAAAGAACATTATTAATGTAAAATGTATGTTCCAGAACACGACCTACTTGTGAAGTATTTAATCCAGACTCTCTAATAAATTGATATTCAGTGTAAAAAGTTCTTATTAGTAAGCTGTTTATCACTAAACATAACCGGTGTGACGCTACCTAGCGTGTCGGCTTTGACACCAAGCACGGAATATGTTACAATCTCTTACCACGATAATCCAATTTGTGTGGCCTCTAGGTCGGAGTTTTGCTCCAGTACTACCGTTAGCTTTTCATCTTCGAATGATATCTTCTACAGTTGTTTTCGGATTCCCAGGAGATCACAAATTAGATGCAAAAACTGTTTGATTAAGTTGCATCCTATGACCATACCTCTTTGGAAATCTGTAAGTTCAATGTTGCGTGCCGAAGCAGATTCCAATTAAATTTAAAATTTTAGAAAGTGATCTTGTTTATATATACTACCTAAAGGTGGCGACAGATTTGTAACAAAATGTTGTAGTATAATGTAATGTAACAGGAGCATTCGCTGTCAGTGCTTGAAAGCGAGCGACGAACTGAGCCACTCAAATCATTAAATCGCGCTCCACTAGACTATCAGTATTTTCGCGAATCCCTTGATCGTTACATCACAAGTTAGTGCAGATCATACTGAAATGACTGAAGTGGAGCCAGGGGCGGATCCAGCAGGGGGGGGGGCTGAGGGGGCTGCAGCCCCTCCCCTTTAGGTCATGTTTTTTTTTAATTTAAAGAAAGAACTTAAGATTACAAGAAGCAAAGAAAATAAAGCAACAAATAATATGTAGCGCTAGAGCCAAGTTTTGGGGAAAGAAACGCTAAGTTTAAACGTGCTTGTCGATTAGAAGTGCGCCAGTGCAATGCATTTCGCTTAACGGTCGAGTCTAGTGTACAAAACGGCGCAGACTCTCCCCGCTGATTGTGGAAATAGAATAGGGGCTATTGGCACCACCTCATGCGCAATCGGTGCAAACTGATATGATATCGGGGTGAAAAATCAAAATTGCTTGTAGCTGCTTCTGACATCTATACTTAGAAATTTGAACTATTTGTATAAGAAAAACTTAGCAAATGCTAAGTTTTGATTTTTTTTGTCAATCTTTTCATTTACACGTATTTCCATTTAAAATTAAAAAAAGATAATATGAATTTTATTTTTTAATAATTTACTAAATAAAATAAATTAATTGATTAATTAATTAAAAAATAAGTAAATAAATAAATAAATTAAAAAATAAACGTAATATATATTTTGATTCCATTTAATAAGAAATTTTATTATAATTTCATTATTCTAATTCCATCCCAAACTATCATTCTCATTATTAATATTTAATTATGATAAAACAAATATTAAATACATTAAATTAAAATTATTTTTATTCAGGCCAGGGTACCCCGATTTAAATCAGCTTGATAAATCAAAATTTCCTTTTCATTCTTTTAACACTGTAATTTTGTATTGATTTAAAATAAAACAAATTTTAAACAAACTACTTGTTATTTACATCAAATAAGCCAAGTTAGAAAAAAAATAAAAAGAAATAATGATGATATGCAAATGTAAATGAAAAGATTGATAAAAAAAATCAAAACTTAGCATTTGCTAAGTTTTTCTTATACAAATAGTTCAAATTTCTAAGTATAGATGTCAGAAGCAGCTACAAGCAATTTTGATTTTTCACCCCGATATCATATCAGTTTGCACCGATTGCGCATGAGGTGGTGACAATAGCCCCTATTCTATTCCCACAATCAGTGGGGATAGTCTGCTCCGTACAAAACTAGATACGCGATCGCCGCGCCCCATCACCAGTCGCGACAAGATCCCTGTCCCTGCCGTCGCACAGCGTGAGTGACACAGAGACAGGTTCAGTGTTTGTTGACTTGTGGTTATTGAATAACGGGTCTGTTTGAGAATTGCAAAGTGCGTGTGTGTGTTTTTCAGACTTTCATTTTTTGAGTTTGATGGTTTATCTTCAAAGTACCCTACTACCCTAGCACTAAAATGGTAAGTACGATTGTTTTTAAATGCTTTCCTTTAACATGGTTTTTCGTGTGGTGGAATCTTGCAACCTGATTTTAACACACTTCTAAACGGCGTTTGATAATGAAATTTAACTTTCAGGAGGATAAAACTACTACAAAAAGGAAACAAATCACTATGGAAAGCTTTTTTTAGAAAGAAATTAACAAAATCAACGCCAACATCGAACGGTGACAGTCAAATGGATTAAGTTTCTATTTATCAGTTTTAAATGTAGAAACCCATCCAGGAGTTGCCCCCAAAAGTGTTGTTTGAGGGAGCTACCGAAAAATCCGTTAGATTTGAAAGTCGCTAAAGAATTAGTAGTGCCGATGTTCCGACCACATCAACCAATGAATGTGATATTGGTGTATTTATCGAAAAGGCGGGTAAGCTGGATGATTTTACTAAGGAAATGATACTGCTAAGTCATTAAAATCCACCTCAAGGATATAACTTTCCATCGTTTATACAAAAAGGCAGTGGGGGGAAGATCTGGAATCGCCGGCCTAATCTAGAACTATTTACAAAGTTTCCTTGGCTCGTCTTTTCAAAGTCACAGCAAGGGTTTTATTGCCGCTATTACCCATTATTTTTATCAAGTTTGACTGCTGGAGGGGTAAATTTACAAAAATTAGTGGTAAAACTTGTGACCGATTATCGAAAACTGCTTGGCAAAGATGGTTGTCTAATACAACATGAAAACCATTTTTACCATAAGAAAGTTGTCGAAGCTGGTAAAGAATTTCTGGTAAGAGTGCAGTCTCCTCAACTTAGTGTAAGAAATATACAAGATAAAGGCCACCTCAAGCAAGTGGAAGAAAACAGATAAATGTTGTCTTCCATGGTCAAGTGTATTTTGTTTCTGAGGAAACAAAACATTCCACTAAGAGACCACTGAGATGATGGCAGCGTAATAAAGGAAATTCAAACCCAAAACGAAGGAAATTTCAGAGAACTGGTGCGTTTTCTTATCGAATCAGGAGATGAGAATCTCAGCAAACACCTCTAGTCAGCATGCGCTAATGCAATGTACTGTAGTAAAACGATTCAAAATGAATTAATCAACTGTTGCGGAACTGAAGTCTGAAATGTCATACTGGAAAGAATCAAAGCTGCAAAATACTATAGCATATTATTTGATGAAACAACAGATGCTGCTCATGATTCACAATTGACATTTTCCACACGCTACTGCTACAAAGGAAATGTTTATGAAGATTTCCTGGACTTTGTGGATTCCAGAAAACCTATTGAAGCTTTTGAACAAGAAGAAGACTTAACTTATTTAAGTGAACCCTCCTTGTCTGTTGAAGTGATAGGACGTACTGTGCTTGGATTAATTAAAAAAATAATTTGGACCCAGAAAACTGTGTAGGAATAACCACTGATGGATGTAGTACTATGGTATCTGAGGTAAAGGGAGCAGTAAATACTGTGAAACGTAGTGATGTCAACGCCACCCATTGCCCGTGCTTAAACCATGCTTTGAATTTGACACTGACAAAGGCCTCTAAGATTCAAGAGGTCAGAAGTGCAGTCGACACCATAAAAACAGTTATTTCTTTTTTTTACAGCAAGCCCAAAGAGAATCTCTGTCTTAAAAGAAAAATTAGGCAGACAGCTTATAGGGCTGTGCCAAACAAGATGAGTGGAACGCCACGATAGTATTCATTTGTTTTGTTCAAGCATTCCAAAAATTCATGAAGTGCTTGAAGTTGTAAGTACTTGGAAAGAAACCGAAGCAGATACCAAAGCACTGTCTCTTTTAAATAATATAAGGACTAGTTCTTTTATAGTTTCCATAACGTCTCTAGCAGACATATTAGCTATCACTCTTCCTCTTAGCCGGCTATTAAAAAAAAAGAGCATTGACCAAAATGAAGCCAGTGAAGCTCTTCAATCTACTTGTTCTACCTTGGAACAGAGAAGATCAGAGTGTGAAGAGTTTTTCCATGATGTATATGCTTGTAGCAACAGGTTTAGCTGACGATATGTGTACGGAGGTGTCTTTGCCTCTTATTGCTCAAAGGCAAAAAAACCGAACCAACCCCAACACAGTCGAGCTTGAGGAATTCTACAGAGTAACAATTTGCATTCCTATATTTGACAGGATACTTCAAGATATCAAAGATAGATTCCCCGATGGCATTATGAAACTCCTTGAACTATCAATCCTGATACCCACTTCGGTTGTTACAATGCCCTCAACAAACCTAAGAGAATCAGCTAAGGTCTTGTTTTCTAGATTTCAGTTTGCTGTGGGGAACATTTTAAGTCATAGTGGAGCTGTTTTTAGCAATGAAGTTGCCCTGTGGTAAAACAAATGGTTAAATCAGCAACCAAAGACAAAAAATGAAGAAATTCCAGAAACAGGCATTGAAACTCTCATCAAGTGTGACAAAGAGGTTTATCCTGCAATACACGAATTGATGAAAAATTTTGCAACTCTGCCGGTTAGCACAGCTACTACCGAGAGGTCCTTTTCAACCCTTCGAAGGTTGAAGGACTGGATGAGAACAACCATGAGAGAGGATAGACTTGTAGCACTAACACTGCTAAACATTCACAGAGGAATTGCGGACAAAGTTGAAGCAAAAAAAATCGTTGCTAGGTTTTCTAAAATGAAGAAAAGGAAGTTGGACTTTGTTGTTTAGGCCAAAACTTGTTTTTGTCACCTCAAACCTACATAAAATTGTCCAAATTTCAGTTCCTTTTATATGTTAAATTACCACTGCTTGGACAAAGGGAGAAATGTATTTTACTTTATTAAATGTAACATATTAAAAATTTTTAATAGGTTGAATTAGATTTAAAAATACCGTCTTTACGTAATATAGCCTGATATGATCCTTTGTCCTCAACAGTTTAAGATTTGAGACAATTTTGTAACATTTAAGTTAATTAGGTTTGAAATCATTTATATAACAATAACATTATAAAAAATGCACCAATATGTTATAAAACTGTACCAAGATGTTTATTAATTAAAATAAAAATCCAAATGTATCGTATTTGAATGCAAATTTCTTTGCTTAAAATAATATTCTAAGGTGCTTTTGAGGCACTTAAAATAGCCTAAAAAGAAGTTTTCAAGCACTGTATATTTAAAAAAATTTCTGGGAGAGGCCCCTCGGTCCCTCCGCTGAGCAGTGGATATTCCATAACCTCCCGACCTTCCCCCCCCCCCCTTGAAAATCGGCTGGATCCGCCCATGAGTGGAGCAGCATCTCTTGAGCAGAGCATTCAAGATGAACATTCACGAAGTAATTTGTAATGCATTTGTAATGCAATGCTCGCCACGACCATCACATTACAACGTTACGTTACAAGTCAGTTGATGCCTTTATGCGCACAGTGCATCTTCATTTATACAAGCGAGTTTGTCTTTATTTTCATTTTACCTGATTACATTAGGAAATCTAGTGTCAAAAAACCATAGATGGTGCGATGACTGAAAACAGAAGATAAAGAAACAACCGATGGGATTACGCAGATTTTATGAAATCAGATCACACATAGTGGAAAAATGAATGAAAATCTCACGAGTCTCCTGCATAATTAACATATGTATAACTTATGCATGGGGTGATAAAATGAATATTTTGAGTGCCTCAAACTATTAGGCTGTGTTTGTTGAGCCCTATGGTCAGCTTTTATTACACAAGAGATAAACAGACTAGAATCTACATATAGTAAGACTAAGATGACAATATGATCTTCAGAACGTTGTAGAGTGTTGATTATTATGATAAAGAAGCTACATACAAGCCAAACATCATTACTATGAATGAGAATCTGTGCTGATGATGGTGTCATCATAGCCATTTCTGGATTTAAGTTGATTATATAAGTGATTTAAAGTGGGAAATCATGCCACCTACAATGTGAGATGGTTAGAGTTACAAGCCTCTACACATCCATTTCGAATTTCGACAAAGACATGGATGCTTCTGTACTTTTCCTTCACAGACAGCAATGTTGACTCCCCTACCGGGTGCTCTCTCATTAAAGAAGCCAACAAACCTCCTGGTGTAGATCGGCGTACAGCCTAAGGATAAGGTAAGGGTAAGGGTAAGGATAAGTTTTGCAGTTGCAATGAAAAGAAAAGAAAAAAATCCCCCTATTCATTTTTTCGCTTCTATGGCCGTGTATGAGAGTAGAAATAAGTGTGGTTTATGAAGAACTGTGTTATTCTAAATGTTAGAATGATGGTGGTTTGTCTTGGGCAATAGTTGCTTCTCTTGGCAGGGATTTGGTCCATTAGTTGATATACTGAAAACCATGAAACTGGAAAAATATTTGCATATTCAGGAGAATTTCGTTCTTTCTTACATTGTCGCAGTATTGTGAAATTGACCATTTCCTTTATCCCCACAATAAAGCTCCCTGCCAGACAATATTCTATGCGGAGGATTTGTGAGAAGGGAATGGGTTGAAATATCAGAATCCTTTACTTAGAACTTATTTTTCTGAATTCATCAGAACTTAATAGGGTCAAGGTTTCGATTGCGACTGTAGCGACTTTCATGAGCGAGATATCTCGTAATACTTTTGCAGAAACAGTGAAAGTACATTAATGTTCAAACCGATAGATATAAATAGAAAACATGCCTAGGCGGAGAGTTACTGCTGAAATAAATACCAGAGGTAATTTTTGTAATATATATTGCACATGATATGTCAGAGAAAGCAGTGTCAAATTACTTTTGATAATGTTGTGAGAAATTAATTTACTGGTTGATTTTTTAATGTTTTTACATCACATGCAGGGAGCAGAGAATGCAATAAAAACGAAAATGACAGATATTTGTGCAAAATAATTAAATTTATTAAGAAATTGTTATGATATATTTTTACGAAAACCATTTCGAATTTTAATTCATGCATTTATATTTTACATGAATCTTCTTTAGATGAATTTTGTAAAGAGTCGTGTGCATCTATTACCTTCATCCCTTCTTAAATTATCCTTTTTATGTAGTGCCTGAAGCATAACTCCAAAAAGTCCGAAATTGAGAAGCATTTGATTTCTTAATCATAACTGAACAATTATCTATATATTTAAGTTGCTAAGCCGACTTTTTGGGTAGTACGTGAAAGAAATCTACTGCATCAGTTTACTCTATTTTGGTCTTAAACAAAAGACTGGAATCAGTAGATTTGTCAAATTTGGTTTTTGTAATCGCAATTTCTATTAATTAGCGATAATTTACAATTAAAAAATGATTTCTGCGCATGCTCAGTGGCATGTTTAAATCTGCCTGTCGTAATGCTCGTCCAAAGTTATTTTAACGGGCGTGAATTAGTTAGTTAGTACATTAATTTATTTATAAGTTGGGTGCGTTGTGTTTTAAAATTTATTTTGTTAATAACCCGTAGTTCAGGAAGTAACTAGCAATTGACGAACAAGTGAACTAAAAATATTGAAGAATAAATAAAACAGAGAGATTTAAATTTAACTTAAACTTAAATTTATTTACAAATTATTATACATTGTTTGTACACATTATTTTAATCATATCTTTTATAGGCACGCTTATCTATCTACCAAAATCAGTTTATCATTATATCGAAATTTAACATTCAAAATTTACTTGACGAGGAAAATAGGGAGCGTAAATACATACTACACACAATTCTAAAAACTCCTATCCAAATTAAATGCACGATATCTTCAAATACGTGAAACTCACACTAACTATCAAAAGGTAAACGCGGGATCTGAACTAAACAAAATCAAATAAATAAACTCACGTCTTTCAGCTGAGAGCAACTTTCGGGTTCTGTGATAACACTCGTAGGGACTCCTTCCGTGACTTTAGTTTGCACTCTGTAGTTTCTCCTTATTTTGATGGGTGTCTCCTCCACGCTGGGGTTAGCTTTAACTGTAGGCGTACTAACTGCAATCTCCTCTGCTATCCTTCTTTTTATTTTGGATTTGGGCTCAGCTACCACTCGTTTTTCCACACGAACTTTCTTTCTCGGGACAGGATCCACCGAGCTCCGTCGCATCAAACCCCCTTAATTTTATTTTTGCTCCGGGAATATTCCACCGGAGTCTTGGGGCAAAGAAACAGGGACAGGTTATTTTTCAGTCGAGCCCCAGGGAAGGCTCCTTGATTCCGACTCACTGACTTTTTTTTCTTCTCTCGAAAAAAACTCACTTCAATTATTTTAATTCTCTCACAGTCCACGCCTCCGAAATCATTTCTTCAGCCATTCAGGAAACTCACATCTTTTTATTTGCTGAGTCCCAACACCTACAAGCCTCTCATTTGCTGCCCTCATACTTGATCAACAAGGCCCTCTTACGCAATAAACCGAACAGCTGATGACCACCCGCAATACAAAACCGCTGTCCCTCGTGGTCTCCCAGTGAACCCCGCTATCAATCACCCCCAACATGTCATTGTTGCATAATGTCACAAGTGGTGCCATCCATAGCTTATCTGCGTCTGGAATCACAGACCCCACATACGCTGGGCTCATAAAACCTTCGTAAATTGGCTAATGTTGCCGACAAACGCTTTGCCCTATAATTTCGTCGGCATTAAAGACGTTACCGACCTTACACACAAAATGTAATGAATCAAGCTTTCAAACTTTTTATTTTCTCTTAATATTAATTTTAATCTTTTTTGAAAGCGTTTCATTACACTGCCTTTAGAAACTCACTGTTTCTGCACGATAAAACACTGCATGATAAAACACGTTTATTCCGAGGAGTCTCTCTAGATCTCTCTCTCTCTTTGCCACTCTTATTTTTATGACAATGGTGTTTGGGAAATATAAGATTAAATCTGATGGAAATTGTTATTCAGCGCTGTTTAATTTGCGATAATTTACTGTTGGAATTAACCTTTATTTTCGGTCATACCAATAACTTTAACTTTCAAATTCCTATTACTATCCAATAATAGCTGATTGGTTGAGAAATCAGCATGATGTCTGATTGTACTATATATATGGAAGTTACCATGTAATTTTTTTAAAGCTAGTTCGATGAATCTTAAACTGAAGTTTTGTTTATTATATTTTTAACGACGAGATGTCTTCATCATTAAAGCATTTATTTTACTCTGCGTTTTTTTCATTGACCCCTTACAGTCAAACCAGGCTGACAACATTTACAATTTTAAAAAAATTGTTTATTGCGCATGCTCAGTGATATTTTTAAATCTGGCTTTAGATACTCACTAAGCACGAGGCTGTTTAAACACATTAATTTGTTTCTGCGCATTATTATGATTTTCAATATTTGGCAATGATGTGTTGACTATAATTTGTGTATTAGTACATTCATTTACTATCTAGCCGTCATGTTTTGACAGGTACCAACTAGTATTTTATAATAATTGAAATGTTTATGCTACCTCAAGCTGAAATAATAATAAATAAAAGACTGAAAAAATGATACTTCGCTTTGACTCCACCGAATATTAAGCAAGATACCTGCCAACGTGTGAAATTTAGTGTTCCCAATCCTTTTATTATTTTTGCAATTTATCCTTCTCTTTGACTTTCCCATGTATGTAATTCCTTATAAAGCATTATAATACATCAATTTCTTTAGAAAAATATTTCATATGTTGAAAGTAAAAATACAGTATACTTTTTCACCTTGCAATATTCGCAACATGTGCTCATTAAAAACAGTTAAGTATAATTTTACTTCTCCGCAATTTTAGTAAAGACATGAGAAGCTACTCTGTAACTTCCCTGAATCATCGTCTTAAGTAGAAAAGTAATATACTTGTATTTGTTGACTTCAAATATTAAACGAGCTCTTATGCACTTTTCTACATTAGCAAGAGAAAAGAGATTCTAATTATTTGTTAATGTCCTAGTTAGTTTAATAGTTAAATAAGGAGAGGAAACATTCTAACGAAAGAACTTGCTTATTAGACAAGCATTCCAGGCCCGAAATGATATTCCCTTTGGGCCTTATATCTCTCTTAGAATATTCTTGATGAAAACTTATTTTAAAGACTGTTATAAGAGGGAAAATAAATCCACTAAGATAAACCAAAAACTCTCAGCCAGAAATCAAATAAGGCGCTGTGAAATATTTGTACATTTTTTTAGTCTAAGAGACAATAAATTTAATTAAAGCGCTTCTCATTAAGGGTTTCAAATATGCCATTTTTTCCCGTTGATTAATGAATACAAGGATAACAATTTAGCATCAACTTACGATCGCTTAAAATATTTTCAAAGATTGTTCTTTATATATATACTAGTTCGTACCCGTCAAAACATGACGGCTGGATAGGAAATAAATGTACTAATACACAAATTATACATCGTTGCCAAATGTTAAAAATCATAATATTGAGGATAGAAAAATACGCTTTAAAAAATTATTTATTGAATCCAATAATAAAAAATAGGGTTACCTAACAGTGCGAAATAAGCAATTTCCAGGTTTAATTCTATATAACATAATTAAAAATAAAAATGGCAGAGAGAGAGAGAGAGAGCTAGCTAGACAGATTCCTCGAAATAAACGTGTTTAGGCGGCCTCGTGCTTAGTGAGTATCTACAGCCAGAATTAAACATGTCACTGAGTATGCGCAGAGAGCAATTTTTTTAACTGTAAATTATCGCTAATTAATAGAAATTGCGGTTACAAAAACCAAATTTGTCACATCTGTAGATTAAAATCTTTCGTTTAAGACCAAAATGAAGCAAATTGATGCAGTAATTTTCTCTTACGGAATGCCCAAAAAATTGGCTATATATATATAAATAATAGATTCAAATAGATAGATATAAATAATATATACCGTATTTTCCCCTATATAATCCGCGGATTATGTGTTAAAAAAGTTTCAAATTTCGTTGTGCGTATTATACGCCGCCGCGAATAATCAGATAAAAAACATTTTCCATCAGAAAAGCTTACAATAAAATTTTGAAAGAAATGCCGTTTATGTTTCATAAAATAAATAACAGATGCCGCTGAAAGCTTTCATGACTTGGCTGATGTATTTCAGCTATAGTTGTTAGTCGCTACCGTCATTTCGCGATCTGTCTTGACTTGAGCTGTTTCGTCCTGAAAATATTCTAGTTCATAAATCGTCATGTTGAAGCGAAAGCGTGTAAGTTACACGGCAGATTTTAAACTAAAAGTTATAGAGAAGGCTACCGAAGTAGGAAATCGGAAAACTGCAAGATTGTTTAACGTTGACGAATCAAATATTCGATTGTGGAGAAAAAACAAGACTAATTTTGTAAAATGCGACCGACGTAAAAGAGCTAATCGCCGTGGAAAACCTCACTGGCCAGAATTAGAGGAAGAATTAAATAAATGGATTTTGAAAGAGAGAGAAAAAGGGAAAGCTGTCTCTACAACAAATATAAGGATGAAAGCTCAACTTATTGCACGCGAAATGAATATTGGAAACTTCTCTGGTGGGCCCACGTGGTGCTACCGGTTTATGAAAAGAAACAATTTAGCTATTCGTAGTCGTTCAACGGTCGGCCAGAAATTACCTGATGACTGGGAAAAAAAATCAGATGACTTCGTGACATTTTGCAAAAAAATTATTCTCGAAAATAATTTTACAGCGGATTTGATTTTTAATATGGACGAAGTTCCCTTATCATTTGATATACCACCTACCAGGACCGTCGATGTTCAAGGAACAAGCAATATTCCTATAAATACTACAGGAAATGAAAGAACTTCATTTACGGTAGTTTTATGCTGTGCTGCAAATGGTTTCAAATTGCCGCCGATGCTAATATTCAAAAGAAAAACGCTCCCAAAAGAAAATTTTCCTAAAGGTGTTGAAATTCGTGTAAATGAGAAAGGTTGGATGAATGAAGAAATCATGATGTCATGGCTACAGAGCATCTGGCGAAAACGAAAAAAATTCATTTTTTCATCCTAAAGCCTTTCTAATTATGGACTCGATGAAAGCACATCTCAGTGAGAAGGTTAAAAATGCCCTGAAGTCCGCATCTGCAAAAATTGCAATAATACCTGGAGGACTAACAAAGAAATTACAGCCTTTAGACGTCGGAATTAACAGATCGTTTAAATCGCAAATTAGGAAATTATGGGAACAATGGATGTCCAATGGAGAGAAGAATTTTACAAAATCAGGAAAATTGAAGCGTGCATCTTATGAAAATGTCTCCAATTGGGTTTTGAAAGCGTGGAATGATGTCTCGGAAACTACGATAAAAAACGCGTTTCGTAAATGCAATATTGTTGACGAAAATGACTCTAACAACGAGGACTCGTTATCTAGTGACTCGGATAATATGTTAAATGAAGATATAATGAATTTATTCATTTCCGAATCTGATGAATCAGATTTTGAAGGTTTTTAATTATTAATAAATCTAGTGATCATTCAAGGTAGTATTTTCTTTTTTATTTCGAAAATTTCAAAATCCGCACTGCGGATTATACGGCGCTGCGGATTATGCAACTTTTTTTTTTTTTACTCGAAAAAAAGGCTTTGCGGATAATACGGCGCTGCGGATTATATACAGGAAAATACGGTATATATATATATACAGTTGGCTCTCTGTTTAACGACGATCTCTATTTAAAGACGATATTTCCCAGTCCCGGCCCCTCCGACGTTATGGAAAAAGTTATTTTTTCACAAATTCTGTTTAAGGGCGATCTCTACTTAAGGACGATCTTTCACGGTCCCTTGAAAGTCGTTAAACAGAGAGCCAACTGTATATATATATATATATATATATATATATATATATATATATATATATAAATAATAGATTCTTGATCGTTCGAAAACTCTGACCCGCTCGAAAACTTTGGGAAATTGGAAAATGCTGACTTACAGGGAAATTTTACCAGCACATATTTCCCTTTTTTCCATCATTTTTATTACCGACTCACCTGAAACGATTGATGTCACATTTGATGGATCAACTGTGACATTGAAATGACCTTAGAATGATGCCTCTTTGTCCACTATTTTGTTCGTCTGAATCCGCAGACTGACAATTAGATCTCGACCCTTATCTGAATATCCCAACGTTTGAGTTGGGTTTTACTCATGGTGTGCGCATACAGTGTCTTGCCTGAGCATGTTAAGTTTAATCCTTATCACAGTCTAGCGTACTTTAATGGTCAACATCTAATATCATCTTATAGCTTGATTTGTTGTCGGTATGGATAGTATTATGGATAGTCAGGAAAGGAACCGTATGATGCTGAAAAAGGGGGCATGAAGAACTTTGTAGTGGCGAAGTTTTTTTGAATTGGTGATTGAGAAAAGACCAACGAGGCCTTTTCTTTCACATCTGGTGGAGGAAGGAAAGTCATAGCACGTTTTCTGTAACTGAAGCAAGGAACTCAAGGAAAGGAAACTTAAATTTAAAATACTTCGATGGTCTTTAATGTCTTATTCTGAAAATTCAGCGCCCAGCCTAAATCCATTCAAGTAGCAAATAACTCTTATGGCTGACACTAATGAGATAAGAATTAATAAAAAGAGATAATAAATGGTTATGAGGGAATCTTAAATATAGGGAACTTTATAATTGTCACGAGTCGGGATTTTCCAGCATTAAACAGAAACTAAGAATAAGTGGGGCTGGGTTGGGAGATACAAACTCAGTGTTACAGTTTATGTGTATATTCTGTAGATGGTAAATATAAAGGGAAAATTCCTGAGAAAACACTAAATACCCTGGCATATTTAAATACGCGTGGGCTTGTGGCGGCCCTGTGGTACAGCGCGCTGGTTTTCGGTGCTCAGATCGAATCCCGGCGTTGCGCCATAAAAAAAATGCCTCCGTTTGTATCATCCCTTCATAGGGGGTAATGCTGTCCGCCTATATGGTGCCCCCATAATAAAATGAACAGTAAACTCCGGCGTAGTATAGGCGAATGTTTAACGACAAGTGCCTCCGCATTGGAAAAAAAATATTTGAATACGCAATTACACCTATAATTATTTTTACTTGACGAGGTAGAGGGTCTACTGGCAAAAGAATTATACTCAGAGATAAAATAGTAGCAGGACTAAAAAATTAGCAGTCAGTGAAAGTCGGCAAGTAAACACTTTTTATCAAGATAGGCAAATGATTTGATATTTAGCATCAGTGAACAGTTGCAACCACTTTACACGGACATGTGCGCAGCACAGTCTGATGTAGGTAGTGGTCACTGAAACAACAGTGGATGCTATATTTAAGAACCATTAATAAAATTCATAGAACAATTCTTCCGATTCTAGACATTTCTATTGATCACGCACCTAAAGATGACCTAACGAGGACGAAATTTTTAAAACTTGATGACATCAGTTAAAGTTGAGTTAATTGGGCTAAAACAGACTGGATAGCCATTCAGCCGTTCACTACGTAGGTCGAAATCATTGGATTGTTAGATGTGGTTGGCACCAGTGAGTTCGTAACGATACATATATCCCCCGAGAGCCCAAGGAAAGGACTTCAAGGGGGAATCATACTATAGTTCGAGCTGCAAAACCAGCACCAACAGATTGTAGATTGACTGAGGGCTGCCCTGTGAGGCCTCACGTCCCCCATTACCTCCCATTATTTTATAACCATTGAAAAGAAACTCCTAAATCGGCTGCCTTTACGTCTTTAAGACGTCCATCATTGACATCTCGTGACCAGAAGCACCGTATTAAGTTCAGTGGCTCGTCACTGTTCCAGGAAAGCATCCGACAGGCTTCGCAGAATATTTAGCGATGAATCACACTTCACTTTCTTAAGCTTCTCAGCTCGCACGACACGTATTTCTCAGAGAATAGGATTTAAATAGGAAAATAAGATTTGTTGACAAGTAGATCATTCATTGAGGCTGTATAAGTAGCTGAATTTCATTATTTGCTTGAATGAAAGAAATATTTATTTTGTTTAAACAATAAGATAAATTTGTGCCGCTTTTGATCAGATATGACTATACTTATTTTGTATTTTTTAATGGTTTTGGAAAATAATATATTCTATATAATTATCTAATGTAGGAATATTTGCTTAGGTACCAGCCTTCTCATTCTGTCTTAATGTCTTTAAACCCATTGATTAATTGAACTACGTTTGCTTTTCCATATAGAAACATCATTATTTTGCTTTATGAATGTTGGTTTTTGCGTAAGTGGATCCCACATAAAGTCCAGAGATAAATTATTTTTAAATATGAGATAAACAATTTCATTTTAAAAAAATTATTAGGTTCATGAAAAGAAAATTCAAGAACTATGTCATCTGCTGTCTACAAAACCGTTAGGAGCTCTGCTAGGGGAACTCTATACTCTTTTACTTAATTTACCTTTGTTGGTATACTTGGAAATTACCTACTTAAGTGTTTAATTCCCCTTATACACCTGTATCATGAATTGATTCATCTATATAAATTTTTAAATTTTATTTATACAATGCATATTTATATTTTTACGCCTTATGAACAAAATTACAAGTTTAATGTAACACTGAGCCAGTGTTGCACCAGCCCACTGAAAATCCAGTAGTCAAAACCCTTGACTTAACCAACCAAGTAGATTGGTGTTTGCGAGGTTTGATTTTCCTGTGTGTGACATTCATCATTCAAAAATCACCTTGTCTTTGGGGATTACGCGTAAGTTAAATCTGTGGGTCGGGAGTTCGTGGTGACTAATAAGGAAAGAGTTACAAAGGGCGTATCCTGAATAGGGAACTGATATTTGACTTATTCCCAAGCGAGTAAGTGAACGTAACAGCAACAGAGAACGTTTTCCCGTTGCTGGAATTTAATTATCATTCACATTCCTGCTCTAGAAGAGTGATGGGGGTGATGTATTTTATGCCTAGTTACGAATGTTCCTTTTCAGTGGTTTTATTTTGCGAAGAAAAGTGATTGCATTAGATTCCAAATGAGCTATAAATATGTTTCCAAACAGTTTCGGAGAAATGCTTTTAAGGTAAGTGTTTTGTTCTCTTTAATTTTTTTCTTTATTTTTTAGAAAAATCCGTGAGAAAAGTCCGTAACAAGTCTATGAAATTGGAGACTTTCTATAGATCCCAGAGCAGGGGAATCTATAGATCAAATAAATATTGGTTTCACAGTTATAAGAATAGTTATATATTCATAAAATATTTCATGTGAAACTAATAAAAAAATACTTTGGAAAATTTTATAAAATGAGGATCTTGTATTGCAACTTTCCTCATTTATAAATTTAGGTAATAAATAAAAATGTATACAGAACACTATTCAGTCAAAGTTCTCTAAGGGAAATAAGGCTATTCTTCAGATATTTTGCCTCATTCAAGACTTGGTTCTTTAGAGGCTCGGGCTTCATGTAATTTTATGATTAAGATTTATCAATAAAATCAAACAGTCACTGTCAAGTAAAAATTTACTCTCCTTCTGTATTACTTGAAAGCGAAAAAAGTTCCTGTAATCGACACTACAGGATAACGACATCGCAGCCTTAATGCAACTGAAAATGTAGGAATACGTAATAACGTCTACATTAAACCACTTTAAATGATGGGTATTCATTACTGGTGAATTTTAATTTATATTACCTTTGCAATTTTGAACTTTTTCATGAAGAAACAAATTTTTTTTAAAATTTTGATGAGTAATTTATTCAATATAAATAAAAAAGGCTTAACTTGACTTTTTTTTTGTTTCACTCTATTAACTGATAATTCTTATCAAGGCGGCATTCTTTCCTTATTTGATGGACCTTTACAAAGGGTTTACTGAGATTCGGGAACTTCTGATTTCAAAGGATAGTTAGACTGGGAAGGATAAGGATATTAGACCATATGGGGTACCCAGCACAATGAGATATTTTAAATGGAAAGGGTAAAAAACTCGATAGTTTATGCCGAGCTGTTGAAACTTATTGAAAAAGGTTGTCATGAAGAATAAATTTCTAAGAAAAGTTTAAAATAGTAAAACAATATAATTTTAGTTTAAGCAACAATTCAACTTTCCATTCAAAATTCTTGTCATCAGTTTACATAGGTATAAAATATTCGTAACTTTAATAAAAGTTGTTAATCACGAGCAAAATTTTAAAAACCTATGGCGTATCAAAATGCACTGCTTTGAATTGAGTTGGGGCCTTTTCCAGACATATTTCAGAAAAACAACATCTACTGAGACGTGTTCTATTTATATTTTTGAATGAAAGCTATCTTCATTGAAAGCTCTTCTTTTGTAAGAAAGCTATTAAGTATATTGTGAGGGATCTTATGGACCAGCATATTCCATCTTCGCACGTGGTTTCTTAGCCTCTTGTTGAGCTGTTTTGTTTTGTCTTTATTTGCTTTTTATATTTCTTCTTCCTTATGTTTTATATTTCTTTGCATATTATTTTGTGAACAAATTTAGTTGTGACTAGCTGCATGTATTTGTTATAGGAAATTAAAAAAAAGGATTCTGCATTAAATGCGGAACTCCTTTTAACTGTGAAAATAATCACATAGGTAATTGTA
Source organism: Dolomedes plantarius (assembly GCA_907164885.2). Lineage (NCBI taxonomy): Eukaryota > Metazoa > Arthropoda > Arachnida > Araneae > Dolomedidae > Dolomedes > Dolomedes plantarius. Next base: position 67,344,313 of record OU015494.1, on the reverse strand, counting down.
TGTATTGGTAAAATGGTGTGTTTCGATGCCAATGTTATGAACATGTATCTTGATCGGCTTTGTACAAATTTGCTTAAATAAGTTAGTATCAATGTATATTGTATTATAATTTTTTGAGGATTTAATTTTATATTATAGCTAAGAAAATGGTATTGCATATCTGTTTATTATTTCGATCTTGGAAATGTGTCTATTATTGGAACAAAATTATGTTTATGTGAAATAATTATGCGACTGCAATATGTGTAAACTTGTATAATAATGTAATTTAAAATAATATTAAGTGTTGTAAAGCCAGTATAAAATATGTGTATAAACCGCCGTATAAGCTTTTCGCTGATGTCGGTGTAACATTCGAACTTGTTATATTTTTGAATGAAAGAATTCATCATAAATGAAAGATTTGTTATATTAAATCCTACTTTTACTTTAATTGTTATTTTATCCTCTTTATACTTATTTTTATAAACTTTCACCGTTCAGAAAACAGTGAAACAATAATTAGATTTACCTAATGATTCACCTTTCACACCAAATCTTTAAACCATGCGAAGTCCCCCATCTCCGTAAACCCTATTTCGGATCTTTGAAGAAAAAGAAGATAAATAAAACAAAGCTTATCCAGCGAACGCGGGCTGAAAATATGACGTCAGGTGCGCACATGGATCATCGACTAAATTGGACATCGCAACATTGGGATTGGACTACATTTTCCCGCGCAAGTTACGTAACGATTGAGAACAGAGTAATACATTCTGACGTCATTGCAGCTACGGGTATGGTTGTAAGTCACGTGACTCCATCGAGACATTTTTTAATACAATGAGATTTACCTTCCAAGATTTTAGAGCTGCTGGTGCAACGATAAAAATTAAATGATTTAGCCTGACTGCTTTCATTGGGAGCGGCTATGAATAAGATCGTTTGCCTTTGGGGAAAAAAGTTAAGATTGCGTGTCTTCTATGGTTTCCGAGCTTTTTCCTATAATTTGCAGTCTGAATCTTTAACGCAGCAAAACATTGCAAGAAACTATTATTTTAGTTTGAAAACACACGAGGAATTCATATATTTGTTTTTTTCGCAACATTAATATTGGTTATAAAATTAAATTATATTAACTGGAAATTACTGGAAATACCTGTAGCTTTAAAATATTTCGGAGAAAGTGATCGACTAAACGATGCTAAATCTTACAAATAACGCTTTCGTTACAGAGAGCATGACTAAAATGATATCTGCAGTTACTTTGTTCAAAACCTTTCACAAAGAGTTCTTTTAGAGGAAAAATAACTGTGCATATCATCAGATAAGATAACTAAAGAAGAGAAGTTATAACCTGAGAGGATATTCTTTTCATAATTCAAAGACCAAAAGAATGTAGTTTCTTTCAAATCAACTTCCTATTTATTTAAACCTCGAAATGTTAGTATTTCTTCATAATTGGATAATCCAAAAACACCAAAAAAAAAAAAAAAAAAACTCGTTGTAAGTTAGATGAAATGTTCATCTCACATAGACAGCGTAATTTTGAAATATAACTGGGGAAAATTATTATCTGTAGAATTATAATATTCATCCTCACTAATTTCGATGACAAAAATGTTTTAAATATCAACATAAAGCCGATTGAAAAATTAGGTCATATCAGTTTGAAAGTTTCACACTTGATGTGTAAGATATTGCTTAAAATCTGATTCTCAGTTGAAAAAAGTAAAGAAAGTATTGTTTTGATAAAGATTTCTCTATTCTTGAATTTTTACTTTGAAAAATTATGAAAATGTTTTATAGGTTCCTTTATTTTGCTTAATTTAGGTGAGCATCTATTATTATTTGTAAATATCATTTACAAGAAATTATGTTTCAATGTAATAATTTTTGCATATAGAGTCATCTTAAAAGAGCATTTATTTCTACTATTTCTGAAGTATATATATATATATATATATATATATATATATATATATATATATATACACACGCACACACACACACACACACACATATATATATATATATATATATATATATATATAGGATGGTTGTAATGATGCGCCTTCGAATAGATGGATATATCGTACAAATTATTAAAAAGAATAAGTTAATTCTAAGGCTGTATCATTACATGAATGCGGTTACTTTTGAAGCGATGGAGGCGAGTCGGCATGTGTTTTGAAAGGCGAGGTGGTCCGAGGCTGTATTGTAAAGGAAGGAGCGGTCAGCGGGGAAAATGAGATCGCTAGACGAAGATAAAAGAGGTGTCTCCAAGGATGACAGAATACCACAACCCAATTTTACGAGGTGGCGTGGGATTTGGTGTACGAACGCCATGAAAGGAAACCGCAAACGTAGTGGGTGGTTTTCGGCTTTTAGTACTCTCAACATTAGAGGGGCGTCGGAAAACAGGGGCGGAAGTCTAGGCAAATAAAAATTGAGCTAGGCTAGAATTGGTCTGAAGAAATAAAAAATGGGGGTAGCCATGAACAGAGGAGGAGCTTCAAAATAAATATAAATTGAGGACTTTGAAAAATAAAGTAATCTCTCTCTCTCCTCTGCATTATCCAGACCTAGACTCTGGAAGGCTCCTCTGTTGACTGGAGCTCTGTTTCTCGATCCTGTTTGGGATATCTCAGGAAGAGATATTTTGATTTTTGGCATATCGGGAAGGAAGTTGCAATTCCCCCGTTGCCTATAGAGAGAGAGAGGTAAGCTCCGTTAGTTTATGCGAAAATAAATTGGTGTGTGTGGGCGTGGAGAAGCAGCGCCGCCGTGGTAAACATCCTAGCCGAGAAAAGCGACTATCATCGAGCCGACATCTGAAGGAAGACGACCAGTGCCCCGGGCTAATGCAAACCTGTGTGAGTCGAATGATTTTGATATTTTGAAACGGATCAGTGTCTTGGTTAGGAGTCATTTTAAATCTTGTAGTGTACGGATAGGTTAAAGAGATTAGTTAGTAGGGGTAGATGGTTAAAATAATTTTGTGCTCCCTTAACTTACATGGTTATCAAGAGTGATAATTTTAGAAAGTTGTTTTTTTTTTTTTTTTTGTTCTGAATATTAGTGATATACATGTGAAGAAGTATTGCGTTACGAAGGTTTCTTTTTAAAGTAAAATGTAAAAAAAAATGTATAAATGTGTAAATAAATTAAGTTTAGTTTAAATTTAGTTTAAAATCTCTGTCTTATTGATTGCTTCCATAACTTCTTATTTCTGTTCGTTAATCGCTAATTACGTCCTGTACCACGGGTTATTATAAAATAATTCTAAAAAACACAACGCAACCCAAATACCCCTTTGAAAATTAATTGTACTACCCAAATAACTCACGTCCGATAATTAATTTTGGACGAGCGATAAGACAATGGCAAGATGTCTAGGGGAATGATGATGGAAAAATTATTGCAGAAACGAACACTATTTAATATTTCTTGGACATAACAACTTACATAGGGACAGCTACAACACAGCAATATATGGACATTAAGAAATAAGATGAGCGTTGCAGTCTTTCGGAGATGACCTCGCTCGTCTCTCCCTACGACCGCTCTCCCGTTTTTTCCTTCTCGCATGTTTACCTTGCCGCGCAAACCTCAGCGACATCTAGTAGCTATTCCGCACAACTCTTGTATGGTTTGCCTTGTTCCTATATATATATATATATATATATATATATATATATATATATATATATATATATATATATATATATATATATATATATATATATAAAATCTTTGTAGGGGCTCGTATGCTGAATGCTCGTGTCCAGAGTTGCTATATACACTGCTGGCCACTGTAAATGCAACACCCTGAAGGAAACATGCAAATAACATGAAATTTACAACATGCATTAGCGGAGGTGAGATATGCAAATGATTAGAATTTCAGCGCAGACGCACATCACGCTCGCCTGTGGCGCCACTTCAAAGCGCTATTTAAGGCTTGGAGATTTCGACGATTTCAAGTTCGGCAATTGTGTTTTACTTGTGGTTTTTTCAAAAAAACGATCAATTATGCCTCGTCGAAAACAGCGATCATCTTTTGATCAAGTATCCGAGTTCGACAGAGGAAGGATAGTGGCCTACCGAGATTGTGGATTATCTTTCAGGGAAATCGGTAGTCGTGTTGGACGAAACCAAACAACTGTAATGCGGATATGTAATCGTTGGATGCAGGAGGGTACGACGGACCGGCGTGTTCGATCGCATCCCCCTCAGCGCACCACTTCACGTGATGACAGGCAAATTGTGCGCATGGCAGTGACGGATCGCTCAGTCACATCACGAACCATAGCACAGCACATGCAGTCTGTAACGCATCATCCAGTGTCTGCGCGTACCATTCGACGCCGTTTACAGCAGAGTGGTCTGTCCGCAAGACGTCCATTGCTTTGTCTACCCTTGACGCAGAACCACAGACGTCTCCGCCGCCAATGGTGCGATGACAGAAGGATGTGGACGGCAGAATGGAATGAAATTGTCTTTACTGACGAGTCACGCTTCTGTCTGCAACACCACGATGGTCGCATTCGAGTCTGGAGACACCGTGAAGAGAGGATGCTGAACATCTGCGTTATGCACCGCCACACTGGTCCTGCACCGGGTATTATGGTATGGGGCGGTATTGGATATCACTCTCGCACACCTCTAGTACGCATTGCGGGTACTTTAAACAGCAAGCGCTACATCTCCGAGGTGTTGGAGCCAGTTGTCCTTCCTTACCTTCAGGGCTTGCGCACAGCCATATTTCAACAGGATAATGCGCGACCACACGTGGCACGCATTGTCCAACGGTTCTTCGTCAATCACCAGATTGAATTGCTTCCCTGGCCGCCTCGCTCTCCGGATCTTTCGCCGATAGAAAACATGTGGTCCATGGTTGCTCTACGATCGACCCAGATTCCATCTCCAGATGCCACAGCAGATCAACTTTGGCAACGTGTGAAGCTGCTTGGTCTGCTGTACCCCAAGAACTCATCCAAAGTCTCTTTGAATCAATGCCGAGGCGTGTGGCAGCGGTGATCTCCAACAATGGCGGCTACTCTGGCTACTGATTTTGGCAGGAACCACACTTCATAGAAGTCTATAAATTTAATCATTTGATACTTGGTCAACATGTTATCTACAAAATAAATTTTGTTGTGATATCTCTTGTCTTTCTTGGTGTTGCAATTTGGGTGTCCAGGAGTGTATAAGCTGACATCAAGCGATATCGTACTCACGTTGAAATCTTTTTTTCCCCTTCATTGTCTGATACCAGAGGTTAAAATAGTTTTACAGGTATGACGCTGTAATGAAATTTTTTTCGTATAACTGATAAATATTATTCATGGATAAAAATAATTAAAACATCAAATATCTCTTACTTAGTGCGTGTATAATATGCAAAAGCGCTTTGTTGATTCGAATTTTATCTAACTTAACGCCATTTTTTACTGGAACATCCACATTCAGTAGTGTTATTGAAGACATACTTTTAATTGATATTGATTTTTAAAAATATATAGAATCAAACATAACATAACTAATGGACATCTAGTGTCTTTGCTTGTATTTTCTACTTAATTTTTCTCCTATAAAATAATGCTTTTCTTTCCTGAAATGTCTGCATTGAAAACTGTTTTAAAACATGCACCAGTGGAGTTTAAACCGTGTGTTGCGATCCACAGGAAGGTAACACACACAAAATAAAAAAAATCAGGGTCGCGGTTGGTTTGAAGTAAATTTACATAATAATGAATTATTTGATTAAAAAATATGCTTTAAATTTTCTACCTATCCGTGGGTAACTGGATTTTCAAAAATCAGAAGCTATCGAAACAGAACAACGATGGAGACTTAACCTGGAAAGTGATTCGAGAATACAGGTAGATCTATCAAATATTTCACCAATTATTGAACAAATTTTGCCTGAGTTCAACGCTTATCCTTGTAATTAATTTTTTTCAGTTTTATATAAATAAATGAAGTTCATAATTTTCAATGTTCTAATATGAAGCTTATAATTTTGAAATCATGCTTTTTTATCAATTTAACTTTTGCTATTTTTTTACCGAAATTAAATACAAATACATATTACTATTCAAGTTTGAAGTTTCAGTTACATAAGATTTTTCCAAAACAGAAAGAAAGTAAAACTTTTTTTTGTTATTATACAAAGTAAATATATACCCAAAATCTACCTTTCAAAGATTTTAAAAATAATTTGTCCAAATTTGCATTTTTTTTTTCTTTTTTTTCTTTGTAACCATTTAAAAAAAATGTTCTGCTTCCAAAAATTTTTATTGGGGTCGAGTTATTATTAATTTAAAGATAATGTGTCACGGTCGAAAAATGTTTGCACGCCACTGACATAGACCAATGATACGCAAACTGTGGGTCAATAAAAAAAAAATCGAGGGACCGTGAATAGTCTGACGTAAATTTATATCATATTGAATTATTTCATACAGAAATATGCCTTAAAATTTCTATATTAACAGATTTTTAATATTTTTAATCGTATTTTTTATATGTTAAAAATATATGTTAGGATATTTTTACATACGGTGTCAAACAACCTTACAATATAAACTTCATCAGCAAAAGCCTGTACTTACATTGTTTCCTTTTGCTTCTACCTACCTATTCAAATCTGAATTTTAAAATAGTTTGTCAAAATTAGCTTATATATATTTTACTTTTATTATCAAGAATTTCCTAATTTTTAAAAGATTTTGCTTCTGCCAAAAAATTTTCGTTGGGGTCAAGTGATTTTTTTTATTTAAAGGATGCCGGTCGTAGTTGAAAAAAGTTTGCTCACCACTGACAGTAAATACTCATGTGTGTCTTCTTTTCCATCATAGTACACCCTAACAGGTGAAAGTTCTTTTACAAGAATAAAGCTCAGCTCTTAAAGAATATACTTAGGGATACGTAATTTTCGTATTTACGAAGTAGATGCGAATAAATGCGAAAGTTGCCGATATGAGCGAATAAATGCAAAAATTATTTTATAACTACTTTTCGGCGAATACTCGGTGATAAACGGCCTTTTAAGCGAAATTTGGTAATAATAGTAATAATTCATTAACATAATTTCTTATCTAAGACCATCCAAAGTCTATCTAATACCATCCAGTCTATCTATGACCATCTAATACGTCTTTAACTCAGTGATCTCACTCTCGAAATTTCCTTATTACTTATTGCTAAAGACTTAAGGAGGTGAATGTAGAGACTACTACAATATTAGCTTTTAACTAAGAATTTTGATACTTACCTAACCAGGTAAGTAAAATTGTGATTTTTTTTAATAAGTGCGAAATTTTTTAATTATATATATATATATATATATATATATATATATATATACTGTATATATATATAACAGTTCCGTAACTGACTTACTGACATACAACGCACAGACCAAACCGCTGGACCTAAAGGGCTGAAATTTTGCATGGCGATTCTTCTTATAGTGTAGGGGTGCACTAAAAAAGATTTTTGAAAAATTCTTCTTAGATTTTTTTAAAAATTAAATTTTTAAGCTGTTTTAGTAACTTTTTTTAAAGTTTGCATTTAAAATAATAATTTGAGGGTTATAAAATTTATATTAAGAGAAAGATCATAAAAATTCCTTTAAAATGAAATCTTTTTCGAATCCTTGCCTTCATTTTCGGATTTTTGGCGAATTTTTAAAGATTAATTTTTTGAATTTAATTTATTAAATGCTGATCACGTGATTTCTTTTTCTGGTACTTTAAATAAATTTATCTTCACGTCATAACAACGAAATAGACAAAAAAATATTTTTCTTTTCTTGCTAATGCGGCAGACGATTGGACGTTATGTAAAAAAATATTAAAATACAGTAAAAGAAATGTTCCTCAAACTGTACTATATTAACTGTACTATGTCCTATGAGATTTAATTTGAATATTTTCTTCTACATTATTTTGTCTATAAAATATCCCTTACGATTTTTTATAAATGTATTTTTTTTTACATAAATTGTATACATTGATCGTCGTATTTATTATATATATATATATATATATATATTTATCTTTTTGGCATTAATTGCATACATTGACCGTTGTATTTAATTTGAATGTACTCTGTAGCGAGGTTTTCAGCTAGTATATACATTTATATATATATATATATATATATATATATATATATATATATATATATATATATATATATATATATATATATATATACACTCAACAGCCAAAACATTATGACCACCTGTCAATAACGAGTTGGCCCACTTTTGGCGCGCAACACAGCTTCAACCCGCCTTGGCATGGATGCCACAAGTCCTTGGTAGATGGCCGGAGACAGATTGTACCAGATGTTTAAGCAACGGTCACGCAAATCCGAGATATTGCGAATTGGTGGTCTTTGAACTCTGAGCTGCCGTCCCATGACATCCTAAATGTGTTCTATCGGATTGAGATCCGGTGAGTTAGGCGGCCAGGACATTAACTGGAATTCAGCATCATGTTCCTGGAACCACTCCAACACAATTTTAGCCGTGTGACATGGGGCGTTGTCCTGTTGAAACATTCCATTTCCAGCTGGAAAAACAAAGGCCATGTAAGGGTGCAACTGGTCCGCAATGATGTTCAGATACCAAGTAGCATTCATGGTCTGCTCTACCACAACCACGGGTCCCAGAGACGCCCAAGAGAACGTCCCCCAAAGCATAATACCGCCACCACCGGCCTGTGTTTGACCTACTGTACATTGAGGGAGCAACAGTTCGCCTCGAAGACGGCGTATCCTGACACGGCCATCGGCGTGATGAATGACAAACCGTGATTCATCTGACCAGGCAACTCTCTCCCATTGATCCATGGACCAGTAGCGATGTTCCCGGGCCCAGCGCAGGCGCAGTTGCCAATGACGCTTGGTCAGCAAATGCACACGAGTGGGACGTTTGCTGCGTAGTCCCATATCCAACAGTGTCCGCTGAACAGTGTGCTGCGATACTATTCTACTTGGCCCTGCATTGTATTGGGCTGTCAGCTGGGCCACTGTCTGGCTCCGGTTTAGCTTCACCATGCGAGACAGTCTCCGACGACCTTTTTTTTTGATAGCGTATGGACGTCTAACACCATGTCGTCTACTGCTGGTTTCACCGTCGTTCATCCACTTTGCATAAGTACTAACAACTGTAGGTCGCGAACAACCCCCGAGTCGTGCAGTTTCGGAAATACTTGTTCCGAGCCTTCGAGCCATTACAATCTGCCCTCTATCAAAGTCGCTTTGATCCGCAGCCTTTCCCATCACACACAGAAGTAAGTGAAAGAATGATTCTTCAGACTCTCCAGCAGCAGTTAAATACCACTTCCACCTGATCAAGTGCCTTCCACGTCATCCAGGCGAATTCATTGCAAAATGTAGGGGTGGTCATAATGTTTTGGCTCTTGAGTGTATATATATATATATATATATATATATATATATATATATATATATATATATATATATAATATATATATATATATATGCGAATAAATGCGAAATTTTAAATATTGTAATTTTTTTTGTGCGGAATTTCGATATTTATTTATATACGAAATTTACGTACCCCAAAATATTGTCGCGTAGACGGATCGAGGGATTAACACAGAGAGCACAATTTATATAAACGAGACTTTTATTCACAGCAAGCGAGTTAACATGCACCCAGCTGGAATCTAACTGACTTCCCATCAACTTGAGGGAAGCCTTTTTATACACTAAAGAACTTTCTAGAATTATTTAAATTAGGAGAATTAACATATTTGGTACTTTCCCGAAGCTTCGAGAAAGCGAACACAAATTAACTAAAAAGAACAGAAAATGCTTTCGACAGTCCGTCTCGAGGTTCGTACCGACGACCTTCTGAATTGGAGCCCAGTGCTTTAGCCGTTCGGCCACGCCGTTGCTCAAAAACGATTGTAAATATGACATTATACCACCTTTAAAAGAACAGCGTCTCGCTGTTAGATGACTTCTTATTTTTGTTTTTGGAACGCGTTACTGGACCCGAATATTCCTCTTTCTGGTTAGCATCATCATGCTTATTATCAGCATTCCCTGGTTCCTCCTGAAGAGTAGTTGGATCTTCCTGTAAGGCTGTTTCTTACGCATTCGGATCATAGTAGGGTTTCATGAGTAACACATGCACCACATCTCGTGTTTTTCGTATTTTTGACATAAGATCAAAATCTTGAACTTCATAGGTAACGTCGGATAGCTGCTTTAATACTTGATATGGACCGAAATACCTTTTGAGGAGCTTTTCTGATAGGCCTACTTTACGAACGGGGGTAAAAATCCATATGATGGTTCCAGGCAAATATTTTACTATTCGGTGCTTTGCGTCATAGATCCGACAATCTTTTTCTTGAGCTTCCAATGTCCGTACTCGAGCTAGCTGCCTTGATTCTTCTGCTTGGGTGATTACTCGATCGAGGCAAACCGACACTGTTCCATCAGGACTATACGGGAATATAGTATCCAGTGTTGTTTCGGCTTCTCGACTATACACTAAGCAGAAAGGTGCGAATCCAGTGGTATCTTGTCGAGCGGTATTGTAAGCAAACGTGACAAATGGTAGTATTGTGTCCCCGTTTTTCTGTTCTATGTCCACATACATAGACAACATATCGGCGAAAGTTTTGTTAAGTCGCTCAGTCAGACAATTTGTGTGTGGATGGTATGAGGTCGTCATTCGGTGGACAACATTGCAGGTTCTGTTAATTTCGGAAATTAGCTTCAAGTGGAAGACTTGTCCTCTATCGGTGATGATTGTCGCCGAATTCGAAAGAAAGCGATCAGGTGACGTAACAGCAGCATCATCAGACAATTTCCCAGCTCATCCGGGACTTTATGTAACGACTTTTAGAACTGTTTTGATCGCGAAGCATGATAGACGTCTCAGTCAGAGATGAGAAACTTCCGATAATTAATATTCAATGTTTGTAAATACACTGCTGGCCACCCAAATTGCAACACCAAGAAAGACAAGAGATATCACAACAAAATTTATTTTGTAGATAACATGTTGACCAAGTAACAAATGATTAAATTTATAGACTTCTGTGAAGTGTGGTTCCTGCCAAAATCAGTAGCCAGAGTAGCCGCCATTGTTGGAGATCACCGCTGCCACACGCCTCGGCATTGATTCAAAGAGACTTTGGATGAGTTCTTGGGGGTACAGCAGACCAAGCAGCTTCCACACGTTGCCAAAGTTGATCTGCTGTGGCAGCTGGGGATGGAATCTTGGTCAATCGTAGAGCAACCATGGACCACATGTTTTCTATCGGCGAAAGATCCACAGAGCGAGGCGGTCAGGGAAGCAATTCAATCTGACGAAGAACCGTTGGACAATGCGTGCCACGTGTGGTCGCGCATTATCCTGTTGAAATATGGCTGTGGGCAAGCCCTGAAGGTAAGGAAGGACAACTGGCTCCAACACCTCGGAGATGTAGGGCTGGCTGTTTAAAGTACCGGCAATGCGTACTAGAGGTGTGCGAGAGTGATATCCAATACCGCCCCATACCATAATACCCGGTGCAGGACCAGTGTGGCGGTGCATAATGCAGCTGTTCAGAATCCTCTCTTCACGGTGTCTCCAGACTCGATTGTGACCATCGTGGTGTTGCAGACAGAAGCGTGACTCGTCAGTAAAGACAATTTCATTCCATTCTGCCGTCCACATCCTTCTGTCATCGCACCGTTGGCGGCGGAGACGTCTGTGGTTCTGCGTCAAGGGTAGACAAAGCAATGGACGTCTTGCGGACAGACCACTCTGCTGTAAACGGCGTCGAAAGGTACGCGCAGACACTGGATGATGCGTTACAGACTGCATGTGCTGTGCTATGGTTCGTGATGTGACTGAGCGATCCGTCACTGCCATGCGCACAATTTGCCTGTCATCACGTGAAGTGGTGCGCTGAGGGGGATGCGATCGAACACGCCGGTCCGTCGTACCCTCCTGCATCCAACGATCACATATCCGCATTACAGTTGTTTGGTTTCGTACAACATGACTACCGATTTCCCTGAAAGATAATCCACAATCTCGGTAGGCCACTATCCTTCCTCTGTCGAACTCGGATACTTGATCAAAAGATGATCGCTGATTTCGACGAGGCATAATTGATCGTTTTTTTAAAAAAACCTCAAGAAAAACACAATTGCCGAACTTGAAATCATCGAAATCTCCAAGCCTTAAATAGCGCTTTGAAGTGGCGCCACAGGCGCGCGTGATGTGCGTCTGCTCTGAAATTCTATTCATTTGCATATCTCACCTCTGCTAATGCATGTTGTAAATTTCATGTTATTTGCATGTTTCCTTCAGGGTGTTGCATTTACAGTGGCCAGCAGTGTAGTTAGCCTAGAAATTGTATATCTTTTAATGTCCGTAATGTAATGTAAAGTATCTAACGAAGGAAAATATAATAATATTCATTAGTAGTGTTGTTTTAGTGTGACTTCAGTTTTCATATTCATTAAGAATAAAGTAGCAACTTGATGTACAGAATAACCAGCAGCAAAAAAGAACCACGTGGGAACAAGGTAAGAAGCCTTATTTGATATTCAATTAAAGCAAACAATTGGATAAAAGAATATTCAGATCCCACAATGATAGTCCGTGGCGTCCCATGCTTCAAAATGATTTCTTCGACAATGAATTTTGCAACTTCGGGTGCTTCAGCGGTTGGCAGAGCTTTTGTTATGGCGTAACGAGTCAAATAATCGGTACATACGATGATCCATTTGTTACCAGCCTTAGAATTTGAAAATCTTCCTAATAAATCCATACCCACCCGCTGAAAAGGCACCTCTGCGGGAGGTATAGGAATTTGACGACCAGGCGGTTTTTGATGAACGGATTTTCTTCGTTGGCATTCTTCACAGTACATTACATAGCGGCGTACGCTTCGATAAAGCCTAGGTCAATAAAATCTCTTACGTATTCTATCATACGTCTTCACAAATCCCAAGTGGCCGGCAGTCGATTCGTCATGCAAATGTCGAAGAATATCCAGCCACAAATGCTTAGGAATAACTGGTAATCATCTCTTTCCCGAAGGATCAAAATTTTTCTTGCACAGGATCCCGTCGATTATCTCGAGGTTTACTTTGCGAGAGTTTTGTGGCTTCGTGGAAGACTCGGACTCAAAGTATTCAGAAAGCACAGAATCCTTACGTTGCTCACGTGCTAAATCAATGCCGGGACCAATTGCACTGATATCTACTGAAGTGGCATGGTCAACAATGGGGTTTCTGGAAAGGCTATCTGCATCATTGTGTCTTTTTCTATTCTTGGAGTCTTAGAGCCCATCTTGCCAATTTCCCGGAAGGATCTTTTAAATTAGCTAACCAACACAACGCGTGATGGTCTGTCACAATTTTGAATGGTTTTCCAAACAAATAAGGGCGGAACTTCATAATGGCCCATACGACTGCAAGGCACTCTCTTTCGGTTGTTGAATAATTTCGTTCGACTTTTGACAGTGTTCTAGATGCATAGACTGACTTTTTCCTCGTTCTGTTGCTGTTGGACCAACACAGCACCAATGTCATATCCTCTCGCTTCAGTGTGTAATTCAGTGGGAGCTGTTTCATCAAATAAACCTAGTATTGGTTCAGAAATGAGCGCTGACTTTAAGTCGTTGAAAGCTTCTTCCTGTGTAGAGGTCCACATAAATTTGGAATCACCTTTTAGTAAAATCTGGAGAGGCTGGGCTCGATAGCAGAAGCCTTTGATAAAGCGTCTGTAGTAGGAGCACAGTCCGAGAAAGCTTCTGACGTCATGGACGCTCTTTGGGGCAGGAAAATCTTGAACTGCTCTTATTTTATCTGGATCGGGTTTTACGCCTTCACTGGATACTAGATGGCCCAAGATCTTGATTTCACTTGCACCAAACAGACATTTCTTAAGATTCAGAATTAGGCCAGCTTCCTGAATGCATTTAAGGACACAGGTGAGCCTTTTAAGGTGGTCCGAAAAAGTTTGAGAGAATACCACAATATCGTCTAAATAACACAAGCACATTTGCCACTTAAGGTGACGTAGTAAATTGTCCATTGTTCTCTCAAAAGTTGCTGGAGCATTAGAAAGTCCATACGGCATGACCTTGAACTCATATAAGCCTTCACTGGTGACAAATGCCGTTTTTTCCCGATCTGCTTCGTCTACCTCTATCTGTCAATATCCCGAATAGAGATCCATGGAAGAGAAAAACTTCGCTCCTTTCAAGCAATCCAACGTGTCGTCGATTCGCGGCAAGGGATAAACGTCTTTCTTTGTAACCTTGTTTAAACGTCGATAGTCTACACAAAAGCGCCAGCTACCATCTTTCTTGCGCACGAGAACGACAGGAGAGGACCACGGGCTGTCAGATGGCTGAATGACACCCTTTCGTAGCATCTTCTCGACTTCGTCATGGATTATACGGCGCACAGTGCAGTATTTGACGCAAAAACCTGGCCAAAAGTGTAAAAATTAAAAATTGCACAATAATTGTAAAAAGTGCATTTTATCATTTCTAACAAACTGCTGAGTGAATCACATCATTTCCAGCAGCATAAGTAACACTCAGCAGTTTCTAGCCTCAGTTGAAGAACAGATTTCTTTGCAAATGGACGTGTCATTTGATTGCGTTTCAGCTTTGTTGTTAGTTTAAATCTATATTTTTTATGGCGTTAATAATTAAAGTTTTGAAATTGAATCAGGTTTACGTGTTAAAATAGGGTAACAGCTTTGTTTTAAAATATATAATAATTTATTTACTTTTATTATTAACATATTAAAAAAAATTGAAAACTTGAAAAATGTTTTTTTTAAATCAATTTACCTGTAATTTACGTTTCTTAAAGCTTTATGAAGGTGTGTCGGGGCTTGTCGGACCTAATTTCAATTATAATCGTCATGGTTATAGTATTGAGAGTCTATTTCAAAGAAAAAATGTTCCTCAAACAGCTGCAATTTTTATATAGAATTTTTTTTATAAAGAACCCTTTTTTATTTTCATGATAATTTCTTCACGGGTATGATTTGAAAATGACTTTCAACTGTAGATTTAATCTGTATAAATCTTGTTAACATATAAAACTTTATTTCTTCTTAAGCCTTTGAGACAAAAAAAAAATAAGTTTTAAGAAATAAGAGTGATGAAGATGACGAAGGTCAGATTTCAGGAGAATCAGATTGAAAAAGGTTAAGCTTCTGAAGTCACTAGAGAACTAAAATCTCTGTAGTTACTAAACTTTGGTAACTATTAAATGTAAATATATATATATATATATATATATATATATATACCGGGTTGCGTCATAAATTCGTGCAAAGTTCAAAAATTCATACTAAAAGAAGTAATTCTCGGAAAAATTTTCTGATTGCGCCAATAAGATCAGAGGGACATTGGATTTTTTTTTCCATGTAAAAAATAAAGTTTCCAAAAGTAACCGAAAGAGGACGCTCACACGTCATACGGAGACGTTTTATGCAAATCAGGCAAACTCAAACAGAAAATCAAACAGACCACAATAACATGAGACTGTGGATTTATTTTAAAGTAACATATGTTCAACATTACTAACAGGACAAGATAATACGCAAGTGAGGCGCGTCTCTAAGCCCATTACAGCGGATTCTAGCATCGATGGCTGCAACTATCTGACGAATGACATTTTTCAGTTCCACCAAAGTGGCTGGGGAGCCCCGGAACACATGAATCTTTAAGTATCCCCCCAACTAAAAATTTCCCGGGGTCAAGTCTGGTGATCGGGAGGGCCACTGAACCTTATAAAAACGACTTATAGAACTCGGTCTTCAGTGAAAGATTCCAACAGGAACGTCTTGATATCAAGTGAAATGTGGGGCGGAGCACCATCCTGCATGTAGGTGACAACAGGTAACGCATGTCTTTCCTGCAATACAGGCTTAACGTGGTCACGCAAAATCGCCCTCTTTCGGTTACTTTTGGAAACTTTTTTTTATACATGGAAAAAAAATCCAATGTCCCTCTGATCCTATTCGGGCAAACAGAAAAATCTTCCCACACAACACACCGATCTCTATTAGACGTCTATAATACCTCACCTCATAAAAACGCGTACCTCTATAAGACGTCGAAAAATATCTACATCACGTGGAATGGCGCTCTATAGGACGTCTATAAGAGCGAAAATTTCGATGTGGAGGGTACGCGATTTAGATATTTTAGACCTCTAAAGGACGTACTATTCCCCTCCAAAATATTGTATTTTGGATCTTACTTTCTTAATAATAAATTAAGCTTAATTTATTTCGAACAATTTGCATTCTAATACGACATTTTTATGCAAAAATAATTGCTACAGAGATTCTAAAGCTAAAAGTAAATTTATGAAGTATAACAAAGAGTATAAAAATAATAGACACTATTATTTTTATATTCTTTGTTATACTTCCATAAATTTACTTTTAGTTTTAGAATCTCTGTAGCAATTATTTTTGCATAAGAATGTCCTATTAGAATGCAAATTGTTCAAAATAAATTAAGCTTAATGTATTATTACTTATTAAGTAATTATTACTTAATAAGTAATAATACATTTACCACTATTATTTTTATACTATTTTGTTATACTTCCATAAATTTACTTTTAGTTTTAGAATCTCTGTAGCAATTATTTTTGCATGAAAATGTCCTATTAGAATGCAAATTGTTCGAAATATAATAAGCTCAATTAATTTTTCTAAATTTATTAAGAATATTTGGTCCAAAATACAATGTAAGTATTAATATTTACCATTACTTTTGATGTTATTACGATGACAATTATCATACATTATAACTGCCAAAAATAGCGATATATATTATTACTTAAATAATATTATTACTAATGTTTAATGTAAAAATATTTAAAAATAATTATAATATTAAATATTATAATAATAAAACTAATATTTTTACATTAAAACTTGGCATTAATGCATTCTGAAATTTAAGAAAAAAAGAAAATTAACCAAAATGCTAATTTTTCAATTGAAAAACTGAACTATTATAAGTGCATATATAATTTTTTTTAATGTAATTGTTCTAATTAATAAATATACATTTCACAATTAAAACATAATTTGAATATTGAATTACCTTTTAAATTTGCTTGAAGACAAGTTTCTTCCTTTTTAATAGCTATTGTGATTAAGACTTATTTATTCGTCATAGGTTTTTGACAGTTTAAACCAGTTTTTGATGCTTGTAATGTCAAAAACCCAACCCTGCAACAGTATACTGGTTGAATATATAGATATCTCATATCTCTTTCTTTTTTCAGCCATCATTACTTATAAAAGTAACTTAGTAGGACATAATAAATTAAGTTTCAAAAAGTATATCTATGAAAAACATAATTTATTTTTATAAAAACTTTTCTGCTTCAGTTGTATTTTCATTAAAAATATCTTCTTCAATAATTAATCCAGAGTTGCTTGTGTTCACATTCTTTAACATAAATATATTTTTAATACTGCAACAAAGAAAGAAAGAAAAAATGTTTTAATAAAAGGCTTTATTGAATACAAAATCATAAAATTTCCCCCACACAATTTTCTTTTTTTTTGAACTCCTAGCATTTGCATGCCTTAACCAGTCTTTGACGACGGTTTCAATTTTTCAGTCAGTTACCTGCTTGTACAATGGATTTCTCCTAGCTGCACCTAGAAGTACAATAAATAAATTTTTAATTCGTTAGAAAATATCACTAGGTTTACCTTAATATCATTCACATTTTGTGAGATGGGTTTGATTATCTGTGATTGGTTCTCATAAGAACGTTAAAGTGCTGACTTGACAGAATATTAAATGAGCGCGTGTACTGCTCATTTAATATTCTCATTTAATATTAAGTGAAAGTTGTTCTTATCGTGAATCTATGACTGGACACTGAACAGAGTAAAATGAAACGGAATAAACTGATTAAATGTGATAGGAAATATTTTAAGATATAAAAATCAATATTGGTTTAAATTTAATATCGTTACACACACACACACACACACACACACACACATATATATATATATATATATATATATATATATATATATATATATATATATATATATATATATATATATATATATATATACATACAGTTAAATATGAAAAGTTTTCAAAAAGCACCGAACCTTTGGTTGGTAAAATACATTTGTTTCATATAACATAAATTTAATCTCCTTCAGAGCATTTCCCTTGGTATTATACCCATCACAGTGATATTACTATTGTTGGAAATACTTCTGCATGTAATTAAATGTATTTAATTTTAATAAGTATTATACAGAAATACCAAGTATCTATATATGAAATAAACCTACAAAATTTTTAAAAAATGCTAAACATGTATAGAAAAAAAAGGCTAAATAAAAAAAATCTGGAGTGGCTCCACTCGACTTTCTGAACACTGACGATACTGAGCATTTAATTACACCGTCATTTCTGTTGTAGATGTTAAAACTATTTTACAACACACAAAAAAAAAAAATCGGTTGCAAAATTTGACTCCCACAGACAGGTGAGTTACATAAAATTTTGAGGTAATCTTACGAAATTCAGCATGAAAAAAGCAGCTCTCTTTCAGGAAAGTAATAAATATTTCAATATGAAATTAACCATTAATAAAAAGACATTATAATGAGATAACAAAGAAAAAATTTTAATAATAGCTTACTAAATATAAGTTGTGAAATTTTTAGGTTGCTAAATGCTTCTTTTTCTTTTGTACCCAACCAGCTAAATTTTACTGCCAATTGAGTTGTCATTTTGAACAGCATCCACTGTACCAAGTTTCCAAGGCTTATACCACTGGTCTAATTACTTCATACTAAAAAAATAAATAAACGTAGAATATAAATATGAATTTACAAAATATGCAATCGAAAAACAATGCTGAAAATGTGAAAATATGCAACAAAATATGAGAGAAAAATTAAAGCAAACAAATCATAAATAATGCATTAATATAACTGAAAATATAATGATCAAAAGTAAACTAAAATATAAATTATACAACAAGGATGTGCCACTAACAACACAATATATTTACTAGAATATATTTTGTAACATTCAAATACTTATCTATTAAAATGAACAATTAATGTTACTTCTATACCATAAAATTTTTCTATGAACTCGAATAGGAAAATATTGCTGATCTACAATTTCACTGATCAAATACTCTATTTACTAGCTATGGTAAGATTTATCAGCTTTTCTTAACAATTTCTTAATTTAACATTATATTTTGTTATATAGTGTTTCGGTTATGGTAAAATAAGAGAAATTTACATTTTAAGAAAACTGCAAAAATAACATTTACTTTATTTTTTGCATTATAAACAACAAATTACACATAAAAATGCTCCTATTTTGAAAAATTCCCCTTCTTTACTTTCTAAAACAGTAATTTTTTTCTTTCTAGCTGCTCTCAGGAATTTCCTGCGTGTCTGATTTCATTTGACTTTGACGTATTGAATAAATATTAGACTAATCTTGTAAAACATTAATTTCATAGTTTGAATCTTTATTGTAAGCAAATTAATATGCATAATGGAACAAAGTTATATAATTATATATTTTTATTGTAGCACTATTTTGAAGCAACATTGAATTCTTATTAAAAGTTACAATTTATATGTTAACAGAATGAAGAAATAACTTAAACTATTTCTTCATTCTGTTAACATATTCTACTTGGCATATTCCGAAATAAAATGCAAAAGAACAACAAATTATTTCATACAGATTTCACACCTTAAAGTTACAAATTCTAACATTTAGTTTGCACTAGTTATTATACTTTTAAATGCTTTATAAAGTGCAATTAAAACTATTTATTAGTACAGCTAAAATCAGTAATACATATATATATAGGGACACACACACATATATGTATAAATATATAATTTTTTTCATAGAAATTTCTCACCTTAAAAAGTTACGAATTCTAACATTCAGTTTGCACTAGTTATTACACAATGTTTTATAAAGTGCAACTGAAACTATTTATTAGTACAACTAAAATCAGTAATACAAATACACACACACACACACACACACACACACACACACACATATATATATATATATATATATATATATATATATATATATATATATATATATATATATATATATATATATATTGTTTACTTCTGTAGCTTAAATTAAACGATTGTTACTTCAACATTAATAGCCATGAATGCAATTATTTTCTACCTAAAACTATATAAATTATACGATAAATAATGCTCAAAAATATTAATTTAGTCATTCATTAATAGTTCAATAAGACTGAAAACACTACGTGTGAAATGTTTTGATATATATGCAACACATTACTAATATTGATCGCTTCAATTTGAAATTTATTATGTCTTGCAAATGATAAAATTAAACTGATGGAGGCTTAACAATGATCTTCTGCATTGTTACGTTATTACTTAGAATAAAAATTCTCGATAATATAACATACTTAAGCAGAAATAACATAAATCACTGAAGAGTGCATGTGTTGATAGTCAGCAATTAAGCCTACTTCATGATGAAGTAATGAAAAAGAAGTAATACATGTTTTACATATTAGTAATATTAATATTACAGTGAAAAAGGGTACCTACGTTTATTTGAATAATTCCAAAATCTTCTAATAAAACTGCGCCAAGGCTTTGTTTTGGTATAGAATAGATCCAAATGAAGAATTCATTTGCACCTACTGAACAAATAACAGTAGCAATGTATAGTTTGTTCATCAGGGTATAGATGGTGCTTTTGGCCTAAGCTTCTCTATAAGAGCTCTATAAGATGTCTATATCAGTACCTTTTATAGACGCCGACCATAGAGGCTTCATCTATTAGAGATCGAAACTTAGACGACTTATAGATGTATATAATACGTCTTAGATTTCTAATAGACGTCGAAATGAAGCACGACTATTAGACATCATTTTTTTTCATCTTCTAGAGTTCTATAGTTCGTCCTGGATGTCATGGATGGATTTCGAGCTCTAATAGACGAGCATTAGCTCTGTGTCGTTGTGTGGGTTCCGAGCATTATTTCTTTTATTACGAATTTTTTAACTTTGCACGAATTTATGACGCACCCGGTATATATATATATATATATATATATATGATAAAGATTGATTTATAAAGCTAATTTTATATTTAAAAAAATTTTAATTTGAAAATTTGAAAATTTTAGAATTTTTAATTTTTAAATTTTTAAATTTTTTAACAATTTTTTACAAAAAAGGGAGTATTTACTATTAAAAAGTAAGTTAAAAGTCAAAAGCAATGGTTTTAACTTTAAAACACATAAAAAATATTTTTCGCCAAGGTTTTGCTACAAATACTCCACTGTGCGGCGTTCGGCAGGTGATATTCTGTAGGGTCTCTGGCTAATAGGAGGGTGATCTGCGGTATTAATTTTGTGTTTGACATGAATTTTGCGTCGATCAACTTCAGAGTTTTCATTGAAAGTAACTGAAAACTTCCTTAAAAGTTCCAATAGACTAGTACTTTGCTCATCGCTAAGATTCGGCGCTATCATCTTGCTGCAATCCACTAACCTTGTACTTTCTTTAGCGGTATCTTTGGAGGCTATCTCAGATAGGGCACTGATGCAGGTAGGATTAATCGACTCGGCATTGCCTATACACATGCCTTTCATAATGAATCGGGCTTTATTCAGTGAATTAGTGATCCATAATTCACCCTTTTTATTTGAGATGTTGATGATCGAGGATGGCATGACAACTTCCTGACTCATTAACATACACTTATTACCTTCTACGATAACATCAACATCCTCATCGGCTACGGAGGGAGTGGATATTTGTATCTTTGCCGTAGAGTGTGCAGGGATCAAACAATCTTCTACAGCGTATACGCCCCATTTCTTTTGAGGCTGTTCTTCAGGGAGTATCTTATCAAATATGAACTTCCTCTGTCCACAGTCTATAATGGCTTGGGACGCTTTCAAGAAATTCCAACCAAGAATGACTTCATGGCTGCATTTGGGCATAACGGTGAACTCGAAAGGCTGTGTAAGGTTTCCAATTGTAATACGAAGAACACAGGTCCCTACCGGGATTACATAGTTACCATCGGCTACTTTGAGAACCAAGTTCTGTAACGTCCTAAATATAGTTGTTTTCAGGTGACGCCGGTATCTCTCTGAGATTACCGAAAAAGAAGCTCCAGAATCCACGAGTGCTCGTATAGGTTGTTCGTCAATGGGAACGTCAAGAAAATTTTCTTGCATAGTAGCGGCGGGAGGATTTTGAGAGGGATTGGCCTCACCTCCAAGGAAGGTCGCATGGCCTAGTTTTCCTTATCTTGGCGGCCGGGCGACTGACTGGATCTTCGATATGGAGATGGCAATCTATAACGATGGGTCGGCGCTCGTCCTCGCACGGGACTTGGTGATGGGGTTCTTCCTGCTGCTCGGCTGGTTTCTTCGGCGTCATGGTTGTAGCTGGAATAGGAGGGAGCATCAGGTCTATAGTATCTGCGAGTAGTGCCGAGTAGGGATTTTCGGTCACGGCAGTAGCGTACGACATGTCCTGGACGACCACAATGGAAGCAGACCGGACGATTATCCGTGGTACGCCACAGGTCTGTTTTTCTGTAAGATTGTTCTGGTACAGGTTTTGGTTTTGTATACGTTTACTGGATGCGGCGGTTATGGTCCTGGAGGCTGGGATGGTATGGTACGGCAGCTGGGGTGGTCCTTTCAAATCTTTCCCCAGATAGAGGAGCTAAAGTTTTTTCTACCTCCCCTCTCACAATGGCTTCAATAGCTTGCATACCGGCCTGTGGTTCTTCTATTCGAGGTGCAATGTGTCGTTGAATTTCTTCACGGGCGATTTTATGAATTAAGGACATCAAATCTTGTTTTTCGTCGACGGCGGCGATTGGGACGACATTAGGCAGACGAGTGAGCTTCTGACGCCCAATTCTCTTTTTCTGCATTTCTTCGATGTACTGACACTATTTAATGGAATCAGCTGTTGTTTTTATTTCTTTTGTTAGTAATGACTGGTACATATCTTCAGCTATTCCTTTCAGCAGGTGGGACACTTTGTCTTCCTCCGTCATGTTCGGGTCTACTTGATTACAGAGTCCCAACACATCTTGAATATAAGATTGGGTTGGTTCGCCAGCCCTCTGAGCTCTACATTTTAACTAGTCCTTTGCTCGTCGTATGTACAGCTGAGTATCACCAAAAGTTTTTTTTCAACTCTGCCTCAAAGACATTCCACGAGATAAAAATGTCCTCATTATTTTCAAACCATATCTTGGCAGTCCCATCTAGGAAAAAGTAGACGTTGGCAAGAGATAGAGTATCATCCCATTGGTTAAACTTTGACACTCTCAGATATTCTTTTAACCATTTAGTTGGATCTTGTCCGGGATCGTCGTTAAAGATTGTTGGTTTTATAGGCTCCTTTATTAGTGCTGAGGTAAGCCGGACAGTTGGTGGCTTGGATTCTGTGTCATCAGGCATTTTTCTTGCCCGTTTCCCTGAGTCTTCGACGTAAAGTCCGTATTCAGGAGGGAGATTTAGAAATCTACGACTTCAAATTCTTGCGTCGAATTTCTTCAGTTTCCAGGTTGAATGGATTACCCGGCGCCTCCACCAGATTGTCACGTAGACGGATCGAGGGATTAACACAGAGAGCACAATTTAGATTAACGAGACTTTTATTCACAGCAAGCGAGTTAACATGCACCCAGCTGGAGCCTAACTGACTTCCCATCAACTTGAGGGAAGCCTTACACTAAAGAACTTTCTCGAATTATTTAAATTAAGAGAATTAACATATTTTGTACTATGAACACAAATTAACTTAAAAGAACAGGAAATACTTTCGACAGTCCGTCTCGAGGTTCGAACCGACGACCTTCTGAATTGGAGCCCAGTGCTTTAGCCGTTCGGCAACGCCGTTGCTCGAGAACGATTGTAAATATGACAATATATTACGTTGGAAAATCATGGCCATAGATAAAAATATACAGACAGGTCTTATACTTCAGATAACAATTGCTGAGAAAGTTATATAATGAGAAATTTTTTTAGGGATGGGGAGTTGAAAATTTATGTTAAAAAATAGCTTTAATTATTTATGAAATAACTGTTGCAATATTTTTTAAAGAACGTAACATAACAAACTAACACAGTTTTAAGCATTTAAAGAATATATTACATTGGAAAATTATTGACGTACATAAATATTTACAGATTAATAGAGTTAATCTGTAGACAACATTTGCTGGGACAGTCATATTCTGAGCAATTATTTTCTGGGATGGGGAGTTGAACATTTATGTTCAATAAACAGCTTCAATTATTTATGGAAAATCTATTGCAACATTTTTTAAAGAATGTAACTTTTCAAACTGACATGATCTTGTACATCCCAATTCTATATCACGGAAATATTACATTTACACAATACAAAAAAGAAAATAATTTTGTCGTTGAAAATGTTAAAATAATGAAAAATATAATATAAATATCACGAAAGATCATAAAAGTGATCATATATATACTATCTTTATTGTAACAGTAATTTTGAAATATTATAAGAGCGGTATTTCTTAAATTATTCTTAGATACAATATTATCACCTATTCACTTATATATTATTAATATATATATATATATATATATATATATATATATATATATATATATATATATATATATATATATATATATATATATATATATATATATAAACCAAGTAATCATGTGATTTATATGAGGGTAATACATATTTTACATTACAGGTTAAAAAAGATACTAAAAGCTAAAATTTTAACAGTTAACTTATATTTCAAATTCTAAATTTCTCTTTCAGTTAAATAATCTAGTATATTGTGCACAGTAATTTATTTAAAGAAATCTACTTTCTTTTATGTAAGTGGGCAGAAAACTTTCTATGAAATTTCCTTCCCGTGTAATTAATCCCCAAAAGAGCCCATCTTAAAAAGAATTTTTCCCTCAGTCATGCAATCTGTAGATCTAGGTTTGTGACACACACACACAGAAAAAAAAATTATTCAGTGCCATGTATAGTTAAACAATGTGTGGAAATGCAAATGCGTCATTAAAATTAACGATTAACTTATATTACGATTTTTATACTCAAGATTTAGGTATGCCGTTACAGGCATTGATATTGATGAATTTTTTAATCTGTCAGTACCCTTGATAGTTTCATAAGCATTATACTGATATATTTTGCATCAACCGTTTTCTTTAATCTGACATGTTAGCCACAGTGCTGCTATGAGAGTTGTTATGAAGTTATGTTCATATTATATTTATTTAGAGATGCTTAGATCTACTACACGAAATACGTGTAATGTAAGATAACATTTTACAACGTGTGAAAGTATATGCCATTTTTATTTTTGTGCATTTATAATGATATCAGTCCTATGCAGTAGTGTTATATGATACTTGAATAATGTAAAATCGGTTTCGTTTTCGTAATTTTGAAAGGATGCTTTTTTATTTTGAGCTACATCACTTTAGCCTTTTCTGTTTTTATCATGCCTCCTGTCATTTCTTGTGTCCTTTTTACATTTTTTTTCTCAAATGAGTTATATTTATCTATTTATTTCATATATCTTCTTATTAATAAAAGAGAGTGTTTGCGTGCGTGTGTGTGTGTGTATGCGGCCCCCAGGTGAATCTGTGAAACTTACAGCCGTGAAATTTGGCACACGGATAGTGCAGACTATGGGAAGGTGCACCCCGAAGCCCGAATTTTAAATTTTATTCTAGAAATTTTTTTATTTTATGTTTTGTGCGATATTTTATGTTTTTTTAACTTCAGATTACGATATCTCGGCAAAAAATGATCGTAAAATTTTGATCTTTTTACAATCTAAAACTACAGACATTTCTCCTTCAAACAAGACCTCATTTGTTTAAAAATAATTTAAAACAGACTAATATTTTCATAAAAATAATATACCCACTTTTTCAAGATATTTAAGCCCTTTTTAGCGTCTACGGTCGATGCTCTTCGTGTTTTTATCTTACGAAGAAAATATTTACGTCATCTGAAAGATGAAAGCTTTCTGATTCATAAAGAGAGTGTTTGCGTGCATGTTTGTGTGTGTGCGTGTGTGTGTGTGTATGCGGCCCCCAGGTGAATCTGTGAAACTTAAAGCCGTGAAATTTGGCACACGAGTAGTGCAGACTATGGGAAGGTGAACCTCGAAGCCCGAATTTTAAATTTCATTCTAGAAAATTTTTTATTTTATGTTTTGTGCGATATTTTATATTTTTTTAACTTCAGATTACGATATCTCGGCAAAAAATGATAGTAGAATTTTGATCTTTTTACAATCTAAGACTACAGACATTTCTCCTTCAAACAAGACCTCATTTGTTTAAAAATAATTTAAAAAAGACTAATATTTTCATCAAAATAATATACCCACTTTTTCAAGATATTTACGCCCTTTTTAGCGTCTACGGTCGATGTTCTTCGTGTTTTTATCTTACAAAGAAAATATTTACGTCATCTGAAAGATGAAAGCTTTCTGATTCATATGAATCTCATTTCAAGTCTCTATCTTAAAATTTCGATTTTTAATTGAATTTTAAAGAACGATACTTTAACACAAATTTTGCTGTGCGGTTTGGATGAAGAACCATTTTTTCACCCATAGGCGGGGGGGGGGAGGCTCGAAGAAAGAATTTTTCGCCCATTCGTGGAGGGTTGGACCGAACGAAATTTCTCGCCGGGAGGGGGGATTTTTCATCTGGCTCCGACTGTTAGCAGGACGTGGAATACGTAGCCACAAAATTTACATACCCTGATTCGTTGTTTTTTAGTGTTTCCATTCTCTGACAATGATTGCTGAAGGGAGCGGGTCCCTAAACCGACCGGCTAGAAGGGCGAAGCCCGTGTCATGGGTTATGTCACAGTATAAATAACATAGAAGGTGTCAATTTTTTTCTATGTTATTTATACTGTGTTAATTTTTAAATTGATTTTGGTTAGCAAACATTCTTAAAATCCCGGGCAACGCCATCTGTAATTAGGAATACCTCCAGCTTTTCCTTTCTTACAGAACAAAACTCATTTCGGAAGTTTCATTGAAGGTAAAATGAGCAATTTCTGTTGTGGCATCTAAAAAGGTATTTTAAGTAAACAATTAAACTTTGAAGCGTATTCCCATCTTTAACATTACAGTAATAAGCATTACATCTTATTAATAAAAGCGGATGTTTGCGCGCGTGTGTGCGTGAGTGTGTGTGGGCGGCCCCCAGGCGAATCTGTGAAACTTACAACCGTGAAATTTGGCACACGGGTAGTGCAAACTATGGGAAAGTGCACCTCGAAGCCCGAATTTTAAATTTTATTCTAGAAATTTTTTATTTTATGTTTTGTGGGATATTTTATGTTTTTTTAACTGCAGATTACGATAACTCGGCAAAAAATGATCGTAGAATTTTGATCTTTTTACAATCTAAGACTACAGACATTTTTCCTTCAAACAAGACCTCATTTCTTTAAAAATAGTTTAAAACAGACTAATATTTTCATCAAAATATTAAACCCCCTTTTTCGAGAAATTTACGCTCTTTTGAGGATCTACGGTCGATGCTCTTCGAGTTTTTATCTTACAAAGAAAATATGTACATCATCTGGAAGATGAAAGCTTTCTCATTCATATAAACCTCATTTCAAATCTCTATCTTAAAATTTCGATTTTTAATTGAATTTTAAAGAACGATGTTTCAACACAAATTTTATACGCGATTCTTAGAACGCGGTACTTTAGGCGTTGGAATCAATCATTCATAAGATCTGCGCATGCGCACAAGGAAACGTTTTATTTACTTTTGCCGGTGTTCACTTTTTCTGTATTCTGTCAATTTTTGTTTAATTTAGTTACTTTTTTACATATTCTTTCTTTTTATGCTTCTGTCTGAAACTCTGGAATATTTTTTATTATCATTCTAATACTTCGAAACTTAACAATGTTTACCAGGGGTGTTTAAAAACAACTGTTAATTATGTTTGTGCTTAGCTTTGAGAAAAAATGATTTTGTAAAGGTTTTTTTGGTCTTTTATGCTAAAATAGCACTTAAAAATCAAAAAAAGAAACAAAAACTTACTTGTAAATAGCATACCTTTTTTATAAATTGATCAATTTTGAAGTAATTTTTAATGAAATTTAGCTAAAACACCTATCATTCTGCACAAAATCCTAAAGCTAATATTTTAAACTAATTTTATCTTTTGATTGTAGAAATTTTTTATGTTAAAAAATGTTAGCAATGTATTACATATGCATTACTTTGTACGTCAAATATAGTTGCACATTAATTCTGTAGAAATTTGTGGTATGACTTTCTTAAGTAGCATGATTTATTTTTTCTCGATGATATCTTTTTCTTAATTGTCAGATTTTGAGAACATAACTTTTTTAAATTAAATAAACACAAATAACAGTTTAGGTTAACAAGAATGATTGTCAAGAATTATATTTCACATGATTGGACAAGCCACAGGTCAAGAAGTGTTGAAATTAATGGAGATAAGGTTAATTTTTTTTACATGCAGTAATTTTTTTCATGTCCTGATAAATGATTCATAAATTAGAATCGATAGCTGATTTATATCTCATTTCTATTTTTAGAATTTTACTTCTGTTTTAACTTTCCTTTCTATTTTACCATCATGTTTTGTTTTGCTATTATTGAAGTATGTAAAATATTTTTCATTGCTTATTACGATTTAAAATTTTTTTTTGTATTATTGGCCTGAGCATATCTGCCCGCAGCCTGTACTTTTTATTTATACTGTGTTATTTATATTGTTATTTTTTTCTACGTTATTTATACTGTATTTAGTTTTTAAATTGATTTGGTATTGTTTACTTTTCAGCTTTTCCCGAATGATTTTCCGAATTTTTACCCCGGAAAGAGAAGCGAGACTGGAAGAAATCAGACAACAACAGCAAAGGATAGTTGGACAAAAACCACAGGATCGTCATGATTTGTTAGCAAGAGTGTTTCATCAAAAACAAAAATCACTTATGAGTCTCATCACAAAGGCAAAGATTTTTGGAGAAGTTAGGTGTCATATGTACACCATAATTGAAGTTTTGGCTGATTTAAACTCTGTATTCTCACATTTGGATTCCCCTGTAGCAGTAGTGGATTACATGGTTAACTGGAGTTACTCATTTTGTTCCATTTTAAAGGAATTAGGCTGTGGTTCATATGGAAATGGCGTTTAGAAACATACGGCATATGAGGCAGATATTACGGATCAAATAATAGCCAAAATGGCACCACTTCAGTCAGTTGTCACAAAACAACTGTCTCTGTCCACATGTTGCAGAAGCCTTCTCTACACGATTTCTTCATTCGGGAATGGCGTTTAGAAACATACGGCATATGAGGCAGATATTACGGATCAAATAATAGCCAAAGATAGCAAGTGTCTATAGACAATGCGTGGATTGTCCCGTATTGCCCTCTACTAACCACAATTTTCAATGCCCATATAAACGTAGAGTACTATAATTCAGTTTTATAGTATTGCGTGTGAGTGGAACACTGGTGTGTGGTTTTCAAATGATTTTAGCTTTTACTGGAAATTAGCAGAACATTAGCATCCAAAACAGTAATCGTTTGGAAAGTTTTTATTTATATACACAACTCACTACCATAATACTCTTAAAATTTATATTTTAACGCATTTCGGTTACTGCTGTTGTTTTTAAACACACGATCTTCATTGCCATGCTCATTTCAGAAATTTCTCATTGAGATGATGCTCATTTAATGCGTGTTTTCAAAAGTGAAATATACCATGTTCTGTAAATGCCCCGAAAATATTTCTATACTGGAGATGTAGACAGATTAAACAATTTAAGTAAACTTTTGTGTAATTTATACATTTGTGTGTGTTTAATTATTTAAATTAATAGATTTATATTTTTTATTCTTGCATTCTTTTAGGGGTTTATAGTGTTGCGTGTGAGTGGAACACTGGTGTGTGGTTTTCAAATGATTTTAGCTTTTACTGGAAATTAGCAGAACATTAGCTTCTAAAACAGTAATCGTTTGAAAAGTTTTGAATTTAATTTATTAAATGCTGATCACGAGATTTCTTTTCTTTTTGTGATACTTTAAATTAATTTTGCGTCACGTGCATAACAACGAAATTAATTGTCAAAGAAAATATTAAAATACAGTAAAAGATAAAATTTAACCAATAGACAAATTGAGATGGAAATTTTTAAAAATTTAATTCAAGTTAGTATGTTTTATGGATATTAAATCAAATCTATATATAAAACTGTAATTTCCTCTCAAAATATGCTTCGCCATGACGATATATAAGTCCCAAGGCCAAACTTTAAAATATGCTGGCGTACATTTACGAGAAAATTGTTTCTCACACGGTCAGTTTTACGTAGCTTGCTCACCCGTAAGTTCGCAGACGAGCCTGGTAATATTAGTTCCGCCCAATGAAGAAACAAAATATATTGTTTATAAGAAATTCCTCTAAAAAGCAATTTCACTAATTTTTCATTGTAATTATCCTAAAATGTACCCCGTAGCGAAGCATGGGTATTCAGCTACTTAGTTTATAAAACAGAATTTCTTTTATGTATTATGTTGGGAGACATTTTAGACTTTACCATTGTATTTTGTATTTTGTATTACTTATTTATTTATTTATTTATTTTGCTGGTGAGAAATAAGGAATGTACAAATCAGTTCAAAATACATTTCTTACTGTAGTTGAACCAAACCAGTAATAAGTTAAATTTAATTTTCAGACCTCTAAGAAAAATAGTAACTTTCAACATGAAGTAGTATGTTTTACAATAGATATAATCTAGTCTCCGATATTATTGGAAAATTAGCAATGTACTGACGACATGGTACTTTCAATGTTTCTAGAGAAAATGGTCTTTCAGCAAGGCCACCATGAATAGAGTTGGACCATACTAGAGACCACAAAGGTTTTAATTGGATGAGGAATAGGATGAAAAATAGTTGTAGTTCAATTTAACTTGTCTCATTTGGCGATCGTTGACCACAGTTTATCTCAAAACGTTGATCATTAAAAATTAATGGACTTAAATACACTCATGGACAAAAAAATTAGCGCACCAAGAAGGAGTCGTCAAAATGAAACGAAATTTTACATACGTAATGCCTACTTTGATATAAGTAAATGATAAGAAAATCAAAGAAAAAGGATAATTTATTTCAGAGAAAAAACAAAAGAACGGAGGAATTAATACTCCGTTGGACCCCCTCTAGCGCGAATGCACGATACGATACGATCGGGCATTGAGTCATACAAGTTCTGTATGATGTCTTGAGACATTTCAGTCCATATTTGCTGTAACCTTGCCTCTAGTTCGTTCAAACTCGTGGGATGCCCAACTCGTCGTCCCAAATGATCCCAGATATGCTCGATTGGAGACAAATCTGGGGATCGGGCAGGCCAAGGAAGGGTAGTAACAGTGCGGAGACAGTCTTGTGACACCCTTGCCGTATGAGGCCGAGCATTGTCTTGTTGAAAAATGGCTCCTGGGAGCCGTTGCATGAGTGGCAACACATGTGGTTGCAGGATTTCATGGACATACCGCTGGGCTGTCATGGTGCCACGGAACAATACTAAGGGTGACCGTGTATTGTAGGCAATGGCACCCCATACCAGCTCCCACAGCTGGCTATACCAGCTGTGGGAGCGATGTGTCGCTGTACAGCAAAGGCAGGATTGAAGCGTTCACCACGGGCTCTCCACACACGAACATGATTCTCATCACTGCCGAGATTGATTCTGGATTCGTCGCTAAAGACGACCTGGTTCCATTCCGCCGCAGTCCAGTTTCCTCGTGAGTGGCAAAGTTCCAAACGGAGGCGTCGATGGGTGGGCGTCAAGGGCAGCACACGTAATGGGCGCCGCGATACCAACTGTCCTTCAGCCAGGCGCCTTCATATGGTTCGAGAAGACACAGAGGCCCCTAGTGAAGGTGCTACCTGTGCCTGGATGGCGGCCGATGAAGCAGTTGGCTGTACGCGTGCATTTCTTACGATGTGGCGGTCTTCTCGACGACTGGTCTGTCGAGGGCGTCCTGAGCCTGGTCTTCGTGTACATGACATCTCTCGGGTCCACTGGTCCCAACACCTCCTCACAACACAATCAGAGCGGCCTAATTGACGAGCTACTCGCCTAGCTGACCACCCAGCTTCCATCATCCCGACGATTCTCCCCCTCTCAAACTGCGACAACTGCTTATATTGTCTTCGAACACGGCGTAATGGCATGTCTATCTCAGCTCTTCCTTTGTAAATGATTCAGCACACTCAAACAAGCTTTGGTTACCTGTTTTATACTCCACAGAGTACGATGTTTAACGCCCTCTACCGGCTATACGTAATGCGCAATCACGCTGCATTTCTAATCATTTGCATATTTCCTTGAACCCTAGAAATTACATAGTCTTGTATCTAGGGAGGACCTAGGTACAAGGCCATTCAATTACCGAAATCGTTAGACAGCTAGGATTTTCAAGGTCGACAGTGTCAAGAGTATACCAAGAATACATGGATGGTGGAAAAAAACTAGCGATCGGGCAAACTGCAAAGGACAATTAGCCTTGACAGTGCGTGGTGAGAGACGGCTCAGACGTATTGTACATAGCCAGCGAAGCCAAACATTAGCTCAAATTACCACCCAGTTTAATGACGGTGCCAGTCGTACAGTCAGTAAACGGACTGTCCAACTCTCGCTTCACCGTATGGGTTTCGGGAGCCGTCGACCTACTAGAGTACCATTGCTCTATACTCGCCATCGGGCTGCACGTCTTGCCTGGGCAAGAGAGCACAGAGACTGGAGTGTAGAGGACTGGAAACGAGTAGCATGGAGTGATGAGTCTCGATTCCGACTACTTAACGCCGACGGGAGGCTGAGAATATGGCGTCAGGCTCATGAAGCCATGGATCCTGCATGCCTGGCTGGAACTGTACAAGGGATGGTGGCTCAATAATGGTCTGGGGTGTTTTTTCGTGGCACAGTTTGGGATCTTTGGTGCGTGTACCAACCTCCCTCAATGCAATTCGGTACGTAGAGTTGCTGGGTGATCACCTCCATCCGTTTATGCTGTTCTGTTATCCACACGGTAATGGAGTTTTCCAGCAAGACAACTGTACCTCTCACAAGTCCCTGTTGGCTACTGGCTGGTTGGATGAGCATTCCTCTGACCTCTCTGTCATGAATTGGCCACCTAGAAGCCCAGACTTAAATCCTATTGAGCATCTTTGGGATGTTTTGGAACAAGGCGTGAAAGGCCATCACACAGCACCAAAGAACCTTACTGAATTATGGACAGCTTTAGCCAATATTTGGCAAGCCATTCCCGTGGAACGTTTCCAGAAACTTGTTGAATCTATGCCTTGTCGTGTGGCAGCCGTTATCAAGGCCAGAGGAGGCCCAACTCGTTACTAGGTAGGTATCCCTAATTCAGTGGCACTTCAGTGTATATATATACACATACAGGTAGCCCTCCTACAGCACGGCATCTTACAACATGGTTTCGCTCTAACACGATAAAAAAATTGCGAAAACTTTTGTACATCACTGTACTTCTATAGCACTAGATGACATGAGTTTTGTTTATCACATTTAAAAACTATATTACCTTAAAATAATGACGGGAAGGAATAATGAACTGTAGTGGCTTTACATGAAAATGTATAAACAAACTATGATTCATTCATTTATAACTCTATAAAATTACAAGAAGGCCTAAACTTAGCTGAAAATCTTGAATCATTTTTTCCAGAATGCAGACCCTTCCGCTGAAAAAAGCTGAAAATTCGAAAGGGAGCTGCAAAATTGTCTATCTCCATACCGTGAATCTACAATGACCTTGTAAAAACCAGCAAATAAACCGAAATCACAGATTTTTTAAACAGGATAGGAGGTGAAAAAAATCTAAATGGAGAAAAAGGTTCTGAAAGCGAAGGGGATATCGTTCAATCAAAAAATCGTTCTATTGTACAATCAGTACAATCGTTTGATTGTACTGAGCAGCGATGAGGAAGAAATTTATTAAATTAAGGTCGCATTAAATGAAAATAACATTTTTCTGTTTCTTTTCGTTTTGTGTTATAAATACATTTATATTTTTAATAAAAATTAAGTCGCTTATATGGAATTTTAAAAAAAAATCTTTGTTTTTAATATGTTTTCAGAACGTAATCCCCTTTTTTGAACTGTCTCTGGGTGTCATATAACACGGTTTCACACAACACGGCATTTTCTAGGAACCTATCTGCCGTGTTATACAGAGACTGTTCACACATTTTTTAGACGATGTATATCGTATTCACAAAACTAAATTACATAAAATTCTTGTGTTTTAAATGTTCTATTTGACATACCTTATTCTGAACAATCTTTCGACACCGCAATTTCCAGGATAATAATGCCTTTTGAAGTGTCAGAAGAGGTATTCTATCCCATTCCTCCTGAACATCTTTCCAGAGTCCTGTAAGGGTTTTGGGACGACGTTTGGATAATGCAGATTTTAAAAGTCCGAGAGCACAAAAATCCATAGGTGATACATCGGGAGATTTAGTAGGGATATCAGTGAAGGGTATGGCCTTGATAACAGATTTTTGTTCTTTTAGGAAATTTACAGTAGATTTTGATGTGTGACTGCTAGCTTTGTCCTGATGGAGTCTCACAGATTGATGGCACTGTGGGTAAAGCGATGATATTTCATTCAGAAAAATTTGAGATAAAATATGTTTTTGATAGTATTTGGAGTTAATCTTGACATTTTTTCCACTCTCTTTATTTTTAACTTGCCATTATAAGAAAAACCAGCAACAATCATGAATCCCTTAGAAAAACTTTCTTTCGATTCTTTGAACCATGTACTTAAATTTTTTTCTCCCCTTTTATGATAATAAATGGCTCTTTTTTTGTTGCAATCACTTAAATACACCCATGATTCATCTATTATGACAATTGTTTTCCATTTTTCTTTGGATAAGTGTTTCTCATATAGAATTCTGCAGCGTGTCCTGCGTTCAGCGATATGATTTGGAAGAAGACGATGCACATTGCGTTTTTTCGCTTTCTTAAGATTTAAATCAACGTTTATCATTTTTTTTACAGTGGACACCGAACATTTTAATGATTTTGCAACTGTCCTTTGACTAGGGGTTTTTCCTTTTAACATTAAACAACGTACCTTTGCAATAGTCGAAGATGTCCGTTTTTTCCTTGGATACTTGTTTGGAATTTTTGTACCACTGGAGGCTCCAATTTGACGTTCTTTTTCCTTTCTTGTTGACGATTTTACCTATTGACGCTTTAGATATCACAAAACCATGACTCTCACATCGTTTTTGGATAACGGAGTATGCATATTTCTCTTCGGAAAGAGCATAAATGTAGCCTTCGAACCACTGCTTTGTTAAAAACGCCATTTTGGATAAAAACAAAACTTTCTAGCCTGAGACGATAATTTAGACTTTTAAAAGCATTGTACAATTGCAATTATTTCTTTTGCAGTAAACGATTTTTTATTACCGCTTACCAAAATCGTCTAAAAAATGTGCGAACAGCCTCTGTAGGAGGGTTACCTGTATATATATATATATATATATATATATATATATATATATATATATATATATATATACATAATATATATATATATATATATATATATATATATATATATATACATACATAAATACTTCCCTACGGGAAAGAATGCATGCTTTAATAGGGGGATAGTCCCCCACATGCTGCAATTACACTAGCAACCTTTCTGGGCATACTTTCAACACGGTTTTGATACACAGCTATGGGTATTTGTGTTCATTCCTGCTGCAAGATTTTCGCCAGTTCAGCTGTACATTTCGGACGTGGTTCCCTAGTCCGAAAGCGTCGTTCTAACTCGTCCCACAAATGTTCTATGGGGTTAATGTCGGGACACTGAGCAGGCCATGGAAGACGGTTTACATCTATATCTTCATACCACAGCTTGACAGAGGCTGCAACATGACATGGAGCGTTGTCTTCCTGGAAGTAACATTCGTCCATTCCATAAAATTGCCAGAGCGTATGAAGAACCTGACTGTCCAAAATGTTCATGGGGAAAAATGGAATGTCCAAAATGTTCATTCGTCGGTGTTCAGTGTACTAGGAACAACATTCAAAGGTCCAAGGCCATACCACGAAAAACACCCCCAAACAAGTACACCACCACAACCGAACTTGAGAGTTGGAAATATGGACTCGGGCAACAGACGTTCGTCTGGCATTCGCCAAACCCAAGCATGCCCATCCGACTGGAAGAGCGTGTAGCGTGACTCGTCGCTCCATAAAACAGTTTTACAGTGGTCCACGGTCCAGTTGCGAAGTTGCAAACACCAAGCGAGTCTGCCTGCTTTGTTGGATGGGGTGATGTTTAGTTTATGTACGGCAACACATCTGTAGATATTGGGGGTGTGCAGCTCTTTCTGCAAAGTATTGGAGAACACCGTAACCCCTGCTTCCTGTTGAAACTCCCTGTTGATAATTTGGAGTGGTTTCTTGCGGTTCTTACGAACCTCACGCTGCAGGACACTCCGATCCCGTTCGGTCAGTTTGCGGGGACGATCAACGTGTGCATTTCATGTTTAAACTCCCGCAGTCTTCCACTTCTTCACGACATCCCCAACAGTTGACCGTGGCTGTGATAATTCTACCGTTATTGCGCGAATAGACTTGCCACTAATGTGACAACCAACTATAACACCTCTTTCAAAGTCACTAAGTTCCTTTCGTTTCGACATATTGTCCCAATTTCACACAGAACTAACGACGTTACCATTTCGCGTATCATATTTAACCTTTGTAAGGTTTACATAAGATTCGATTCAAAATAATCGAACTTTTAGGTGAATAAAGTTAAAGAAGCCGTTTAAGATATGCTAATTGCGGCATACGCGGTTGGTATAAATACCAAGCAGCTAGATTAAAGGAACGAAGTTTTGAGGAAGGAGCTAGGAAGTGCGTTCGACGAAGCGAAAGGAAGTCAGAGGAAGTGAAAGGAGTAGTAGAGCTGACAAAACGAAGTATCGAGCTGGAGCTAGGCTTAGAGTCTGGTTTAATAATAGTTGATTTTTGCGAGCAGTCGCTCGAGTTATAACTAGGTTGCTTCAAACCTACGCGAGTTCTTCTTAGGCCCAAAGTTTACGTGGCGGCACTGCTGGTTGACTATCAAAGTATCTGTGAGTATTGCAAAGTGTATTTTTCTTGAATGAGTAGTTATACAAATGAATATATTGAATTGTATTTCCATTGCATTAATGCTATATATATCTCGTACTAGTAGTACGTATGCTTTATGTTGAAAAGCAAAATCTATATGTGCAAATATTTAAATAAACATTGCTGTTATGTAAGAACTGTGTTTGAATGAAATTATTTGGAGTGCCACTTCAAGATATACGAGTACATACCCAAAGTTAGGGTAGAAGTGAAGATAACTCTATACCTCACCAGGTCAAGTGCGAGCAATGGATTTGCATAAAATCTAACATGCAGTCGGATTTTATGCAAATCTGTTGTCCGGTCCATTATTGTAGGGTAGTATATATATATATATATATATATATATATATATATATATATATATATATATATATATATAATCTTTTTCAAAAAGATACATTAAATATTTTAGATTACTACATTTTATTTATATTTTATTGAAATATTATTATATATTTATTTGTATATTTATGTTATATACTAAATTTATGCTATGTATTAATTTTCTTATGTTTTTTATTTAAGTATGTGTTATCATGTTTTAAAAATATTTAATAACATAGATGTGTTTCTATTTCTTGATCTCTACAACAAATTAAGGCTTTTGTAATCATCTTGAAAAATAAAGAATACAAGAGTAATATTGACTTACGTGCCAAAAAAAAAACAGAAAACCCCCACAAAATAAGGAATGGATAAGAATTCAAGATAACGGGGAAATATTTTGCTCTCTAAAGCTTTGTTATATAAATAGTAACAAAATACTGTAACTCTCCCTATAGCTTTTTAAAAGCTCTCCTCTCTCCGACTAAAAAGCCTCATTTCACCACTTTATAGCTTTTAGGCCCTAGTCCCTAAAAACCTTTTTTGAAGGTAGTATCACGCCTCAGAAAATAAAAAGTACCCCTTCGATTCAATTATGTATATCTAAACACTCAAATATGCATGCATAGTTATTTTGTATGTAAGAAAGGCTGCAATCCTAATGAAAGAATTCTGTACTTCATTTTCACATAGCTAGAAGAATATAAAGAACAAATTCCCTACACAGACTATTTTAGGAAGATTATTTTCTGTAATATTTCCGGAGTCATTATTTCCAACAGAAATATTCTTAAAAAAAAAGCCCGATTTGAAGTAAAACTACGTAACATTAGTGACGTATAAAGAACAACGAAGCATTATGGTTCTATCATACTGTTTAACCCAACGAAAATAATCCATGTATTTGCCTTTTTACGTATGCTAGTTTTTTTCTTTTATATGGACTTAAAAATCCGAAACGGGAGCAAAAGGGAAGTATCATGAAAAATAATACATAGTAAAGACTAAGTATTAATACCATTAGTTTTCTTTAGACTAATATTAAGGGGAAAACCCTGTTTTTTCCTCAAAGTAAGCCTCTACTTCAAATCTAAAATTATTATTTTTTGGAGGGTACTTATTAGCTTTTACGATAACTATAGAAATTAGGGAATTATTAGGTACCTACAAATAAATAGCCTTAAAATAAGAAGTATCAGCAAAACCACTTTGTTTGTCTGTTCATGTTGGAGGCAAAATAATTCATTTTCCTTTTCCCTCCAAAAATTTCCCTTTTGCAACATTTTATTCTTCGAAATTTCCCAGTTTCCTCTATATAGCTGTTTTGACAAGCTCTTTCTTTTATCTTTCCGTTGGTCAAAGCCACAATTTACATACAACAATAATTTACATTCAACATAGTTCTCTATTTGTTTATTTTTATTTTTTAAACTATTCGCACTCCAACGAAATTGCTGCATAGTTTCAAATCTACTTACAGAGCTCCTTACGTTTCTGGAAAGTATTCCTCATTTATTTTTATGTTCATTATTCTCAAGGACTAACATGAGTTAATGGTGGG
This sequence comes from Dolomedes plantarius, assembly GCA_907164885.2. Classification (NCBI taxonomy): domain Eukaryota; kingdom Metazoa; phylum Arthropoda; class Arachnida; order Araneae; family Dolomedidae; genus Dolomedes; species Dolomedes plantarius. The sequence goes on along the minus strand of OU015494.1, from coordinate 67,305,044 downwards.
AGGAAAACTTGATGGTATGTCAAAGGGATAGTCACCTACATCTACTTTGAGAGCTCCTTACGTTTCTTGACAGTATTCTTCACTTTATTTTGATATTTATTATTCTTTGGGACTATCATCTATATATATAAAACAGTTCCGTAACTGACTCATTCATTCATTCATTCATTCACTGACTGACTGACATACAACGCACAGACCAAACCGCTGGACCTAAAGGGCTGAAATTTTGCATGGCGATTCTTCTAATAGTGTAGGGGTGCACTAAGAAAGATTTTTCTAAAATTCTTCTTAGATTTTTTTAAATTAAATTTTTAAGCTGTTTTTTAAACTTTTTTTACGTTTGCATTTAAAATAATACATTGCGGATTATAAAATTTATATCACGAGAAAGATCATAAAAATTCCTTCAAAATGAAATCTTTTTCGAACCTTTACCTTGGTTTTCTGATTTTTGGTGAATTTTTAAAGATTAATTTCTGGAATTTTATTTATTAAATGTTGATCACGTGATTTCTTTTTCTGGTACTTTAAATAAATTTATCGTCACGTGCATAACAACTAAATAGACAAAAATGATATTCTTTTTCTTTCTAATGCAGCAGACGATTGGATATTATCCAAAAAAATAAATATCCCTTACGATTTTTTTATAAATATATATATATATATATATATATATATATATATATATATATATATATATATATATTTGGCATTAATTGCATACATTGACCGTTGTATGTAATTTGAATGTACTCCGTAGCGAAGCGCGGGTTTTCAGCTAGTCTATATATATAAAACAGTTCCGTAACTGACTCATTCATTCATTCACTGACTGACTGACATACAACGCACAGACCAAACCGCTGGACCTAAAGGGCTGAAATTTCGCATGACGATTCTTCTAATAGTGTAGGGGTGCACTAAGAAAGATTTTTCAAAAATTCTTCTTAGATTTTTTTAAATTAAATTTTTAAGCTGTTTTTTAAACTTTTTTTACGTTTGCATTTAAAATAATACATTGAGGGTTATAAAATTTATATCACGAGAAAGATCATAAAAATTCCTTCAAAATGAAATTTTTTTCGAAATTTTACTTCCATTTCCTGATTTTTGGTGAATTTTTAAAGATTAATTTTTAGAATTTAATTTATTAAATGCTGATCACGTGATTTCTTTTTCTGGTCCTTTCAATAAATTTATCGTCACGTGCGTAACAACTAAATAGACAAAAAAAATATTTTTTTTCTCTTTCTAATGCAGCAGACGATTGGATATTATCCAAAAAAATGCATATCCCTTACGATTTTTTTATAAATATATATATATATAGATAGATATATATTTACATCAATTGTATACATTGATCATCGCATTTATTATAAATATATATATTTATTTTTTGGCATAAATTGCATACGTTGACCGTTGTATTTAATTTGAATGTACTTCGTAGCGAAGCGCGGGTTTTCAGCTAGTGGATTAATAATGAGAGAAAAACTTAATGGTCGGTCAAAAGGACAGTCACCTATCAGTGGAGATTCTATTGTAAGACGTATTGTTGTTGTTTATGCCCCTTGACCAACAGCAACATCAGATCAAGGCGATTAAAGACTATTAGGCTGAGTGATGCGGCTCCGGTTTTAAGTTAGCACCACAAGGGTCGGAGTCCGACTTGGCTAACGGACCGGTCCCGTAATTTTGAACCGAGTAAAGTGACGAGACCGGGACACTTGACCACCCACCTTCAGAGGTAAATTTTGAGAAGTCGGAGGACATTGAAGCCACGACATATTTTACGTGCACCAGATGCCATTAGCGTACACGGCAGCGGATTTGTGAGAGACGAGCATCGAAACAGAGACGTTCAGATCACTGGCCCGCTGCTCTTGCCAACTGGGCCACCTCGCCCATTGTAAGACGTTTCTCTAGGAATTGTTTTTGTTTGTGAGAATATTTCTCAAAAACAAAATTAAATAAAAAGTGGTACGAATTTTTTATTTAAACCATATTTTTATATACATTGCTAGGTAAAAAAGGAAATTTCTCGTAATATTGCTCATTACCTTCCCAAGATGACCTTATATAAGTTTTGCCTTTGTGTACAGGGTCCGTTAAAACATACATCTACTAAAAAATAAACTTATTTTATAGGTGAAATATTAATTTACGCTCTTCTTGAGTAAATGGTACAGGTAAGTTTCATTAAAATGATGGCATTTTTTTTTACAACTTTTTGTTACTTTTAGTATCTGATTTCGCTTTTTTAGTCTTGAAGAATTACTGTTCATTTACTGCCTCTAGTCATACGTATTACTTGAATTGATATCAAAATTCAGTTAGTGAAGAAAAAGTTTTAATGAAGGAGGAGATTTATTGAGTTACTTAAATAAATAGCTTCTTATCTTGCTAATTAACTCTTTCATAAACGAAAAAAGAGAAATGGTGGGAGAAATAGCTTTTTTTCCTCCAGGAGTTGTCATTAATAATAAGAGATAGAAATAGTCTAGAATATCATTGAAGAATCCATTAATATACACGAACTTAATTTGAGAGAAATATAAATTGCATTCTGCATAAGACTTTCTAAGATATAATTTACATAACATTTTGAGTCGAACAGCGCCTAACACGCCAAATTCACGGAACGTCATCACATATTTGGAGTCGAGGAATGCAACTCAGAACTACAACATAAGAACAAAGTGAGTTTTATACAGAGATAAAAAAGATGTCGCTAAAGTGTGAGCAAGGGAAAAATCCAATCTAAGCTCAAAAGATCTTACGTTACTCCAAACGACAAAAAACAACCTTTCATTTCCTCTCCGAGAGAATAAAAACATTAATAGAATGGGTAGAAGTCCTGGAAGAAATTTTCTCCGTCCACAGAATTATTAAATAAAATGCCAGCGTAAAAGAAGTGTATAGCTCATACTAAAATAGCTTCTTTGAAAATTAATGAATCTTCACTTATTAGAATGCCAATTTCCTCCATTGTATTCTCTGGTTGTTGCATGATGAATTTTCTCGGGAGAATTTAGTAAGAATTTTTCAGAACAAAAAAATCATTATTAGGAGCTTTAATAAATTTGTGTTTTATTTATTTATTTTTTTTGGGGGGGGGAGTGGTAAACTTCCAAGGTTTTCAAACCAAAAATTCAATATACATTTATTCTTTCACTTCCAGTTTCTTAGGAAACCAGACCCCAAAATATATAATGACTTCCCAAGGTATCTAAATGTCTATGCAAAGATTGAGATACGGTGAGCGAGTGGCTTCAGGGAAATTCATTTATCTAAGCACAAAACAGTCGTTTGAGTAATTAATGCAAGTAAGTTTCTTTCAGGGACAAATGTTTCCAACATAGAATAATCTGGGAATCAATTATTCACGAGTTCAGATCTGAGATACATAAGGTAGAATTTCTTTTGGCTTTACTGGAGAAATACGCACCTCTAGACTTGTGTCAATTGCATTTTACTCTCATTCATGTGGTATTCACTATTTTGTCTGAATGTGAGGGTGTCTATTCTAGAATCCTGCCGTTTAATAATAGTTAAATCTCCCTGTAGAAGCGCTATATGTTATAATTCACCGCGGTGTGTGGTCGAAAGGCGGTCAAGAATAAAACTCTTATAAAAACTTCAGAGGCAAAAAATGAAGGTTTGAACACTAAGAGGAAGTAAAAGAAAAGCTGTCTGTGTGGCCATTGATAGTGATCAAAAGACTATAAATATTGCAAGATAGATGGAAGTTATTTTATAGCCCACAAAAAAACAGTCAGATAATGGTCAAAGTTGTATTTCAAACGAAAATTATGGTGAGGAGGTACTAGGTAGACTATGAACAGGAGCAGTATAATAAGGGACCAATTGGGGCAGGAACTGTTGAGAGAAAAACAGCCCACTGCTCAATGAGAGAAAAAGGGAGGGCCAAAATGGTCCCGGTAAACGGACAACAGCCCCTCCAAGAAAAAAAAGCTAGAGAAGGTGCAAAGATTGCGCTGGCGGTTTTTTCCTAGAGCTCAGACGAGATAGAGTGCCGATAGAACTGTTTCGGAGTCTAGCGGTAATTCCTGGAATCCGATATGATGATCCTGAATATGACATGATATGGGCCCCTCTCATCGAAGTCATTTCATCGCTGTATTCTTCAACAGTAGTAAGTGCCTCCCGATAGATCCTAAAAATAATTACTTTGACCAAATAGTTTGCCTCTGCAATTCCAAATGTGTTAAATGATAATATGAAGGGGAATATTATTCTGTTATTAATTACACTTTAAAAGATTTTTTTAGCGTTGTCAAATAAATGTATGAAAAAGGCCAATTCTCTGTGTTTCCTTGCTTGCCCCAACACATGCACGCATCCATTGTTTTAAGGTTATTTTCCAACCTAAATCCCCCCCCCTCTTAGGTGCTCCGTTTTAAAGTTAAAAAAAGTTATAATGAAAATCTTTTTAAAAGCCAATTTAAAAGTAAATTATTTTACTCGACTTTCGATTGTTTTTTTAACGTAGGATTACGTTCCTCCATAACGGTCCTCCGGAAAGCAAAATTTCAGACCCTAAAACTGTCCGTCGTCGCGAGATATAATTTTGGTGCTAAAATCAGTCTGTATCAAGTAGGCAAGGTATGTAGTTAGGCAAGTAGTAACAATTAAACAGAAAAGTAACAAAATGCAACAAAATTTTGACATATATATATATATATATATATGTGTGTGTGTGTGTGTGTGTAGTAAACTGTCCTCTCCCACCTCATATTTCAATCACTTGTTCGCCCGTGTGACGATAGCTGCTGACGAAGCGTTACCACAACTCCAGAAGAGAAGATTTTGTCTCGAATTGGGTGCGCTATGACTTTTGCCAGATAAGACCGGATGTCGATTCCAGTAAAGATGGACTCGAAATGTTAGGTGTATAATGCTAAAACGACGGCGTACTGCGTAAAGAAATTACTCTTAAGATGTGTTGAATCAAGACGTAATTTTTATTAACTTCCCTTGTAAATAGAATATATGTAACCTGTGTCGTCCCTGTATATCCACGACCTAATTAAACGTACTCTTTTGTATTCCCGTTTGACTAACTCCTGACTTATGACGGTCAACTACAACACACACACACACACACATATATATATATATAGATAGATAGATAGATAGATAGATATACATATAGATACATACACAACACATACATACGCAATACATGCATAAATATATACATACAAAAGTTGTAAACAACGATAAGCAATCCTACGTTAATAAACCGCGGTAGTTTCGCTAGAAGAGACTACCTGAATTTTTTTTTTAATTTCGAAACTGCAATGCTATGGAGATTTTATTAATTTCAAACTAGTTGTCGTTCTTAATTATTTGTTGTCTTTGAAGCTTTGAGTTTTTTCCTTTTGGAGTATGTAATGCTTCATGTAAGTACTAATTTACTATTGAGATACTATATGCCACAACTCTACAACTTAATTTTTTTCTAGAGTGGACAGTTTCCTACAGCCCATAGTCCTTTCCCATAATCACCTAAACTTCATAGATGGAATGTATAACTTGACTGTCCAAATTCTATGTGAACTGAGCTAATGCTAGTTGCACACCAGGAAGAAAACCAAGAACCTAGCCAAAGGGACTCTTCCTTATCTTGAAATGGGTACCTTTACTAACCCATATCAATGAACTTTTATCTCTGGATCCCAGTTTCACAGAGCATTTAAAGGATAACCTACATCGGAGCATTCATGATTTGGATCAGTCTGGCTTGGATGAGAGACAGCATATGGGATGCTTAAAGGTTAAAGAGCCCCCAACAAAATAGACAATGAAACTTCGCAAAAGTTTTAAACAGATAATTTTCATTATGCTTTTCTAATTTTAAAACCAGACTCTGTTACAAAATCACTGTTTAACAGAACCTCCTTATTTTTTATCTACAAAAAATCGCAGTACTGGAAATTAAGGAAATTAAGGAAATTAATATCTAAGTAATAGCCTGTAAGCTTATGAGTATTTAAACTCTAACATTTAAAGTACACATTTTAAACAGCGTAAGTACAATAATTTGACTCTTTGATCCTTTGCGAAATTTCATGCTTATTCCTCATAAGAAAAAAAAATTTATTCCTACAAGATTTTATTGACGAGTATTTTGTGAACTGTTAATATAATAAAAGGAGAAATTCTGATATCAGTCATAACCTTAAGTTAAAAAAGTTTTAAATTTTTATATTAATCAGTTTCATGGAATAAAATAATTCCATAAAACCTGTTTTTTAACTCTATGTTCTTAGTTATCCTCTACACTCTTAAACAATAGCGAAAAAATAGAATTAAATAAAAGAAACTAGGTATGCATTTATTATGTCTAATAGTAAAGTCTACATAAATTCGAAGTAATCCAATAAGACACATAAACTACATACATTTTGGTCCCGATTTTTGCATGAAAATTAGAGCTTTTTATTTTTAAGAAGGTAATTTGAAGATACATATAACCAATTGGTCATTCATTTTGAGGTCAGTTTTAAAGTTCTTTTTTTATAGAAATAAGATTTGGAAAAGAATTAGTGATAATAATTCGAAATGCCCGTGTTAGCTGCGTGAAATATCTTTGATTTTGTTTATTACAAGAATTTCTAAAAATTAACAGATATGCATGTCTGGAATTGTTCTCTCTTGTAATACAAGATAATTTACCTTTTCAATGAAATAAGAGCTCCTGAAATAAGAGAACTAGTTATTATGAGACTATCTCTCCTCATGTTTCTCCACTCTCTCAGAGTACTCAAATTTCTCTCCAATGGGATATGGGGGTGGGTGGAATCGTTGTCATTAATTAAAAAGGTGAAGAGTCTATGTATAAAATCGTTAGTCTCTCGTAAAAGCTCATGATTTTGTAGATCGGGGGAGTCTATATCAAAGCAAATATCCATCCATGTCTGTGAAGTAAATATGGGAAAGATCCATGCAAATTTAATTCAACTATATAATCTGCTCGAAATTTGATATATACTGAATATTTTGCTATTTTGAAAATTTTAATTTATCTAATTATCCTTCTAAATTTGAATAATTTTTATCTCAAAGTTTTCAACTGAAGAATAGCAGATACGGATATAAGACTATTGTGAGTGGGCGCTGTGGCCCAGCTGGCCAGTGATCTAAACGCCACTGATTTGATTCCCGTCACTGACAAATCCACCACCGTGTACATTAATGGCGGCTGGTGCACGAAAAATCTGTCGTGACTGCAATGTCCTCCAAGTTCTCAAATTTACCTCTGGAGGTGCGGGGTCAAGTATACCGGTCTCGTCACTTGACTCGGTTCAAAATTACGGGACCGGTTCGTAGCCTAGTCGTTCTCCGATCCTTGTGCTGCAAATTAAAACCAGAGTCGCCCCCCTTCTGCCCATTAGCCTATATAGGACTTGATCTGGTGTTCCTGTTGGTGAAGGGGTCATAAGCAACAACAACAACAACAGACTATTGTAGTCATTAAATTTGTTATAACTCCTAAATGAATGAGTTAACAGCTTTCTCTTCACTCTAACTCTTTAATCTCTTTTTATTATTATTATATATCTGTAGATTTGGACTTATTTAAATTGATAATACTCCACAAAAATGAGACTTTTGCTTTCGCCATTGATCATATTACCCCTATTTGAAGATATATATCCCAGAATATATACCAGTTACTCATACAATTATTTTTAACACACAGGTGCAATGGATACGTATACTGTATAAATATCCTTAATAATGAATTTAAACGTTTTCACCCCTTACATAATGTTTCTATGAATACTACTAACTTGAGAACTTGGAGGACATTGCAACCACGAAAGATTTCTCGTGCCTCGGACACTATTAGTGAACACGGCGGTGGATTTGTAGCGCCGAGCACAGAACAAGGGAAGTTCAGATCAGCGGCCTGCCGATATTGCCAGCTGAGCCACCGCGCCCATAAGAGATTGATAATTGTGTTATAGGTCTGTGAGGTGTGCAGTGTGCCTAAAATAAATTACCGAGCTGCTAACACTAAATTTGGTAATTTGCTCGAATTAATAAAGTTTAACTTCTGTACAGTGTGAATATATCTCCGAAATTCAAAGTTTTTCATCATTAGATAAATTTTTTGAATAAAATCAGAGTATCAAAAGAATATTTCAGGGAAATTAGCTATCTGAAAGCTACAATATTGAAGCTGGTTGAAGTATTCATATGTTCGCAAGGACATTTTTAAAATCAAAAGGTATAACAATAGCAGTAGAATCTTTTCTACCGTTGTCGGGAAATTTCTTAGTACAGGGTGCGGGAGAATGGACTCCCACATTTCTGAAGGTCACTAGTAAGGAAGTGGTGGGGATAGAGTGGCAAAAGTTCGGGCTGGTTTTCAAGTTGTCAGTAGACACCATGAGTTGGTCCGGTGAAGATAGCGATTTCGTTTTCGAGGCGTTCTTTAAAAACAACGATCCTGTAACTGCGACACAGAGGGCATTTGGGATGCGCTTCGGGCTCTATGCAAATGGCGCCGTTCCTGATCGAAAACAATCCTGGGATGGGTTTCAAACGTGACAGCAAGTGGATCTGAATTACCAAGGAAACCAAATGGCTGTTCTTGGAACATTAGAACATCTGAAATTGCGTCCTGAAGTCCACTAATCGTGAGGAAGTTAGCCAATTTTCCCAGATATGACCAACAGAGTGATGGAAAACTTTAGAGAACGGCCTCGGCAGTTGAAATAACGGGCACCACCTGAATGATGCTATTTTCAAAACCTAGTGTAAAAAAACTAGATTGTTAGTACTTTTCGGAAATATAAAGTTTTTTCTGTAATTTGTTTCGTCCGTTTTTTACTCCCCTTTAAAAATGGGAGTTTACTCATCCGCACCCTGTAGAAACCTTTTGAAATTCAGGGATGTCGTATAAACTGGCAAAATGCGTGATATCTCTCCTAAGGTTGCAAAATCTCTTTTGAAGCAAACATGTAATCGCGTTTCCTCAGAAATGGCAGTAACTAATAAAAGAATATCATCTGTACAAAACTTCAAAATTTGAATTTGATGGATTTGGCGTGTCATTTGATTCATCGAAGTAAATAAATATTTGGAAGTAGTAAATAAATTGGACGAAGTAAATAAATATTTGGTTTAAACTTCCTATCAGTAAGTTTGTATTTTTCATAAACTTAAAAAATTTACTTTATGCATGTAAAACTCATTGCATTTATCAAGAATGCCCTGAAACAAGCATGTCGAAACTCTTTCTGTTAATCAATGTTGCTAATCCATCAATCTGATTAACATAACTGAGAAGAATCATCCCACATTCAATCACAATAGATCAGTAATAGACATTTTTTATCGCTTGCATAAAATTTGAAATGTGTTTTAATTACACTTGTATTTAAACACAAATTATAAAGTTCGTGCAAATGATACGAAAATATCTATTATCCTATAATTATGGGAAGGGGGCCGTGGCGGCCTTGTGGTACAGCGCGCTGGTTCTCGGTGCTGAGGGTGCTCAGATCGAATCCTGGCGAAGCGCCACTAAAACGCCTTCGTTTGTGTCGTCCCTTCATAGAGGGCAATGCTGGTCTGCCTATGTGGCGCTCCCATAATAAAATGGCCAGCAAAACTGCGGGGAATTATAGGTGAATGTCTTCGCGACAAGTGCCGCCGCATTGAAGAAAAAAAAAATTCTTTAAAAATGCCTTTTCTGGGCCGTGGCGGCCTTGTGGTACAGCGCGCTGGTTTTCGGTGCTAAGGGTGCTCAGATCGAATCCTGGCGAAGCGCCACTAAAACGCCTCCGTTTGTGTCGTCCCTTCATAGGGGGTAATGCTGGTCTGCCTATATGGCGCCCCCATAATAAAATGACCAGCAAAACTGCGGTGAATTATAGGTAAATGTCTTCGCGACAAGTGCCTCCGCATTTGGAAAAAAAAAATAATAATAATTATGGGAACATTTTTATACCACTCGTACTTCCTTTTTGTTTTTTAACACTTTTTTAAGCGGTACATGAGTAATTTCCTTCAATCTTGAAGTGTACAACAACCGTGTTCTGGATATTAAATATATCTTTAAAAATTAATCTTTCATTTCTTCAAAATTATCCCTGAACTCAGACCTAGATGAAGAATTCCGAAATTTGAATTTTGTCTTATAAATGGTCTTAAAAGAGCAGCGAAATATTTAAGTTTTTTAGTTTCTAGTTAATTCTAGTTAGGGTAAGTGCGCTTATTTGCATTTCTATCTTTTTGTAGTTATGTCTTTTCATTTGTGTTCTTTAGGATTGTATGTGTACTTGCATTTATGGTGCGTTGAGCCCTAAAAGCAAGATGTCCGTGTACTTTCATTTGATTTGACTATCTGTTTCAAGGGGATCTCGGAGCCTTGGGATGTTTTTTGGCTAGACCTGCATCCTATTCAGAAAGTTCCCCCTTGAGGTAACTGATTTGGTTAGGCCTCCTGATGACGAGACCAGTCGGTTACCTCACTATTTGGTTTAGTTCTGGTACTGCTGCAGAATCTTGCCTTATGGTGCATTGAGCCCCAAGTGTTTGATTTCTGTTTCTATTTGTCTGCATTCTTACTGATAATAATTGTCTTGCTCTGTTGTTTTATTTATTTTTAGTTATATTCGTCCGTTTACAATATGAGGATTTCTTGCAACTGCGCAATCTTTTATTGAAAAGTTAAAAATTTTTAACACTAGGGTAAGTTTTCAGTTAATTTGTTCGGCAGTCTATGCCCTCTTTATAAGTTTTAGTTCGTGTAGAATTGCTTACATTTTGTATTTTCTCAAGTAACCTGTTAATACAGAAATTTTGGAATAAAGTAAGGTTTTATTTATTTTTTTGAAATCTGTTTTCTTTATATGGGGTTTGAGAGTCATAGTTCAAATTATTAAATATGTGGATTTTTCCTTGAACCTCATTCAGTTCATAGTAAAGGTAGTTGTCAAGTAAAGGAATGTTCAGTTTACCAAAAGTTGTCCAATATGACTTTGCATTATCAAATTAATGTTAAAAAATTGCGCGTAAAAACACGAGTTTACTCGGTACCGGCCAACAATGTGTTAAAAGCAGTCTACTCAATCAATACTCAAATTTGGTTCCTTCAACAAATATTCCCATTTGCATTAATACAATAAATATCCATGCAAAAGAAAATCTTAAGCGATTTCCTTCATGTATTATTTCCCACAATGTGCATGATTTATAAGCAACGTATAAATAATAATTAATGATATATTACAAGCATGCAAATCAAAGTTCTCTTCGTTGAAATTTGGTAGACAAAGTGAGAATTGTTGCTTTGGACAGAAATAATTTTTTTAAACTACTCCAAATCAGTAGAATTTTCATTGTATATTTCTGCAGAATAAACTCTCCTTTTAAAGGGAAAATCTGTAATTAACAGTTAAAATTATTATTTAAAAAATTACAGTACTTGAGTAAAAGTATTTTTACCAGAAATTTATTCGAAACTAAAAACTTGACATTCGAGAGTAACGATCCGTAATAACATTAAATTACACAACTTCGTAGGAAAAAATAAATATTGAAGTAAAAAGTAAAGTTTGAGGAAAATAATGCACAAAAAAAGGGGGTGGAGTAAAAATTGCTAAAAAAAATTCTTCATTCTTTGCGAAGCTACTCCTGCCTTTATTGCTTGTTAAAACAGGCATTGCCACCTGTTTACATAAATAAAATTGAGAAAAGGATTTTTCCAGTGATTTTATAATAGTTTTAATAACAAAATATTACGTCTGATTAGAAACTAGAATTATTTTATGCAAAACTGCCTACCCCTTAAATCCACTCGACCGTATTTTAAACAAGGCCAGATTTGATATAAATACAGATATTTACAATGTATTCAAGAATTAAACTTGACAGACTATTTAGGGGATGTTACCGAAATAACCAGTTGAACACATGAGGGATACGACTTCTAAAACATGAAAATATTACAAATATATCACTTCATGATTTTTATATTTGTTACACCCTGAGAATTCTGCCCTGAGTTCACCTGTTGTATGTTATTTCGTAAACAATTGATTTGGCTAATACCCCGATAACTTCCGCAACCCAAATTTTCAATTTTAAATTCGGTATATAAATGCATACGCGCTTTATATCATACAAAGTATGAATAAGACAGAAAAAAAACTGAAGAACACTAACAACCTATTCGAATGACAATAAAGAAAAGTCCGTAAAACTTTAACTCGAAAATTCGCTAAAATTGATGCAATTTCCTACAAGCAATTCTTAAAAATTTGAATATTTGTCATTACTTATTTAGGAAATCCCTTTTTTAATCCAGTTTGAAGCAGAGGCAATGAATTTTCTCTATATATATTCCAAGTGACACACTTCTTCACTTATTTATAACAGGTAATTACTCAGCGGAAAATTGAAGTGACATACCCAACGCAATTAATACTTATTCCCGATATTAAAAAAAAAAATGATAACTTGCTGTCATATCGTGTCACGTAACGAGATTTTAAAGATCTCGTTTAAACACCTGTTTCTAATTCACGGTCGTAATTACTTTCCAGAATGTAGCGAGTGACAACAGTTTCAAACTTCCTGCCAGACTGGACCTTCAATGGATATCTGATAGTCAATGCTCGGTGCGAATCGATTGAGAGAGTGGGTGGGACCCATTACTAGAGGAGTGGCCATCCGAACACCCCCAGCCTCGAAGTGAACTCCACCATTAAAAGTATCTTTCGCCTATTAGCTTTTTCATCTGTGAAGGTGAATAGGGGTATCCTAATTCAAGATATCCTCTAATAAAGAAATCTTGCATATTTACCTTAAGTCATCAATCCACTTGCAATTTCATTCTATTGCTTCCAGTTCAGAGAACAGGGATAAGAATTTAAAGAATTTATAGCATCTCTTAGTATTTGTTTGATGCATTAATAATATGTGAGAACGAATTTCTTAATTCTTTATAGTATATGTTATTGCATTTTTATGATTAAGTTTAACTATATTTATATACAAATTAATAAACGTTACTAAAACTAGCGTCTAGCATCTCTGTAGCAATTATTATTCCATTATAATAGTTAATGCCAACAAACAAACAAACAACAAAAATAAATTCTGTCGATATATGAAATTTTTTTAATTAACATGTCACTTTTTTCGCTTGGGAATAGGAAATTTCAAAAATTCGTTTTCTGCTTTTCATGCATTTGAATGAATAGAAGTTGCACATACAAGATATAAATAAAAGAATGGTAACGAAATTGAACTAAAAGATGGATTAAAGAAGAAATAGTTGAACCATTTTTAGATTCAGGCAATTCACAACATACTATACTTTTAATATTTTAAATGCAATTTTTAACATCTCTTCGAATTTTTTAACATTTTTTTAACAATCTCTACGAATTTTTTAACAATTTTTCTTAATTCGTTTCTGCTTTTTGTGCATTTGAACGAATAGGAGTTGTACATACAAGATATAAATAAAAGAATGGAAAACAGAATTGAACTAAAAGATGGATTAAAGAACAAATGGTTGAACTGTTTTTAGCCTCAGGCAATTCACAACATACTGTACCCTTAATATTTTAAATGCAAATTTTACATCTCTTCGAATTTATTTAAATTTTTTTTCTAAATTCGTTTTCTGCTTTTTATGCATTTGAACGAATAGGAGTTGTGCATACAAGATATAAATAAAAGAATGGAAAACGGAATTGAACTAAAAGATGGATTAAAGAAGAAATGGTTGAACCATTTTTAGCCTCAGGCAATTCACAATATACTATACCTCTAATATTTTATATGCAATTTTTAACATCTCTTCGAATTTTTTAACAATCTTACGAATTTTTAACAAATTTTTTTTTAAACTTCGTTTTTTGCTTTTTATGCATTTGAACGAATAGAAGTTGTACATTAGGGTGGAACGAAAAAAACTTTTTTTAAAATTTCAATATGCTCTAGTTTTCAAAAATTGCCTTTTAACAAAAAAAAGACTGAAATTAAATATTAGCGTAATTGATGCATGTTTTCAGTTGGCGCAAGAAGGGCAAACTTTTGGTTTTATTAAATTTTTGACAAATTTCGCAATTATTTTGAAATTGAATACACTTGTAGTACAAAAAAGTAGCAAAATATGTAATTTAAACATTCCTTTTAGTCAGGAGACCTGCTAAACTGATTATATAATACATTTTACTTCATAAAAATAGTACACATAAAGGCACTTAAGGACGAGGCACTTAAAAGACACTCGGACATCACGGTGGAACGAAAAAAAAATTTTTCAGAATTTCAATATGCTCTAGTTTTCAAAAGTTGTCTTTTAAAATTAAAATTAAGAATATAAAATTTTTTTGCTCTACTAAAATATTTTCAAGAGCCGCAAAGGGCTTCAAAATGGATATTTTTATGAAAAAGTGATTATATTTGTATTTTTGTTAATTTCTTTTATAGTATATTAAAATAATGTATATTTTCTGTAAATAAAATATTCAAAATATGATATTTTGACAGAAAACTTAAATATTATAAGTATCTCTAACTTTTAGATGCCATAACAGAACAACTGATTTTGTGGAATTTCGCGATTTTCATCATTTAATTTTACAGTGGCATATTCTTATAATACACATTGGAATGAAAGAAAAACAATTTTTAACTGACGGATCTTAGTTAAAATAAACAAATCACACTTATTTTGAAAAATATTAATGTAATGTCTATTAAGGCAAAACGTTATTTTGAAAAAAATATTCATGTTTTTCAATAGTCAATATTAATCACACGTTCCATTACTTATTTCACTGACGCATTGAATTGTTTTTTCGTTTCAAATTTTGGCATTATCTTTTGAGAATGTATTTTTGTTGTTATCAATGCATCTCTTGCAGAAGTACCACAAACGGACAAGGATGACCAGGTAACTAATTTAACAATCCTTTTTACTATTTGTGTGTCACATGGAATGTTGTTGAAGTCAATAATTTAAATGAACTACACCTACGTCACCTATTTTGTTTCCTAGATGGAAAAACTAAAGGTACAAATGAATTTGGAGGAGAAATAGGTAAACAACTAGAAAACTGCTATGAACTTCCAGTGATTGGATTTTCACCTATTGAAAATAACATTCCATTACTAGAAATTAAGGATGCTTTAAGTGTGGACCCAAAATATTTGTTAGAAATGTATAATGCAGTCTCTGTTGGAAAGTGCTCTTCTGATTTGTCCATGAGAAAACCAGGAAATTTTTGTCATTCACGATGGCTTACATTAGCAAACCGAATACTTCGCTTGTATGTGGGAAAAGAATGTCCCGCAAAAAATCTCCGAATACTGACTGAGTACATTTTGAAAGTTTATGCACCAATTTGGTTTAACATAAAGCTGAAACCATCTTGTATCCGTGGATCGAAGCACTTGTGGAAACTTGTAAGCTATTCACGTTACCTCAATCAGACTCTTAAAAATTTAACTGACCCTGTCATTCAAAGAAATGCATACTTTGCCGCTTCTGAAAATCTCCTCCTTTGTATGATATTAGACGATCGCAGTCATGTAAGAGAGCTTGGATTACGCCGGATTCTAAAAGCAAAGGTGGAAAATGAAGGAGGCATCAGAAAGAATTTAGTTCCACGTATAAACTTTGATGCCAAGGATTATATTGATGTGATTGAATGGAATGATGTTAAAGTAACAGAACCTCCTATGACGAGGCATGTTTCTGATGACAAACAAAAACAGTTTATAAAGGAAGCAAAAGAATCTGATCACGAGAAATAAATTATTGACTTCAACAACATTCCATGTCACACACAAGGAGTAGAAAGGATTGTTAAATTAGTTACCGGGTCATCCTTGTCCGTTCGTGGTACTCCTGCAAGAGATGCATTGATAAAAACAAAAATACATTCCCAAAAGATAATGCCAAAATTTGACACAGTAAAACAATTCAATGTGTCAGTCAAATAAGTAATGGATACCATGTGTGATTACTATGGACTTTTGAAAAGCATGAATATTTTTTTCAAAATAACGTTTTGCCTTAATAGACATTACATTAATATTTTTCTAAATAAGTGTGATTTGTTTATTTTAACTAAGGTCCGTCAATTAAAAATTGTTTTTCTTTCATTCCAATGTGTATTATAAGAATATGCTACTGTAAAATTAATATGATGAAAATCGCGAAATTCCACAAAATCAGTTGTTCTGTTATGGCATTTAAAAATTAGAAATACTTAGAATATGCAAGTTTTCTGTCAAAATATCATATTTTGAATATTTTATTTACAGAAAATATCCATTATTTTAATATTCTATAAAAGAAATTAACAAAAATATAAATATAATCACTTTTTAATAAAAATATCCATTTTGAAGCCCTTTGCGGCACTTGAAAATATTTTAGTAGAGCAAAAAAAATTTATATTCTTAATTTTAATTTTAAAAAACAACTTTTGAAAACTAGAGCATATTGAAATTCTGAAAAAAAAATTTTTCGTTCCACCGTGATGTCCGAGTGTCTTTTAAGTGCCTCGTCCTTAAGTGCCTTTATGTGTACTATTTTTATGAAGTAAAATGTATTATATAATCAGTTTAGCAGGTCTCCTGACTAAAAGGAATGTTTAAATTACATATTTTGCTACTTTTTTGTACTACAAGTGTATTCAACTTCAAAATAATTGCGAAATTTGTCAAAAATTTAATAAAAACCAAAAGTTTGCTCTTCTTGCGCCAACTGAAAACATGCACCAATTACGCTAATATTTAATTTCCGTCTTTATTTTGTTAAAAGGCAACTTTTGAAAACTAGAGCATATTGAAATTCAAAAAAAGTTTTTTTCGTTCCACCCTATTGTACATACATGATATAAATAAAAGGATGATAACGGAATTGAACTAAAAGATGGATTTAAGAAGAAATGGTTGAACCACTTTTAGCCTCAGGCAATTCACGACATACTATACGTTTAATATTTTAAATGTAATTTTTAACATCTCTTAACATAAGAGTGGAAAGTTCATTTATAATATAAGTATCCTAAAAGATTTATTACTCTTTACAATGTTGCAAATGTTTAAAACATTCAGGAAAACTAACTTTACAGAAAATGATTATAGGGTCATAAATAACATTATTAGCGTTAAACTCATCCATTGATTTAATTCCGGATATACACGCTTCCTTTTTGGGTTAATTGTTTTCCTATCGTTTAAAAAGTGTCAGTTCATTAATAAGTTAATTTATTAAATTAAATGACCTCGTAAAATCTGCACTTTCGTTCTCTTTCAGCTAACCGCTTTCGCTAATATTCCTTTTTGTGAACTAACAATATATGCTCTAGGAAAGAAGGATGTGCATTTGACAGCATGCTGATGTATTCATTACTTCATCACATAAATATTATTTACTGGACTAATCGTAATTGCAAATAAATGCACAGCAACTAAAATTCTTTATACACAATATTAAAAAGAATATCTTAAAGGGGCTGATCACCTTCGGAGGCTGGATTTAAGTATTTCTTTTTGCTGTAAAAATAATCACTGGGCAAACAAGAAAAAAAAATACGAGTTTAAAAATATAAAAAATCACTTTCAGAAAATGAGTAAGAAAAATGCAATGTATTTACAACCAAAATATGTCACAGCTGCAAAATAAAATTTCTTTTTTCTCCTTTTTCGATTACATACTATAAATAAGAATCACATTCTCGGATTATTTATTTCCTGATGGAATCTTTAAAAATTTTACAAGCAGTAAAGAAAATTCATAATGGCCTAAAAAGAATTTCCAGTTATTGATCAGAAATCTAACTCCATACTCTGTTTAGTATAGATAAAATAGCATAATCACATAATTTGCTGCCAGCAGAATGTTTCATGCTTTTTTAACGCAGCAAAATTTTGTGCATTTTGATGCACAAGTGTTATAAATTTTCTGTTTTCAGTTACAATAAAAATTGAAATTCTCCTAAATGAATTTAAATCCAAACTTCCTGTGTGAACTTAAGAAATGAACTCGTAAAATGCAGCATCTACAGGGTAGTTATAATTAAAGTTTCACTTTGAAATGGTCATAAAAGGAAAATTTCTGGACCAAATGTTACTTGATAAAAACTTGGTAATAGTTTAAAGGAGGTCATGGGAATTTCTTAACCACCCAAAAAAAGGTTCAAAAACTCACCATCAGGGGGGAAATGGCGCTGTATGCAATATTGTTAAGTGAAATAAGACATGAAGACATCGGGTAAGACAATAAACAATGAGAACTCTGACAAACAGGCTCACTTTTTTCTGGAAAATCAAATGACGTGTAAAGCGCATTTGCATAAATCATTTGCTTCTTCCTGCAGTAAGTCAATAAAAAGCCATTGCGGATTTGCATAACCTCACAAACAGTTTTGTTTTAGAAACGATTAAAAAGGTTTTAAACCGATATCTTCATGTCTTATGTCCCAATTCAGGCTTCAAAATTCACAAATTAGCGATCTGTAAGAAAACGATTTCCGGAATGCGCCCACTTTAAATGGTAATTTTGTTTAGGTCAATGTTTCTTAAGAATATACAAAATGTTAAACCCGTGTATCAAAAGGTTAAGTTAGATTCCGACCCTTATTCCGTTTAACAATATTGCATACAGCGCCATTTCCCCCCTGGTGGTGAGTTTTTGTACTTTTTGGGGGGGGGGGTGGAAAAAAAATTCCCATGACCTTCTTTAAACTATTACCAAGTTGGATAACATTTGGTCCAGTAGTTTCCCTTTTATGACCATTTCAAAGTGGAACTTTAATTATAACCACCCTGTATATTTGGATAAAGTCAAAAGCCAAACTCCAATATTTTTGTAACATCTAAAATATGGTTCCTTCATAAAACCTGAAAAAAAGTAGATATAAGGTTTTCCTGGGTTTTTTTTTTAAACTTAAAAATCAGATTTTTCAGGATGGTCAACTTTTGTTTATGTTTTAATAACACTCTTTAACTCTTAGCAGTTCTCTCTGAGGATACACCTGTCTCATATGGCAGATTGTCTTCATATTTTTAGATATTCTCACTTCTCTCAAAAATGTCCACAAAAGAGAACAGTCTTTCTAATATAAATATATTTCTACTATAAATTTCTATTAGAAAATTTAGTAAATATTTGAGGATAGTGGAGAAATTATGAAATTACCTATTCAAAACTGCTTTAAAAATATTCTATGAGAACCAAGTATTTTCTGAATAATAGCCACCCATTTTAACTGAATTATACGATTTGCGTTTATAGAAATCTTGAAGTTATAGGCAGTGAAACCAGATTGTTATCATTTATCTTCACATTCAATGTGTTTAATAACCTTAATCTCAGTTTTCTGATTCTGTGCAACAAAAATCTATTCAAATGATTTATACTTCTACCAAAATATTACATACATAATTATATCTAAATGGCGAGGCTCTGAAAAACCTTAAATTTTTTTCTAGAAACTTGCATTCCATCGATGTTTTCAACAACACCGTCCGCTATGTAAGAAATGCCAACATTCTAACAATTGCTAAACTACCTAATCAAAGGGAGGATTGTAAACGAGGACTGCATCATATTTAAACCTTTTCAACTCGCACTCAATTTTGGAGTACTGAGACGTTTATTCATTACTTCGTAAGCTCGAAGTTGCTTTGTAGGCGGAGGGAGAGAAACAGGCTCGAGACAAACGCATGCAAGGAGCTAGGCATGTGTTTTTCCCCTAGAGCAGTGGTCGGCAAACTCATTAGTCAACAGAGCCAAATATCAACAGCACAATGATTGAAATTTCTTTTGAGAGCCATTTTTTAAAAATTTAAACTATATAGGTAGGTGCATTGTTATTAACTTAATTAGGATACTCCTAAGCTGGACTTTGCTAAAAACGTCCTCAATCTCATTGAGGTACGTTCGCTTCCAACTCTTCCATCCACACTCGTCTTGTATACTTACATTCGTCAAAAGTGAAATTGCAACACCATGAAGGAATGCGCGCAGCGATGTGAAAATAACAGGATCGGTAGAGTTAAGACACATATGCAGATGATTGAAGAAACAAACAAAGATATGATAAATTAAACTGTTTATTCAGTATTTAATGTGGCCACCTATACAGGGCAGCTATACAGGCCTCTAAACGGCGAGGAATACTGTCTATGAGGCTATTAATGGTCTCCTGAGATATTCCTTGCCAAGCAAAGTCCACTGCAGCTCTCAGTTCCTCTACGGTATGCGGCTGCGGTGCCCTGTGCACCGCAAGTCTGATGGCAGCCCACACATGATCGATGGGAGAGAGATCGGGTGAGGCTGCCTGCCAGGGAAGGATGTGAATTCCATTGAGGCTGTTCAGAGTGTGACGTGTGACATGAGACCGGTCAATGTCTTGCTGGAATAACGTTCCACGGGAGGCCTGCATAAGTTGCCGAACCACAGGCATAACAACATGTGTTGTCTACCGGGCCGATGTTAAACTGCCATTAATGTGCACAAGGGTTGTCCGCTGTCCGAACATGATGCCACCCTAAACCATGAAGCTCTGTGTGGGGCCGGTATGACGTTCGACGATATGAGTTGGCAGGCAACTTTCTCCTGGAAGCCGCCACACATGTCCACGACCGCCATTCCTCTATAAACAAAATCGGAGTTCGTCTGAAAACAATACCCGATGCCATTCGTTCGTCCAGTGACGATAACGTCGACACCAAGCCAGACGAGCAGCCCTGTGTCGAGTGATTAAAGGATCCCCAGTGGCTGGCCGCCGTGCGCGCATCCCTGCCTTGTGCAAAATGTAACGGATGGTTTGGCAGGAGACAGATGTCCCATCTGATAATGGTAGGTAGGTTTCAATATGACTTGCCGTGGCGAACGGGTCCCCACGAAACATTCGCCGAATTTGCCTATCAGTACCATCTGACGTTCACCTTGATGATCCACTGCCTCTTTGCCGTGTTCTCTGATGGTCTTGCGTCCATCGTGCCCCACATCGCTGAATTGTAGTGACGTCCCGTTCAACACGACTGGCAATTGCGCGCATCGACAAACCGAGCTCCTGCAGTTCTAGGATACGTTCTCGTTCCTCAGACGGTAACTGCTGGTATTCAGCTCGCTGATGTCTCCGAGGCATTTTCTACCCTTCTTCATGTTCCGTTACAACAATAATCTGTCATTGATAGCATAAACAGAGAGAGCCAGCTACTGGCTTTTATAGCCAGAAACTGGGTATCATGTGACCAGATGCGCACGCGCTTTTAATTATTTGCATATGTCTCTGGCATCTACCGATCCTGTTATTGTCACATCACTACGCGCATTCCTTTATGGTGTTGCAATTTCACTTTTGACGAGTGTATTTCATCTATCTCCTTTCGTTCAACCTCTATATATGTCCAAACCATCTCAACATGCCAATCTCAATCTTCGACACTACACTTTCTTTCACTTCACAGCGCTCCCTAAAATTAACTTAAAAACTTTACTTATACTTTTAAGTCTTAGTTAAACTATAGGTGCGTTGAATAAAACTTGATATCATACTTAATATCGATATTATTTATTGATAAAATTAAATTGTAAGGTATCCATAAAATTAAATCATGACAATGAAAGACAAACACTAATATGAACAATTGCCTCGCATCTCCTTGGAAAGTTTGGGTAAGTCAGGAGTGTATATTGTTTTTAATTTTAGGCACGATTCCAGGTTCTCATCAATAAGACAACTTCTCAATTAACTCTTGATAAGATTCATGCTCAAAAATGATTGTTCGTATGAATATGTAGACCCGATGATTATATGAGACAAGAATACTATTTCAGGTGTTAAAAATCAACATATCTTCCAGGCCTTTCAAAGCAGACCACTTATGCTTCACATTTCTTTTTCTCCAATATTTATATATCAGCACAAGGACGTTCAAATTTCGATTTCCCCAATTCTTTGTTTTTTGAATCCAGCAATTGCATTTAAAAGTTGCCAATGTCAATATTAAAGGGAGAAAAACTTAATTATATTATTAGTAGCATTAAGAGGTTTTTTAACAAAAGCTAACGTCGCTTTGCTGTTTCTGGCTTCCCGAAACCTGTTGAGAAAAGCTTTCCTCATATTTAAAAGTGTTGTTTTGAAATAGCAAATGTCAATATCATAATTATTTTCTTGGCGATGTTTCAACAGGCTTGGAAAGTGAATTAAGTTTCTCTATCAAAATCTTGAGCAAAAAGAGATTATTTGTTTTAGAATGAAATAACTTCTTCTAACATCGAAAAAATTGTGTTTCCTTTCCACTGTAGTTTACGATTAAGCTGATTTAGATGGTAGACGTAACGTCTACCATGAAATAAATTTTTTGGATCCACTGATCGTTCGTTAGTTCTGAATAGTGAACACCCTTCTCAAGGAGAAATGCTCTAATTTCTGATTTTAAGGAAGCGAAACGTTTCAAAACGTTTCCTCTTAATAACCAACGTACCTTGTTATGCAGCAGAAGATCTGCGTACTCACTCTCCATTTCAACTAAAAAATTCTTTAAATTGGCGATGATTAAGAACTTTAGCTATAATGGAGTTGATAATCTTAATCGACCATTCCATAACTTTGCAAATTTCTTCTGTAAATGTCTGCGAGCAAAGTTCTTGATGAATGATACAATGGTAATGGACTCATTGTAAGTATCTCGTGATTTTTCTTGCAAAAAAGCAACAAACCCGTTTCTTACGCAGGTCATTCTTTTCGCTCCGTCTGTTGAAATTGAGACAATTTTATCGAGTTGAATATGATGTTTTTCAATGCACTCAGTTACAGCATTTACTGTATCCTCGCCACGTGTTTGACCTTTGAGTGGCAGTAATCCTAAATGTTCTTCTTTAGGATCTGTAGATAAAATAAATCGTACAAAAAGTGAAACTTACGCTGTACCATTTTTGTCACGAGACTCTTTAACTCATATTGATAAAGCTTAAACCGATTTAAGATCTTCGACTTAATGGTTGGTTATATTCGAAGACATTTTGACTAGTCCAGTCTTTTCTGCGGGGACACGCTCTCGGAAGTAAATACATTGTACAACACGATGCAAAGATACGACTTGACGGTACGCGTTGAAATTTAATCTTTCTGGAAATGTTTTCTCATTAAGTCGCTTCAGAGCACTCGCCTAAAGACACATAAACACCAACTAAGTATGTAAAAACAGAAATAAGAAAACCAATCTTCACGAAGTTTCAATCGCACTATACGTGTTCGCCTGCACGTGGTTATTTTGTGGAAGAGCCACACTGAAGGGACCAAAGAGCCGCATGTGGCTCGCGAGCCGCGGTTTGCCGACCACTGCCCTAGAGCATTTGAGCCTGTTCACATAGAATTCGTCAGCGTCAGCGTTACTCGTATTGACATATTTTAAACCAATCACAGGCCTAAGCAATTTCATTGCTAATCGGTTGGAGATTTGATGCCCTTCTTCTTCTATCGTCCTGCGTTAACGGGTTTCACGACTCTTAACGGCATGCGTTTTTGTCTCTAGAGAGCATTTTGTCTTCTAGCAAAATGCTCTCTTCTAACAGCATTTTGTTAGAAGAGAGTTCGAGGTTACAGGTGTGGGGTATACATACCTGCTTTGGGTCTGTTCTGGGGTTTCCCTAATGAAACTTACATATCTAAGAAAAAATTGTTGTTGTTGCTAATGCCCCCTGGTTGGAGGTTCCATTCACCAGGTCCTAATAGGCTATTGGGCTGAAAGGGGGGGGGGGGCTCCAGTTTTGAATTAGCAGCACAAGGGTCGGAGTCCAACTTGGCTAAATGACCGGTCCCAAAATTTTAAACCGAGTCAAGTGACGAGACCGGGACACTTGACCCCGCACCTCCAGAGGTAAATTTGAGAACTTGGAGGTCATAGCAGCCACGACCAATTTTGCTTGCCCTGGCCACCATTAGTGAACACGGCGGTGGATTTGCAGCGACGAGCATCGAACCGGGGATGTTCAGATCACTGGCTCGCTGCTTTTGCCAACTGAGCCACTGCTCCCACAAGGAAAAAATTAATTGATTTTATAAACTGCTGACTCCTCCTGCACAGCTTGATTGCAACACTAGTTCATGTCAGCATCCAGAGTAACTTAATATAGCCCCCTTGAGTCCTCAAAATAATTTCACAATGACACCATAGGGAAAGGCTGGGTGAGAAATTACTTTAAATTGTCAGTGATATACTTCCTTCATCAATGATTGAAAAGAAAAGACTGAACTTATGTAAAATATTTTTCCTTGCATTAATAAATATTTAATGGGTTAATTTAATAAGACAAAAATGAAACCTTGTAATTTTTCTGGAGTCAATATAGTTATTTAGGTTCTTATTTGGATTTTATCATAAAAGTCACACGCAGTCATAAAAAAACATCAGAAAAGAAAAGGATTGTACACATGCGTACACGGCCAATATCTCTGGATTTCCAGAATATATCAAAAATGAATTTCTTCTCTTCCAAATTTTAACATTAAAGTGCATTCCAAATTTCTTCATAATTTTGAAACTCAAAACAACGACTTTTATGTCTTTCTACACGATGCACTTATAAAAGAATAGATTGACCACACATTCAAGATTATAGAGTAAGGATCCTAAAGGCGGAAATAAAAGCGAATCATTCGCAAAGAAATAACGAAATTCCCGCTAGTGTATCACCCTCCTTTATGAGTCGATTGTAGACACAGCCGTCGTCTCTAGAAGTGTGCGAAACTACTTAGCATCGGTACTCAGCACTATAGAAATATTACTATTTGTCAATAAAAATTAGAGGATGGAGTTATACATGTTTTACAGGGAAATCGCCCCTATTTTTAACAGAACATTTACTTGAGGGTATCATTTGTTTCCTAATATTGAATATAATTGATACTTTAGTCTTAAATATATTTCTCTTAGATTCGTTAAAATGATAATGGGAACTAAAAAATCCTTATAAACCGTTTCAGAGGTATGTACCTTAGATTTTTGTATGTATTTCTCTACACTATCTTTGTGCCTAGGGTATTTTTTTCTTTTTCTTTTAAAGTTTTATTGCAAAAATCTTTATTATAAACAGAATTTCTACTTTACGAATACATTAAATTCAAAATTTAATTAACTTTTCACTTGCAAGGGCATTAAATTATCGATTTCTATTTTCTTCTTGTAATGAATATCAGGATACTTCTCCATCCTGTTGCTGTAATGTGCGATTTTCTTTTTTCTAGAAACTGACCAATATTGTGCTGATACTGAAAAACATTCAAACTAGATAAATGAGAATAAATTTAACATTGGTGTTCCCATTAAATCTTCTTGAATATAATGAAAGTCATCCAGTAATTGCCTTTTTATAGTTGTCTCAACAACTCTCAGGATGCACAAGAATTCCATAAACTCGAGAATGTAATGTAACGTATTTTAATGCATATCTACAGAAAAAAAATATTCTTGAGGCAACTCTAAATAATAAATATAACACACTTTGCTTCTGGAGTATTCCAACTTTGAATTTTAGCCTTCATAAATATGAAATAAAATAAAAATAAAATATTTATTGTGTTTTCAAGAAAATGAAACACTTTTCAAAACTATGAATATCTTTGAAAATTAAATAAAACGATAGGTAATTTGGAGGGAGGGGAAGAATCCCTCCCTTCAAATAATAAATACCTCACCCCTCCTAACTAATTTACATCTGTTAAAAAGGCTATTTTTTTCAACAATTGTAAATTAGTTCAAACATTCTTAAATATATTTTTCATTTACAATTTTTCTCTAACACTTTTTTATAAAAGAGAAACTTCGCTTTAAGAGAATCGCTTGTTGGTCATCAAAAAAATTATTTAAACCAGAAATAAAGTTTGCTCGTGACAAACAATTTAGGAAGGTTATTTTTTTTCTTTTTGTAACTCGATTTATTTGTTGTTGTTGTTGTTTTATACCACCTATTACCTCTAAAGTTGTATGTTAAGAATTTCGAAAATACCTAAAACTTTTAAGCGGTAGAAATGAATTTGATTGACAGTTTGTCGCAGGCATCTCTTTCGATATTGAATTCGGAGAAAAGCTTGTGATCATACCCTGGAACATTATCAGCCCAAATGAACTACGCCCAATCAAAAAGATGGGGTAAATAAGAAGTGGTATTACAAAACATCATGGCTCTCGGTAAGAAAAGAGAGAAAATATTTTCCTAATGCTTGTTATTGGTGGTAATAAGTTACGGACCAGAACTGGCTACAAAGATCTAAGTTATTTTCGGAAGTAGTTAAAAAGCTCACAATGAATAACTAAACCAACAATTTTAATCAAAAGATATTGAAATATTTGCTTGGCGGGGGGGGGGGGCAAAAACGGCGAGCAGAATTTCTGCATTGTTGAAGATATGCGATTGAATTTTCTTAATATTTGCGTGTTAATTATCATGAAATAATACCCAGTAGAACTTACGCAATAGGCAGGAAAATATATCATATTAAAAGAAAAAAAAAGCAGACCGATTTTTCCATTCCTTATAGCTGCCTCTCATTTAAAGCGTTAAAGAAATATTCCGATTGAATAAAAGGGCAAGCAAATGTCTTTTAAACTGAATCCTTAAACATCTACCACATACCTTAGTGTTGTGACGACTTTTGTCTGTTGTAGAAAGAGGTGTTCATGCCATTCCAGTCCCTCTTCCCCCCCCCCTCTCTTCTGTTTTCGGGAAGATCTTTGTCGCGGTGTGTGGTGACTGAGATACAATCGTAACCTGTCTGGAACATCTGCTACCGTCTTGGGGGGGGGGGGGGGGGGGCATCATTAATTTTCTTGACGGACCCCAACTGGAGGGTGGAGTTTTGAGGGACTTGCTACTACTTTGGCAGGTCAGCACTTTCGATCATTTTGTCTCAGT
This sequence comes from Dolomedes plantarius, assembly GCA_907164885.2. Taxonomy (NCBI): domain Eukaryota; kingdom Metazoa; phylum Arthropoda; class Arachnida; order Araneae; family Dolomedidae; genus Dolomedes; species Dolomedes plantarius. The sequence goes on along the minus strand of OU015494.1, from coordinate 67,278,094 downwards.
CACTAGGGGTATGGGTTTTGACCCACCTTTACTTGGCAAGCTATGTTTGGTTGGCGGTTTTCTGGAGACACACATTTTCTGGCAACCCTTACTTGAGAACGGCTGACACCGCCGAAAGCGTTAGGGAGTTGTGAGTGGTTAGTTGGAGATGTCCACTTTTTGACTGGCGAGTAAAGTCAGTTCTCTGTATGAGTATGTTATAATAAAATCTTGAAAACGACTTCTACTCGGTATTTTGGGCTCCCGGAGTTCCGTTTGTACTACAGCGTGGATTTTTTTTCTGCTAAACACAACGCAATGTAAAATGTAAGAGAGGAGGAATGTCGTCGTAACATTAATTGGAAAAAAGACACTTGATATTTATCTAATAAACCCTAAATAAGATACCTGTGTTTCGAACAGCTACTAATACTATAACACATTTTTCGACCCGACGACTGAAAAACGGCATAAGTCGTTTTTGCGCAAATCATACGCATATGCTAAACATTTCTCTCTCAATTTTTTTCTCCACTTGTTATTCTCTAATAAATCAACAAAAATTATATTATAATACGAGACTAATGCGTAATCAACTTTATATTATTTATTCAAAAGTCATATTTTGCATTTATGTATTCTTAATGGTAATTTCGTTTTTGCTTTTAAAAGATTTCATCATTTCTTTTGATGATTTTTTTTCTGATTTCGTAATGCAATACGTATAATGTATTTTTAATACTCAAATCGTATGAGTCCCTAGACATGTTTTCTAAGTGTCATGTGTCGTGGAGTACGACATATAAAAAAAAGAAAATAGAAAAGGTGCAAAAAAACCAATTAACAAACGGGGCGGAAAATGGAATAGTAAAATGACGCCAGACGATACGAGAAGAATGTCGTGGGGATACGATATGTTAGGAGTTCAAAAAGGGCAGACAACCCAATTAAAGCGGACGGTCGACGGTGCTATGACAAAAATTTCAATGGCACTTGATCAGACAAAGAACCGGATAAAGAAGAAGAAATTGAAAGGCAACAATTAAGAGCCGAAACAGCTAGGGGGTACAGATAGAGAAGACATCGAGATGAAAAGGGAATTGTTGACAAAGAGAAGAGGACCCCACACATAGGAGATGTTCTGGGAAAACACGTTTCCTAGAAAAATAGGAATGAGTCGAAGACGGGATTGTTCGAATATAAAACGCCCCTCACTCTGAATGGTTAAAGAAATGATATGGGGAGGAACAGTTAACGAATCAAAGTGGAAGTATAAAAAAAAGGTTGAACATGAGAGACGAATGAAAATGTAAAAGGCGGGGCGTTGAGAAGATAATAAAAAATAGAGAGAGTGAGAATATAAAAAATAATCATATATTGATGGTGACTCTGAGACTTGGCACCCAAAATAGAGAGTTGTAGCCTCGTAAGCGAGAAGGCAAAAGAGAATATATGGGAGATTGCGCCCCGACTTAGCGCATCGCTGTAAGCCGGCAACCCAACGACGAAAGGAGCATCAAGGAGCATCGGAGCCGAGATAGATTGCCTGAACCCCTGCAAGCTACCGATGAGATGATTATAGTTTAGACTCGTAACCAAGACGGAGTGCCTAACCCCCACAAGCAAAGGATGGAGAACTGATCCGGCCATTAAAGTCTGCCTATTCTTACGTTATTGAGCGAGTCCGAATAGAGACCCCAATAGATGCACATGAATATGCTAGCCAAAGTCCCCTTCTGCAGTCTGCAAAAATGGAGGTAACCTTTTATTAACTATTGCCAAATGTCGTTAGATACCCGAGTCTTATATGATAGGCGGAAGTAAAGGAATAATATATATATATTGCGTACTGAAATGAAATTAATTTAAATAAATGAAATAGTGGCAGTCAAATAATACATTGATATAATGAGAATGTCTGTAGGTTCATAATTAATAATAATATAATTGAATGTATACTAATATTTGTATTGTGTTAATAAATTAATGTATTGTTTAGAATTCAGAGTAATGGTATCATTGCCTACCACTATAACCAATCACGACCCACCCAAAGATAATCCTACCACATCATGCAAATGTTTTTATAAAGTAATTTGCTTTGATTTTACTTGATAACTTGCAGTAAAATCGTGCATTTAAACTCGATGGTTAAGTTTAGTTATTTAGCGACTTTTTTTGACAAGTTTGCTTGAAGTTTCGTGTGAAATAGCAGCATGGTAGCATGTAGAGATCTTAGCACAAGTAGGTCAGTTTCTGTTTTCTTTCATAAACAATTGCAAAAATGATAATATGATATTCAAAACTTCAAACAGAAAGGATTTTATATTATTCGATGGTATAAAAACATGGAAGAAAATGACAGAAAAGCAGTGTTTTTCAAATAAAAAAAATTAAAATGAGAAACAAGTTAACTAAGAAGAGGAGTAAAGAATGCAGAAAGTATTCATATAACGAGGCTTAATATCTTAGCAGCAGCAGTAAATAAAAGTGAAACAATAATAAAACACAAAGTAAACAAATAGCAAATTACATACAAAAATTCTGAGAACTTAAATTGTTGTCGAAAACGTGGATTGGGAGCTAACACGAAAAAATGACTGAGCAAAATAAACCTTTCTGCAAGCAGATTGCGCACAGGTAATAAAATTTACTCAAAAAAAACACATGGGAAAATATTCCTCCATTGCTTTACAAAAACTGCGATAGCAAACAAATATTATAATAGTCTAGTTTTGGATATTTCGAAAATGTTACGTATATATACAGATTTCGAGTATAAGCTTATCCATTTCAAACATGACTGCTAAATAAACCCTCGCTGCAAAACTAACAGTAACAAATCATGTGTAGTCGTAAATTTTTTGGTATTTCCGGTGAAATATAAAAAAAAAACCTCAGATAACTAAAAAATGTACTCTATAGTATGAATGGGATCAAGTGTTCAGGATACAGTTAAAAATGAAACAAAATCAGAGAGGCTTGGGTGCTAATCTTTTGCTGTCGATCCATATCCACTTGCGAAAATGGTGTCACAAAAAGCACCTCAAACAGTAAGGCTCATTTAGAAGTGTTACATCATACTGTAGGATGATTCACTCCGCAGACGTTCCGAATATTCTGTAATAAATCTCGCTAGGACCAAGCAATATGAACGAAACAACGTACAATGTGCTCCTCAGTAGATGGCACATTATATCACATGGTTTTCGGATGAGGTGTGGTTTCATTTGTCGGGTTATATTAACTTGCAAAACATCCATATATGGGCTGCTGAGAATTCCTTTGCCACTCCCCAAACACGGTTCCATGATCAAAAAGCTGGTGTGTAATGCGCGATGTCTCGGTTGCGCATCATAAACACAATTTTCCTTGACACCGATGTGTACCTGGACATTTATTAACAGTTCGTGGATCAAATGGATGATCGTGATTTAACGGAGGTTACTTCCAGCAAGATGGAGCAACATGTCCCACAACGGCAAGGGACATGGCAGAAATCGAGTCTTTCATCGTCAACAGGGTAATTTCAAAGGAGCTTCAGTTGTAAAGACTTGTCTGCGGTAGGAAGGGGTGTATATGTCTCTCCTGTCCCCCTCTTCCGTTTCGGGAATGCCTTTGTCGCGGGTGTGGGTCGGATGCGCAATCGCCGCCTGTCAGGAACATCTGCTGCTGTCTTGGGGCATCATTAATCTTTCAGACATCCCCCTCTGGTGGGTGGAGATTTTTGGAGAAGGGCTACTATCTTGTCTGGGTCAGCACTTCTGATCATTATGTCCCAGTCACTAGGGGTATGGGTTTTGGCCCACCTTTTCTTGGCAGGCTTTGTTTTGTTGGCGGTTTTAGGGAGGCACAAAGAAAGGAAATCAGTGGCTAGTTGTTAGTTGGATATGTCCAGATTTTGATTGGGTGAGAAGTCAGTTCGCTGTACGTGTATATGCTAATAAAGACTTGAAAACGAATTCCATGTGGTATTTTTGTGCTCCCGGAGTCCTGTTTGTACTGCAGCGCGGGTTTCTCTTCCTGACAAACAAAACGCAAGGTAAACGCTGCAGAGGAGGAATGTCCTCCTAACACTTCGGCTACTACGATCACCGAATCGGACATCAAATGAATTCTTTTGGGAAAAGTCTTTCGGAACAAGCCTCGCATCGTGGAAGAATTGAAAGAAACATCCAACGTGATATTGCTTCTATTCCCCTCAATATTCTTGCCAATATGGCAACAGGAACATGGATGTATATGGTTCAGGAACATGGAGTACCGCGTTGAAATGTGTCTTGCAGAAAACGAAGATCACTTCCCGCATCGCATGTAATGCAGTCGATTACACATACGTCAATGCATGTAACGAATTTTTTGGTCCTGATTGCTTCATCCTAGCGAGAGTTATTGCAGAAAATTCGGAGCTTCTTTCAAGTATTGACCCTATATATACATATATATATATGTCTTTTTTAAGTCGTTATCGCAAAAGACAATTATCGGCAAAGCAGATTATAGCCCGAAAAAAATGTTTAAAGCCTAAAATTTTCTCAACTCCGCTATCAACTGAATATAAACTACTGAAAACAGGATGTATAGATACATTGGAAGAAAGAGTAATCATTTAAAAACTTGAAGAAATTTATCGGTAAATTTAAACAAATAATTATGGATAATAATAGCAGTTATGAATAATGAAAATGAAAAGGAGAGGAGATAAAAAGGAAAAAAATCTACTGTAAGAGGAAAAGAGACAAAAGAATGGGAGAGATAACAGTGCTGAAAATATTAAATTAAATAATTTTGAAATCTACCAAATATTCCCCTACTGATGGATGCATCACGGGCTGATAAAGTGAACAAAAGTTGTTCTATTTGCCTTCACTTATGCGTAGATGTGCTTACAGAGAAATGACTCACTTTATCAACAAATCATTTATTTCCATTGCATTCACATTTTGATAATATATTCATACTCTGTAATTCTTTTTGGTAACGCAAGTCTATATATATATAAAAGAGCTCGTCTGTTTGTTTGTCCGCTATAGAATCATAGACTGTTTCACCCACCGGGACCACATTCGGCACAGCTAATGTTTAGGACCCGAGAAACTTAACGCAGCAAAAACAAAATTTGGGGCTCAATTAGTTTTTTAAAATTAATTTTTAATGATTTTTTGTGCTCCTAAGAGGTGCGCGTACCACCTGTGGATACTGCCCATTCACCACAACCAGCTGCGTTAAGAGGGTTGGTGTGGGGGTGACGGGAGGGTCAAATTCCAATGCGCGGGAGGAAGAGGGTTGGGAATGACCTTTGGCCCTGGCTCCCCAGATAAACACAACTTTCCTGGCTCTGCTTTGTGAAATCTGCAGATGATTTTGATTACAGATATCGTTTGGATGCTCATATGACGTCACATTCGTTTTCATGCGGAAAGTGATGCAGACGATTTTTTAAACGGATTTTTAAACGGAGAACGTTCTTAAAAAGTTTAAAGGAATAAATGCATCGGGATGTTTATCTTTAATTAACATAAAGGAGAAAAACTAATAATGGCACCTAAGAAACGTGCTTCGTTTGGAAAGTCTTCTGATGCGAAAAGAAAACAAGCGCAAAGAGCAGTCGAAACAGAAAAAGAACGCAATCGAAGGCTTCAAGATATTGCTGAAAGACAAGCTGCGCGAAGGCAACAAGAAAACGAAGTGCAGCGTAGTCTACGATTTCACGCTGATAGAAAAAGACATGCTCAAAAGTAGATATCGTGCCATGAATGCTGACCAGTGGAGTTTATGTGCATTTCACTATAATCCAGAATGTGATTATGCATCTGCAAATGAAGTAAGTATTGGATCAATGTCGAAAATATGTGACAGCTGTGGTGCTAAAAAGGGGTCTACAGAATCAACAGGAATGTGTTGCAGTAATGGGAAAGTACAATTGCCTGCAATTCCAGAACCACCCGAGCCTTTGACAACATTACTCACAGGTAAAACATCTGATTCAAAAATTTGTTACAAAACATAAAAGTTTAAGGAAAATAGGCTTCATGGGGAATCCCGCCTTACTTTGATTAAATAAAGGGGATAACGCATCTTGCACTTTACCTCTTGAGTGAGGGGGCTTGGGGTGCCTTGAGTGGATTGCAGATCTGTACTGTATATCCGGCATCCTCGAGCCCCACAGCAATGAAAAATGTCACCGAACCTGGGAAATTAACCCTCGACTGCGTATTCAGGTATTGCTACGTAGCGGCTGGTCTTCAGTGATTCATGGGCCGATACGCGAAAGCGGAGGGTGACGAGGTGTCAATGAGATTACCTCTTGGGTGAAAGGTTGGTTGGTTGGTTGGGGTTTAATGGCGCAAGGTCCAGAGAGGACATGCTGCGCCAAACATATGGTAAAATCTGAAAAACGATAGTTAAAAAAAAGAAACAAACTGGATGGGGTTTCCCCATCCAGTATACAGCCAGGTATAAGAAACCATTAGATAAAAAACAATGATTCTAGATCATGAACAAGGAAGATAACAGGCATTACTGATAAAGTCAAAACATCTAGATGGGGATCCCCATCTAGATTGCAGTCAAGTATTACAAAATGGTAGGAAAAAAGGATAAAGCTATTAAATTAAAGGGTAAAAACCTGTATTTTTTAAAAAGCGGAAAATAGCGGGGTGAGGTGTTTCACCTAAAAGATCCTTTAAGGCGAGTGTAGTAGAACCAAAGTATTTGGAGTAAAATTTGGTCCTGTACAATCGGTTAAAATATGCAAAATGGTAAGGACACAGTTACAGTGAAAGCAAATTGGGGTATCTTCCCCCTCTAACAAATATCTGTGTGTGACTCTAGTATGTCCTATTCTTAGACGGGTGATCATGACGTCAAGTTTTCTTGGATATAATGGAGGCCAGATAGAGATGACGGGTTTGATGTGATGAAGTTTATTATGTACTTCTAGGTTCCATTTCGAACGCCAGTTATCGAAAATAAAAGTTTTAATGGTGTGTTTGATGTCATTAAAAGGGACAGGGTGGTTTAAAACAGTTCTGGAATTTTTGCTGCTGTGTCCGCAAGTTCATTGCCTGGGATTCCAACATGAGCTGGGATCCAACAAAGCAGAATACTGAAACCACGACATTTTAACCGATGATGGAGAGTGATGACAGATGAGACTAAAGGATGACTATTGTTGCCAGACTTTAAGCTCTCGAGTACACTCAAAGAGTCAGAGTATATGATAAAATTTTTATTCTGATGATTGGCGATAAAAATCAAGTGCTTGTTTGATGGCTAAAATTTCCACAGTAAAAACAGTGCATGATGGATGAAGTTTGAAACTATGAATATCCGAATTAAAAACAAAGGCACAACCGACATGATGTGTTGTCTTCGATCCGTCCGTATAAATATCTACATATTTAGAAAAATTATGACGATGAGACTGAAATAGCTGTTTGTATATAGATGAATCAGTGTCACTCTTATTAAAATAATGAAAGGAATTAATATATGGTATACACTTTTTCTTCCAAGGAGGAAAGTCAAATAAGGGACGTTCACACACATTTAAATCATCCAGAGTGGTGTTTTCGATCAAAGAACGCATACGTAACCCAAAACACGGGATGAAGGATGGCCGATTTTTGTAGAGGGTGTCGTACCGTCTGTCCAGTAAGATGTCACGTAATGGATGCGTAGGATGAGTCAGCACCCGAAAAAAGTAGTTCAATGAAAGTTGGTGACGAGTGTGAGATAAAGATGGTTCGTGACAATCTACATAGAGACTTTGAACGGGTGAAGTACGAAAGGCACAAGAACATAGACGAAGTGTACTGTGGTGCACCGTGTCAAGTTTGCGTAGGACGGATTGGCGAGCAGAGTCATAAGATGCACAGGCGTAGTCAAGCTTTGATCGAATTACCGATCTGTATATGCGGAGCATAGATGTCCGATCAGCTCCCCAAGATGTATTTGCTAAAATTTTAAGCATATTAAGTGATTTCTCGCATTTTTTACGCAGCTGTACAACATGTGGAAGAAAGGTTAGTTTCCTGTCAAATATGACACCTAAAAAACGTACAGAATCAATAACATTTATCTTCTGGTCTTCAATGAAAACTTCGGGATCCGGATGGATCCCACGTTTACGACAAAAGTGCACACAAGAGGTTTTGTCTGGTGAGAATTTAAAACCGTTTTCATCACTCCAAGTCAAGATTCGTCGAATTGCAGTTTGAAGTTTGCGTTCAATGAATCGCATGTCTTTTCCCTGGCAGCAAATCTGTAAGTCGTCCACATAAAGACTTCCCCGCACGGAAGGTAGAAGCTGTTTTAAAATATTATTAATTTTTATTGAGAAGAGAGTGACGCTGAGGACACTCCCTTGGGGAACCCCTACTTCTTGGGTAAGAAGGTTCGACAAGACATTGCCAATACGAACTTGAAAATGTCGAGTAGCAAAAAATTTTTAATAAAAATAGGGAGATTTCCGCGAAACTCCAAGTCAAAAAGATCTCTGAGAATTCCATAACGCCAAGTACGGTCGTATGCTTTTTCAATGTCAAAAAAACTGATATAAAATGGTTTTTTAGGAGAAATGCTCTCCTAATGTCAGATTCGAGAGCAATTACATTGTCTATGGTGGATCTTCCCTTTCTAAACCCACTCTGAAATGGAACAATAAGGTTCTTCGTCTCTAACGTAAAAACTAGGCGATTGTTTATCATTCTTTCTAGCAGTTTGCAGACGCAGCTAGTTAAGGCAATGATTCGATAATTGTTAGGATTTGTAGCATCTTTCCCGGGCTTCGGGAAAGGGATAACGATAGCTTTGTACCAGGCAGCAGGAAAAACATGTTCATTCCAAATCCTATTATAAAATTAAAGCAGATTTTTAAGGGAACGATGAGGAAGGTGTTTTAGCATATTATAAGTAATGTCATCTGGTCCTGGAAAAGTATTTCGAGTATTATGAAGGCTGCTAATAAGTTCCGTTTCAGTAAAGGGGCTATTGTAGGAAAATGTGGAGAGTGTGTTGAAGTTCAGAGAACGGCTTTCAGATTTTTGTTTGAACTTCAAGAAAGAGTCACGATAAGAAGCAGCAGAAGAGGAAGAAGAGAATGAAGTGCCTATTGCATTTGCTATTTCTGGTAAGTCTGAGATTATTTGGCCATTGAGATTTAAGCAAGAAAGTGGATGTTGCGTATATAAGCCCATTGCCTTTTTAACCTTTGACCACAATTGTTTAGACGGTGTGTTATACGATATATGGGAGACATACTTAATCCATGATTCCCTCTGGCTGCGTCGCCGTACTTTCCTAGCATTAGCTTTTGCATGTTTAAAAGAAATAAGATTTTCTGTTGTTGGGTATCTGCGAAAGATGCCCCATGCCTTTTGCTGCTTTTTCTTAGCAATAAGACATTCCTCTGACCACCACGGTTTCCTGTTTTTAAGCTTTCTAGAAGAGGATTTAGGTATGGAAGCGTCAGCTGCGTTAATTATAACAGAAGTAATATTTTGAATAGCACTATTAATGTCACCCACCACCATTTGCTTGGTGATGATAGCAAGGGATGTAAAAGTTGGCCAGTCAGCTCTGTCATAAATGTAGCGGGGTAGAGAAGAAACGGCATTAGAATCAGCTGTCAGCAAGGAGAGAAAAACTGGAAAATGATCGCTATTGTGTAAGTCATTTGAAACCGAAAAATTATAAAAGGGCAGAATTGAAGGGGAACCTATGGCTAGATCTATTGCATGGAAGGTTTTGGTAGGTTGATGAAAATAAGTATTCTCACCATTGTTGAAGACACAGAGTGAGAAGTCAGATAAGAATATTTCTATTTCTTGTCCTCTATTGTTAGTATTCGGGCTACCCCAAAGTGGACTATGTGCGTTAAAATCTCCAACTATTATAAAAGTTGTGTTAAAAGATGAGCCAAAGAGTTTCTGTTATGCCCGTATCACACTAAAGATTTAGCACAAGCTTTTAGCGCAACTGTTTCACTAAACCTGTTTTACCTGCAACTGTTGCACTAAAATACTGTGTGATAGAGTGTTTTTCTATGAATCTTTAACTGCAACTTTTCCCATTCTACATGGGAAAAGTTTCACGAAAAGCTTGTGTTGCACATAATTGTCCAATAGCAGGGCAGGTTTTTGGCTCACGTGACTCGCGATCGAGCAAGGAAGACACGTGATCGAGCAAGCAATAAAATATGGCCGCCAACATGGATCCGTGGACTAGCGAGGAAATCATCAATTATTTTATAGAAGAAATAACTATTCGTGAAAATCTTTGGAACCACACTCACGAGTATTATAAAAACAGAACTTTAAAGCGATTGACTTTTCAAGAGATAGGGGAGATAATGAGCGAGAAATGGCCTCATTACCAATCTTCTTTTACTAGCGGTAAGTAAGATTTTGCATGTCTTTTATACATTTCTTATCCGTAACAACTTAATAATTATTTATAGTATTGCCACGTTTGATATAATTTCAAAATAATTCTATTTAATTGTGGATCTTTCGGAACTTTTCGGATCTTTGAAATGGATTCATATCATTTGTCATTTTTATCGCCAAACTTCGCCCATGTTTGCCAACAGAAATAATCTTCGTGCATAGGATATTGCACTGAAACAAGTTACAATTTTTTTTTCTGTATTCGGAAAACACTCAATCAGAATTTTTAAGCATGTAGTAATAAGTTCTTATTTAACAAAGTTAATTGTATTGAAAGCCATTAATAGTCTACCCTGCTTTACCATTATTGTTCAATAATGCAAGAGATATTTTTAATGCTAAGATTTTAAGTATTGTGGTTGCATTGATTTACTGTACTGACACTAGTATTTATCGTAAGCTAAATTACTACAATACCCTAGATACCCATTTTCCCTGCGGTTTGAGTGAAAACCCACCCAGACTGGGCGTTTTACAAAAAAACTGGGTTTTCTACAACCCTGGCTTGTGATTTTCCTCCTTCTGTGTTCGTTTGCTAAGTGTACACTCCCATAAAGAAAGATTTAAAACCTATTTTTTTTTAACTTTTTCTTTAATCCTTTCATGAGCAAATAATAAATCAGTATTTTGTTAATACATTCATATTTAAAATAGCTAATGTATACACCTTTTATTATATTGCAGATGCATTGATGGAAAAATTCAGAAAGCTGAAAAGTTATTATCAGCGAGAAAAGAAAAAATTGAAGATCATAAAAAGTGGTTCTGGATGTTCTGGCTTTACTTCCAGATGGGCCCATTTTGAGAAACTGAATTTTTTAGATGGGATTCCTGAGGCAGAAGCAAGCTTCTGCACACTTACATCAGAGAATCAAGCTATTTTTAATTCAAGAGAACAAGGAGTTGAATCACAAGGAGGAACAAAAGTCATTGAGGCAAGTTTGTATTGTGTTACACAGATTATATAACTATCTTAACCCTCTAAGCGTTTGAACCGTATTTTTCCATACCCAAAAATGTACACCAAGTCCACCATGTTCATTTTTCAGATCAGTATAGTTTGTTTAAATTTTTTGCTGCTATAATTCTATAATACTCATTCAATTTTAGGAAATAGAGGAAAATCACAGCCAGGGTTCGTTGATATATTATATATCAATCGATATATATCATGATATATATTTATGGTTTAGTTCAGTCTAAATTGCGCAAAAGGCTAGGAACTGAGAAGGCGGAAAAACTTATGGATCACTTCCCTAAGTTTGTAAACATTCAGTTTACATGCAACCGAATAACAACAATAATAACACTTACATTTTGTTTAAATTTTTGAACAAAAATAAATAAATTTCATTTTGTGATTAAAGTTTTGTTAAAGAAATAAAACATTCTTAAAATTTAAGAGTTTTATAATTTGTGTTTTGAAAGAGAAAAATGTTTAACTTAAAATTTTGTTACGAGTGCTTAAAAAAAAGAAAGAAATTATTTTATTTATAATTATATATATAAAATTAAGTACTATTTTATATTAGAATAATGCTTTATATTAGTTTTTATATAATGTGTAATATGTATTGCCGTTTAAGTTGTATTAAATCTGTAAATATTTATCATCAGCAATAAGTCGACAATTTTGAAAATATTGGATATATATCAAAATATCGGATATTTTCGATATTTTGGAACCCTGATCACAGCTCTCATTTTTTAATTTATTATTACATTTCAATATTTCATTTTAATGTCTATTTTTTACAGGATATAGAAAGTGAATTTGCAGAATTTACACAAGAGTCGGTTACTGCATTCAGTGAAAATGCAGTAATAGATGCAGCCCCCAGAGCAACAAAAGGAAATTGACGGAAACTCCATTAATTACCCCTAAAAGAAAAAGGGAAAGTGTTGATAAACAAATATCCAGCACATTGGAGCAAGCCAAAAAATTAATGGCAGCAATAAATGAAGATAAAGACGATGTCGACGATGCCTTTTTTAATTATATCAGATGCAGATTTAAAAGTTTAAAAGATCCAAACTTAAAAGAAAAGGCAAGAGTCGAAATCCAAGATGTTATAAATAAATATTGTATGGCAGACTTAAATAATAATAAATAATTTTGTAAATAAATTTTTTACTTCATGTTTCATTTTAGTGATTTCATTGACCATAATTTAATTGTACAAATAGCTGGTATGTTGCATATAACTGGTATTTATAGGTATTTTTGCATTTGAAAAATATATAGCAGTAGTATACAGCTCAGATTCAAAAAATTATAATAATTGAGAAAAAGTAATAAGAAAGAAATTATTTTCCATTTATTTATTTATGAATGATACTATATCTGAGAGTTAACCTTTTCGTAGATGTCCATTTTTTTAATATTGTGTTATATTGTGTAACACAATTGTGTTGTTTTTTAATATTGTGTAATATTGTGTACACATATTAAACATACAAAAAAATAATGGAGTCATTTGACATGTATTTGTAGACGTAGTTGTGTTTTAAACACAGTAAAACGTCAAAAACAGCAAACTGAGAAAAATCCATTAAAAGATTTAAGCACTGAAAAAACTGTATATACCTATTCCAGTTTCCATAATATTAATGTCGTTATGTTGCTACTTATATATCTTTAAAATTATAGCAATTTTCTTTGAATAGGTGAACATCTAGTTATAATTAGAGGCTTTTATTAAAAACTTATCCAAACAGAAATAATGAGAGAACTGGTGAAAAATGGGAATAACAATTTAAATATCTTTCTTAGAGTGCTTTTAAATATTTATAAATATTATTACAAGACATTTGTAATAAAGATTTATAGCATAAATTAAAAGTTTCGTTAAGAATTTTAAAATTTAAGTTGCAATGGTTCATCAACAGAGTACACAAACCTCGGTCATAACACTTGACGATTTTAAAAACATCCTGCTGATTATGTAACGCCGCCTCTCTTTCTGGATAGCTGTTCTGTTTTACGAATAGCATTTTTTATAATTTACGGGTAAGTTGGTACTTTGCATTATTATGCCTTTTCAAAACAAAAATTTTCGTGAATGCAATACAATACCAAATTTTTCTTGGAATGACCTGTATTCATTCCTAGTGTCTTTTGTACTTCTCTTATTGTATGCATTGTACCCATATTAAATTCGCAAACTGCAGTTGTTACAGAGTTTTACACGTTGTTTATTAGCAAATATTTCTGTAGGGAACTTTGCCCAAATCACACTGTGCAAACTGTCATCAGTATTTCGAGTTCCACAACGTACGCATATTTCCAGAAGTTCACTAGATGAAAGCCGTTGACATACTGGTAGAATTTTTGGAAGAAATACTTCATTTATTGAGGTCCCTACTCTTATTTTGTGACTATCTGGGTTATCCCCGGGGTTATTTGTAATTTAGGGAGGAAATTTTAGAGTAAAAAGAATGTAAATACCAAAGTGGGCATGGCATTTAAAGGGCTGACGAGATAATGCAAGGTATTTTTGATACACTTACAATCGTCCGATCATCTCAAAACTTTGTACCAATATATTAGAGGTGTCAAAGTATTTTTTTAACAAAAAATTGAAAAATCGATATTTTGATCAATAGAAGGGTACCACGTCCCCTTAAGACGAAAAAGCAAACAAACTGCAAAAAGAATACTGATTTTAAATAAAATCGTCTAAATTTAATGATGCCACCAGTTATGAATTGGGGCTAATTAAAGGAGAATTAATGTGAAATATTCTAATATTTTGACTTTTCAAAATAATTTTTTTTTCAATTAATCTTTTCAAAAATATTAATTTTAAGATAAATAAGTTTGATCAACAATAAGTTCTTAGTAAAAATATCGTTTGCATATTTGCATTAAAACATATTAAACTACCAAATGATATTTTCAATTTGTAAAAAAATGTAATTATTCTAATATTTTGAATATGAGCTGTACTAAAATCTGAATGTAATTTATCTGAATTTTATCTGAATGTAATTTATCAGATTCATATGGGTAACCCAATTTATATGGGTACAGAGAAAAGTAATGCTGTTTCGTATGCTGTTTTCATAATTGAAACCAGTGTAGTTATTTACAAGTTATACAGAACAAAAAAATTTTCAATCTTAACTTTGAACAAGGTACATTTATTAAAAATTAAATTCAATGTAAATTGGACATTTGCTCTTGCCATGGAACAGATCCTACGGAGTTGAAGTAATTGCAGAATTTCTCCTGGATTAGTCTTGCAACAGCGCTGGATTTATGTGGAGTTTTTCGCAAATCTATAAAATTATTACTTGTAGCTCGCCAGTCACCTGTTGCTATATCAGAAGTAGATATATCTTCCACATCAATGCTTCCTGCTGGCAAGTAGCTGTTCGAGTTCTTCTCTCTCAGGAAATTATGTAAAGCACATGTAGCTAAAACAAAAAGTCTCGCGTTTGGCACTGAAGATGTTATTTGTGTATGAAAAATCCGGAATCTTGCTGCTAATATACCAAAGGCATTTTCGGAAACCCTACGGGCTCGCGATAATCTATAATTAAAAATTCGTTTTTTTCTTTCCAAATTTTTACCAGGATATGGCTTCATTAAACTGGGGCCTAAAGGGAAAGCATCATCTGCAACAATTACAAAGGGAACCTCAACATCAGTTCCTGGGAGAATGTTCGGACCAGAGATGTTTAGAGCTTTTGCATCTAGAGCCTGTTTAAATTTGCTCTTTGCCCATTCTCCACCATCACTGATCCTTCCATTTGTCCCAATGTCAACATATACAAATTTCAAATTTGCATCGACCAATGCCAGAAGAACAATGCTGAAGTACCCTTTGTAATTATAGAATGCAGAACCACTACCAGGAGGTGGCATAATTTTAATGTGCTTCCCATCCATAGCACCAATGCACATGGGAAAGTTCCACATTCTATTAAAGTCAGCAGCTAATGCTTTCCATTCAGTTTCATTACTGGGGCAATTTAGATAATCATCTTTTAAAACTGTAAAAATTGCCTTGCATACTAGTGGCAAGATTCCAGAAATGGTGTTTTGAGCAATGCGAAAGTGAAAACTTAATGATTGCTGCGTTTCACCTGAAAAATAAAGATAATTACTGTCAGTAAAGAATCAGACACAGGTAATGCTTAAAAGAAAAACATTTTAGCAATTCTCTTTTAATGATCCATAGGTGTATTTTTTCATCTAAAGATATGTCTTAGTAATTTTGTTCAAAACAGAATAGTACAGAAAACATAAACAGTAAAACATCAGTTTCTAATGTGCCTAACATGCCAAATCTAACATCTAATTACAGTAGGCTCTCTGTAATCGACACACCTTGGGACCAATGCTAGTTTTGATTATAGGTCATTCTATTGTTTATGTTTTGAAAATTGTAAGTAAAACCAATCAACAGTTTTTTTTTACAATTAATGGCAAATTAAAATAACAGAAATATTATAATAAATATTGTACAATGATTTTATTTGAATTTATTTAAATATACAATTAATGATTTTTAAAAAAATGTCACAATATATATTTTTACTTGCTATCTATTGAATTGTCAATGATTGGCATTGAAACTTAACATCAAATTTCAATGTTTACATCTGTTATGATGTGTGGATTATAGGTGCTTGTGAATTAAAGAGAGTCTACTATATTATATTAAATAACTATCAAATATAATATTTTCAATTTTTGCACAGTATCACCTACATAATAAAATGTTTATTTTAATGCAAATACATTTGTCATTTTCATGATTATAGATTTTGTGTGACCAACTTGGTCACTTCTGGGGTAATTATCGATCAGCAACAAATTTGATTAAAGTAGATTGCCATAATATATATTATATAAATCAAAGTATTAAAACCGAAATACACTAGAATATGTAAAAGTACATGTGTATGTTAGTATCGACCATATTTATACTACCTAAAATAATTAATCCTACTTATACTTTATTGTATGCAACTGTGTTTATATTCTACAGTCCTGCCCATCATATTCATTAAATCATGATAATGATAATCTTGTACTAGTCTTTAATATCAATATTAAGATTAAAAAAAAAGCAATGTTTATAAAAGTCTATATCTTTACCTGTTGCTAAATATCTGAGAGTGAGTGCCAAACGTTCACCAGGAGGAATACTGTCTCTCATTTGTGTATTTCTTTTTTGTATCAAAGGTGATACTTTTTGAAGTAAATGCTCAAAAGATGCTGTATCCATCCTAATCCACCTTCTATAGCCTTCAGTATCCTAGTATTAAAAAAATAAGATATGTTTAATTTTTCATAATTGTATTTCATGTATAGAAAATTTCTATGAGCAAGTTATTACAGCAACCTTTTCAAACATTTCACTAAAACCAAACAGTTGGGGGAAAAAGAAATAATCCTCTTTTAGGGGACTTAAAGAAGGGTAAAATATTCTGCATAATAATTCTATAAATATTATTTCTATAATAATTTATTAATTCTAGCAAAATTTGAAAGAAAATATCTTACCTGAAGTGCCAGTTCCCTCATCAAATTCTCATAACATCCTAGATTATTTCTTTTTTTCAACCATTCCCTTGTCCAAATTTTTCTTTCAGATTTTTTTCTTCTTGCAATTAACGCTGCTGTAAGGCAAATTATTGTAGCACATATCGTTTTTTTTGATGATATGCTCATAAAATTGGATGGAGCCATGATTTGAATAGGTTATGTCCGACTGAGCAATTGATTCGTAGTACATGCGCTAAGAAATTTGTATGCTATGCCTAAAGCCTAATGGTCGATAACAGGATTGGTACGGTAACCCGTCCGCTTCGGTTTGCGAATCCGTTTGTGAAACTCCAGCAACCCTTCACAGACACTCCGTGAGGAGAAATGCTTGACGAAAAGCTTAAAGTTTCACCAAATTCTTCAGTGTGATACGGGTATTAATAGGTTCGTTTGGTGGTAGATAGACGGTGCAAATGGTAGTGAGTTGACGGATGTGGACACGCGCTGCAACAGCCTGTAAATTTTGTTTTAAGTGGAATGACAGTGGATGGGTAGTCATGAGATATTAGGAGGGCCACTCCTCCTGATACTCTTCCACCAATATCGAGTTCTTTTCTAACGGTGCTGTATCTGCGAATTTTTATATTGTCGGTGTTTTTTAAATATGTTTCTTGTAGTGCGAAAATGGCTGGGTTATGGTCAGAAATCAAGGTTTTAATATTGTCTTGTTTGTTGCGGAAGCCGTGGCAGTTCCAGGAAATAATAGATGCCATCATGAAAGTTTTTTTTCTCAAGGAAAGGGAAAAGAAACGGACTATCAGCTAGCGGAATTGGATGCAACTTCATCCGAATCCGACGAGCTGTCCGTTAACATGTCCTCCTCTGGGGAGACATAAACTTTAAGGGGTTCATCTGTCTCAAGTTCATAAGGCTCATCTGTAATAGGTCTGTTTTTCAGAAAGTCTTTACGAGTCAATTTTGAGGGGATGGGTTCAGATTGCTTTTTGGTTCGTTTAGATTGAGGCAAATTTTGCACATTTGAGATCTGGTCATTAGCAGATTTGGAAGAGTTTCCAGGATTAGCGGTTTGCGTGCTTGATTTATTTTTATTGTTTCTTTTGGGTTTAGGTTTCTCGTTCGTTCCATTCTGGGAATCTGAGAGTATTACTTTTGGTGTCCTATTGCTCTTACTTTTCTGTGGGCTATTAGAAAGCAGACTCGAATCAGTTTGTGTGGAGGCAGTGCACATGATTTTTTGGGAGGCGGCAACAGAAGCATATGAAACTCCGACTCTGGGAGTTCTAGCCTCAACCTGTTTTTGCGCTTCCATATATGAGATATTTTTGTGAGCCTTAAGAGTTTGTATTTCTTTTTCTGCTTTCCATTTGGGACACGAGCGTGAATATGACGTATGGTCACCTTTGCAATTGACACATTTTGGTGCCAAGTTGCAAGTGTCTGAGATATGATCAGATTGGCCACAATGAGCACAGACTGGGGAACCACGACAAGATGCTTTCGAGTGTCCAAAGCGTTGGCACTGAAAGCATCTGAGAGGATTCTGTACATATGGTCTAGTAGGGCACTGAAGGTAGCCGGCTATGACATAAGGTGGTAGCTTCGGTGTTTCGAATGTCAGGATTAGATGTTTAGTAGGGAGGAATTTCCCGTCCCGACGGATTGTTATGCGACGCACAGCAGACACAAGTTGGTCCTGCAGATGTTCCAAAATCTCCTGTTCAGATGTATGGAGGAGATCACTTTCCGATATGACACCTCTGGAAGTATTAAGGTAACCGTGCGGAGCTACGGTTATGGCCATGTTCCCAAACATATTGATTTTAAATAATTTCTCAGCCTGTGCTGCATTCGAAGCCTCTACTAACAGTTCTCCAGAACGGAGCTTTTTAACCGATTTAACGTGTCCGACAGATGCATTTAATATTTTATTTATCAGAAATGGTGACACCATACCAAAATTTCCTTCATTACGCTTCAAAAGAAAAAAACTCGACATATGTTGCTCTCTCGAAGGGAGAGAAAGAGTTTGATTAGATGAGCGATCCGCCCAGGAAGCTGTAACTAAATTACTATTAGTTGCAGCCATGATTACCTTTTAAGAAGCACGGATTACTTCCAGTTCGATTCGGGGCCCCCGCCAGACCCCGTCGTTCCACACTTTTCTAACGTGATCAGTGTAACCGCCGGATTCTTCGCAACTAAATGACAGACGCCGGGAGGTAACGTGCACCTGGTGCACGGTCCCCGACAGAATCGAGAAGGATTTCTCGCTACCTCACGACGTCTGCCATGAAGATAAACGCAACCAAGGACCTCTACCTCTGGGATCGTTTAAGGAGAACGTACCTCAACCATTACCAACATGGAAACGCCACTCCTCTCCACCAACACAACCCCAACAGGGTCCGTTCCCGAGCCCAAGCGGTGTCTGTCACCGTAATATATTTATTAGTTATAATATTAGTGGTAGTACGAGTAATTAGAGAGTGATGCTCATATGTATAGTTCCAAATCAATTTATTAAATCAATCATAAAACATATACAAACAACATTATTCATTGAAGATTTCCGAATTTCTATTTCATTAACACCATATATCTACATATACATTTCAAATTATCTTCCTTCCTATATCTTATCAATACAATAATTCTGATTATTTATCTAACCTTCATTCTCATCAATATCAAACTACTAACCTTTTTATCTACTCCCTAACATTGTTATATTATCCTACATTTTTAATTGCTATACATAAACACATTACAAAATTATTGCAAGATACTACTTCAATTAATATGGATATACACAAGCACTATTTTATGATAGATATTCTATGCATAAATGTAAAGATTTCACCTAATCTGCCCTATCTAATTAACTGCGCTCTCTAGTAGGCATTGGGCATTGCTAGGATAAGTCAAAATACTCTCCTACCTTTTCTGACGACACATCGACATCACAAGCCTTGCTGGGAGAAACATAGGGCTCTTTCGGGCAGCTGGCTGTCGGTTCCGGGGGAACTGCGGTCACTATCTGTTGCGGCGTCCTCACGGCGCACGTCTCCGAGAATACACTCGCGTTGGGAGAGCGTTCGTCACTCCGAAGGTCCGTACCTCATCACAAGCATGGCTGGGGGGTCATCGGGCTCTCTGGTCCAGGGTAACAGCTGCGATCATCGGCATGCGGCGGACTCAGGGTGCTTTTCTCCGCATCTAGGCATTTGCTACGGGGGCGCGTTGGTCCAGGGGAAACGGCCGCTCCTCTCTCGCTAAATGACAGGTTAGTCGGTCGGCCTCTCCGGTATTGGGGTCTGCATCTATCTTATATCGGTTTGCTTTTAAGGGTACCGAGGACTTGGCTTGTCTCTCCGGTATTAAGTTAGCAGCCCGTCATCTCCTTCTCTCTTCCTTCGCCGTCTACAGGGGCTTATGTGTTCTTAGTGAAAGATCTCAAATCGTTCTGCTCTCTCTAAAAACGTTTCCTCTCGAGCTCAATTTCCTTCATTATTTATTCAGGCCCTCATTGGTGGCCACCTTCTGTCCTATGGGTCGATCCGGGACCCCTTCATTGGCCGATCACCCATTTTATATTCCTATCTTCTCCAATCCATATTGACGGGGGCGTTCGCCCTTGCACCTGTCTGGGGTTTCTTACATTTTTGACTTCCCACGCTCTCGCCTGGGCCTCCTGTGGTTTTTCTAACGCCGGTCAACCTCGTAAATTGCCCTACCCCTTTTCTTCTCCTAACTGTGACTCCGTTTTCAGATTTTCCTCAGCTCATTATCACCAGCTGGGCCCTTCGTTAAACGCAGCTGTTGACCGTTTTCTCATTTCAATTGCCCCCTCTCAACCTGTTATCTCTCCTTGCCATTCGCATACGCAGTACATTATCCCGCTGTTCAAGGCATCTCTTTTGTCTGATTTTTTGAATTCCATTTTCTATCGCCCCTTTTCTGAACACATGTCGTGTCTCCACGACAGTGTCCCTCGCGGCAGAGGACAAAGAGTGGTACAGGGACCCAGTAGCGTCAAGGTTGGACGGGTCGAGATCGGTTTTGTAACCATGAAGGCTCCGAAGGGGACAGATAGCACAAAAACTTTTTTTTGTCCATTTTATTATTTTTTGCATTTTTTTGGTTTTTATTTTTTTCTAACTAAGAAAAGACAAACAAAAAAACACGCATAGGGGTTAAAAAAGAAAACAGCAACTAAAGATATTAGTGGAAGCTCCAGATGGAGAGGAAAGAAAGCCCAGAAAGAAGACAACAAAAAAAGCCAGGATAGGAGAAGAGAAAAAGAGACGGATCGCTATGGGATTCTAGGGACGCGACACCCACATTTACCAAAGAAAGTAAACCCCACGGAGAGAGAAAAAGACACTAGGGTACCTCGGGGTTGTGAAGCCCGTGTTTACCTAAAGAATGTAAACCCCCTGAGGGGATCTTGGGTGAAAGGAAAAAAGTGCATTTTTAAGGGAAAAATAAATAATAAAGGCAAATGTAAATTATAAAACTTATTTCTAATTAAACAGTGGATCAAACAAATCTAATTAAATCTAATTAAACAGTATCTAACAAATATAATTAAATAGTAAACTTATTCTATCCAAACGTGCGAATCCCGCAACACGGTGTTATTAATTCTCAATAATATCAGACGAAGGTCCGCAGGCTCAAAGTTTCTTTCTTTCTTATTGTTTGTATATCGTTTCAGTAGAAACGCGCTAAGAGCATTCTGTCTGGCCAGACGAACATGAAGAGTGGGGGGGGGGGGGGGGGCAACCCAGTATTTTTTTGATGGAATGCATGAAAAATTTTATATATATATATATCTACCCGGGCAACGCTGGGCAATAATGCTAGTATATTATATATTGGGTGACATTTTCAAATGTCGCTTTGTTTCTAACCTTCTTTTTTTCTCTCTCTAAAACAAGCTGTTCAGTCTGAAATCTTGACACTCTGCTTTTTCATGGTGAACTCGAAAAGATGTGACTACTTTGAACCCATGATGCATAAACCTTCATTAAGCCTTGTCGACAGAGACCATCCTGGTCGGACTAGACGCACTCTACCGCAATTTTCAGCCATCCCAAATCCAGATGCTGCTCTACCTCTGAAAATTAAAAACTAACTCGATCAGTCGTTCGAACCTCAAAACAAGGAAACACACTGTTGCCATTAGACATTTTCCAATAATGTTAATATGGAGTTAAAACATTCAGCTGAAGAAGGAAACTTATGCTATTAAAGTTCGTCGAAATGGGATGCTTTCTAAATCAGTCTTCTAAAGAACACGAATCTGATCTAGTAAGACTAATAATACAGACAACATCAATAACATCCTGAAAGCAGCAAAGAAAGATGGTGTTGCTCTAAACGCCATCGGAATGTGACTTTACTCTCAGCATTGTAGATAGAAGCTATTGGCTACGTCCACACCCTAGACTTCGTGATGAGATGAAGACTTCGTTTCCTTTTTATAAAAAACTCGATATATTTTAATTCATGAAAACTCAATAAATGTGTTCCAGACAGTGTCGACTTCATTTAAAACGAAGTAGTGATCAAGTTCCAAGATGAATGTATTTTAAAATCCTTCAGGGTTCACTAGAAATCGACTAAGTGCACTAGCATTTGTATAATTGTCGCAACTGTCACCAGAGTAAAATTATATTATACATTTGATGAATAGCACTATATTTAGAAAACAATAATTCATCGAATCTTGCAGAAAGTTACAGCAATGAAGTGTGCTAGAGTATTTTCTCTTTTCTCATTTATCACACACACACCAAAAAAAAAAAAATCTGGATCGCTATATTGACTGGTATTTTTTCTCTTATTTTTCTGTTCACTTGTTTTGCATAAATTTTTTTTTCCTATTTTGAGTATAGTCTAGTTTGAAGGACCAAATGGCCTACTTAGATTTGACAGATTTTATAGCCTTGCTCAACAAAAGTAATAGTTAAAATCAAATACTTGTCTAAAAAAATTTGCATTTTTAAAGCTAAACTTTGGATATTGGAGAAGCAATTCCTCTCCTACTGATGATGTGGCCAAACTAAACCAGATCTTGCCTTTTAGAATTTATTATGAACATAAGCATATGGTATTTACAGATAGATATTTGCATTTTATGAATCTGATGGGATCTTTTTCCAAGAACGACCATCATGGCGGAACCGAACACTCTCCCACTCATTCCGTAACTTTGAATCGACGCCTGCGCGGATTCTCCTCTTACATCAGCGACATCTGTTGGCGATCTATACAAAACCGAACACATATACACTCATGTCCATAAATTAAGGATAATGCCAGCTCCGGCAAATGAGGGTTCAGAAACAAAACAAACGTGACTTATTCATAAAGCCCATTTATTAAACAAAAGATAAAGAACATAATAGATGGTGTATGTATGATACCATTCATAAAAACTACGATTTTTGCTCCCTGGAGCAATTGTAAAAAATATCTCCTTTACAAAAAATTAATATTACATGGTTGGTAAGATGGTTAATACATTGTATGTTTCCCATGCGATGAAATACAGTCCGTACAACGCCTAGGCATGCTGAGTATCAAATTATCGACCTGATCTGGGGGAAGATTACTCCACTCAGCAAGCAATGCTTTCCCAAGTTCCGGTACACATGTAGGAAGTGGTTGACGGGCTGCAACTCGTCGGCCAAGCATGTCCCACACATGCTATATTGGATTCAAGTCAGGTGAGAATGCTAGTCATTCCATACGGGTGATATCCTCAGATTGAAGGCATTCGTTTACGATGTTTGCTCGGTGAGGACGGGCGTTGTCATCCATAAACACAAATTCTGCGCCCATGGTACCCCTAAACCATGAAGCTACAGAAGGAGCGTAAGCTTCAATGGGGAATTTTTCGAAAAATGGACCGATTATTGTCGCTCACCGGTAGATGGCGCGACATGTAAGTAAAGTGACGGTTTTTCATTGAGTTATACGGCGTGGTGGTGAAAGTTGTTTTACAAATTTTAAAATTTATTCTGTGTGCAGAAATATGCCAAACACGTGTTTTGCTCCGGGTTGTTCTACTGGCTATAGATCAGCCTTAAAAAGAAATAAAGAAACTGGACAGAGAAATCCTAGTATATTTGCTGCTCCTAAGGTAAGAACATTATTATTGTTTTGTGTTAATATAAGATGTATAATAATGAGAGAAAAGTACAGCTGCTGTGTTTTAAGTGAACGCAAAGTTAAGACATCTTAAGTTCTGCTGGAAATAAGAGTGTTTTATTTTTCAATCATCCCTATATCCCATCAGAAAAAAATCATCAGGTGTTCACAAAGCTCTATTGTATGTAGAAGGATGTAAATAATTACTGATACTATTGCTCTAAAGGAAATCGCTCATCAATGAAAGATGTACGATACTTACGTATATAATGAAGCATTAGTTTTTGATGGTTTTCAAATTTTTAATTACAAATTTACCTTCATTAGCGATTGTAATTCATTTGATATGTTTGTGGTATGTAACAAGTTATCAGAGAGTGAATTTTATACCTAGCATACAATTTTCATTTTATAAATATATATTGATTTTGTTTGTTGTTCATTTCAATTCTACTCATTCCAGGATAGTGAACTTTTGGAGAAATGGCAAAAAGCCATCTCCAGAAAAGACAAAGTTTTCTGTATTCGTGACAGGCTCAGTGAGTTGCATTTTGAAAAAGAGTGTATAGAAAGGTCATATGTGATTACACTCACTGATGGAACAATATTTACTCTTGAGAGAGGGTTACCACTTTTAAAAGCAGGTTCTATACCAACATTATTCCCAGATTTACCAAAATATCTGTCTGTTAGAACATGCAAGAGAAAAGCTCCAGCTCCTCGTCATTCTTCATTTGAAAAAAACAAAAGACCTAATATAAGTAAAGATGTTGAATCTCATACAGAAGCTGAACAACAGCAAAATTGTTATTCTACATTTTTGATTGATTTAGAAAATATACAAAAACCAGATTCATGGTGGACAGTAGCATCTACTCAAGAGTATCTGATATGTTCAAAATGGAATTCTAAATATTCTTGTGAGCGAAGAGTCATTATTTGTCAGGATTCATCTGTAAAAGTATGTACAGAATATTATTGTTTTAAAAAGTTGAAATTGCAAAATGGTTAATGGTTAATTTTAAAATGTTAAATGGTGTAAAATAATGTTCTAAGTATCTTACTTCCACCTTAACTATTAGATATAAAGTAATGAACAGTTGTTTCCAATTGTTGTGTTGATTAATGTAATCATAAGTACTTTTTAAACAGATTTCTTTACTTTAAGAATACATGACATAATGAATTAGTGCATATTGATTTTAATCATTAAATATTACTAATAATAGAAATTGAAGTACACCGCTTTTCGAATTTCAGATTTTTTTTGGAAATATAGAAATATCACTGGATGTTGATGTGCATGATATTGAAAGCCTGTCATTTTTACTACAGCGTGTTAATGATTTAATAATTTGCAAAAATGCTGAATCAGGGTAAGTTTAATTTTAATCTGTTTCATTGGGTGGTAACATTTGTTCTTGAACTTTACTTATTGTTTCATTTTATTTTAGGATGTCTATTAGTTGTCTTGGGTATCTCTCTAAGAAAAATAAGCAAACACTGTGTAGTGTGTGCTGTCTATCTATGAAGAGAAAAAATGACTTGAAAAGAAAAAAAGAATTGCGGCTTGCAGCAAAGAAAAAATTTAAAATTGCGTTACGAATGAAAAATATTACAAAAATGAATTTTCGTTTGAAGAAGAAGGTTAACCTTAAAGGAAAAATTTTAAATATAACATTTGAAATTTATTTTTAATTTGATGGTGTATTTATTTTTAACTATTTCTTTACATAGGTTTTGCAGTTAAGAAATGATCTCTTGAGATCTAAACGTTTATGTGCTGAAGTGAAGGAAAAGGTTTTGCAAACAGCCATTGCTCATTTGCCATCCCAACAACAAATGGCTATAAAAACATGTGTTTCAGCTGCAAAGGCAAAATGTAGTGCGGCCGTGAGATACCCAAGGCAGTGGATTTATGAGTGCCTGCTGCTGAGAATAAAAAGCAGCAAAGCATACAAACATCTAAGGGAGCATAATATACTTTCTTTGCCTTCCCCGCGTACCCTTATGAATTATATTCAGTCTGTTAAGGGGGTGTATGGGTTTCAGAAAAGTATATTTGTGTGTATGAAAAAGAAAGCTGGGGACATGGAGGTATCTGACCGCCGAGGTAATGCTTGTGCAAAATTTAATATGATGTATCATGGCTGCAAAATCTTTCTTAATTTCTTTATTGTGCTTCTTTTTAGGAACGCTGCTCATTGATGAGATGAAGCTGTTCCCTGCTCTCGTGTTTGATCAGAGAGAACTTTCAGTAAAGGGCTTTACTGATTTAGGAAAGTTTACTCCGATCATCAAAAATATGAGAAGGGGGATCATGCTTTAGTGCTCATGTATCAGCCCTTTAAAGGTAAATGGGTCCAAACGCTTTCTGAGCACAGGAGCTGCATCTGGAACAGTGCTCCATCATCTGATTATAGAATGAATCATTCTGCTCGAGCATTCTGTTTTTTTTTTGTGGATGCTGTCGTCAGTGATGGAGCAACATGGAACAAGAACATGTGGACCCTATTTGGTATCAGTGCAGAAAATTTAAGCTGCAATCATATTTGTGATCCTGAGAGAAGATTATGGTTCATTTCTGACTTCCCGCATCTTGTTAAGAACATGCGTAATTTCATATCTTGTAATAAACAAATAATGGTATATTATAAATTTTCTTATATTGTGTCTGCTTTAAATTTTCTGTATTTAAAAGATAAGACTTCTATATTCTGTGATTCTTTCAGACTCATGAAGGTCTTATTGATACAAGATGTTGGGAAGCGGTTATGGAAATGGATAACCCAAGGGGTTTCAATTTGAAAGCTTGTCCTAATCTCTCTTGGGATTCAATTTATCCCAAATTTTCCCAGAAGATGAATGTGAAAAGGGCATTTCAAGTATGTTTTAAATTGATCTTAAGGGTTTACTTTAGATGACTGCAATTCACCTGTTTGCTATAGTTCTTTACAATTAACATAATTTTTTTCATTTAGTTCTTCAGTAACAGCATTTCTGCAGCTATGGAGATGTATAAAGATGAGCATTTGTCACTGGAAAACTGTGGGCATTGTATACAGTTTATTAAAATTGTGGATGCAGCCATTGATGCAATGAAATCAAGAGATATACCTGCAGCATTGAAGTTAAACTCTCCTGGACATAAGGTGATCAAATAGAATATCTGTTTTGTGCAAAATAACTAAAATTAATTTTAATTATAAATGTAATTTTGCATTTTTTCTATTTCTTACATTTATAACTGACAGTATATGTTTAACATTTTAGGCAATTGAAGATCTTCTAAATTATGTAATAGAGTGGGAGGAGTTCACTAAAGAGAGAGATTATAAATTCTTATCGAATTCAACATGAACAGGTCTAAAAGTTACCTTAAAAGGCACACTGGAGATTATGTCGTATTTAACTAAAGAATGTGGTTTTTCCTATTTAATGACATCTAGACTGAACCAAGATGCTTTAGAGGTTGGGTTTTTTTTATATTAAACTTTTTAATTTTGGCTTATATGTTATATTTGTGATTCCTTATCATTATTTTAAAATTATTTTAACATGTTAAAATTTTTTAGTATGAAACCAAATTATAAAACTTTAAAATAGGAAACAATGATTTTAAAAAAATTCAATGCAATTCTTGTTTAATTTATTGGTTCTCATGTTACAAAGTTTTTATTTTTTCAGAGATTCTTTAGTATGATGCGTCATGCTTGTGGAAGTAACGACCATCCCGACTCCTCTACATTTCTCCAATTATACAGCCTTTTAAGTACATACTCTTTAGCGAAGCCCCCTAAAGGATCCAATGTTGCAGGGGAAGAATACATAACAGCCCTCCTGAATTTAAGAGATTCTGATGAATCTTCAGATAAGAAGATAGAATGGGCTGAATGGCTGGATAAAATTATTGACAAGGGACTTACAGATGAAGTCATACCTGCCGTGGTCAATAAGATTGATGATCATGATTATTTAATGATTTCATCATCAGATTTTGTAATAAATTATGTTGCTGGTTATGTTGTTAGGAGGATCAGCAGATTTTCTAAATGTGACCAATGCATACAACAATTAATCTCTACAAACAATAATACTGATCAAAATAAATTAATTTTTTTTAAAGTAAAGGTTCCTTAATATACTCTTCAGATTTGTTTTTAAAAGTCATTAATATTCTCGAAATGGCAATAATCAAAACTCTAAATTTTAATAAATTAAATGATAAACTAATTTTTCAAGTGATAAAAGAGATTTATACTGGTCCTCCTATGCCAGTAATTGGTTGCACTAAGCAACATAACTTTAATTTAATTCAAAAGGTTATCAATTTTTTTCTCATTACGCGCATGCATTTATTATGCAAACAAGAGAATAAAAATGCTCCACTATGCGCTGATGTTAAAAGATTGAGAAAACAATCTAAATTATAATTCTGTATTATTAAATTTAAGCTTTCATTTTATATTACTTTTGAATTGAATTATTCTCTTGTCTGAAGTTATTCCCTTGTCAATATCAATGAATAATGTTATCAATATCTGCAAAACCTGTCATGTATAATTTTTTGATCAAATTTATCTATAGTAAATTGTATATCACACATTTAATTTTTATTTTATAATAATGTATTAATAGTGTATGTTGTTAATTTCAGTTCTTTATAATTATGAAATACTTTTCTTCTATTCAATATATTTTGTGGTTATAGCAAATTGAGCTACACGTCTGAACTAAAGCCATCATTTTTTTTAATTGTGCACAGAAATAAAATATTTCCAGTTAACTTTTCTTAATATTGAATTTTATCACTATTAAGTTAGTTGATAAGTAAATAAGTTTTCATTGTATGATAAATAATGTTGTTACTATAAATGCTTATGCAAAATCTGTTGAGTATAATTTTTAAAAAAATTAATATTTTCCTATCTTTTTACTGTGAATACAATGAAACCCATACTTTGTGAAAATGCGAAAATATAGCTGATTTGTCCTTAGGAATGTTATTTGGGGTTTTTTCTTTTTAATTTGCTGAAAATATTTGTAATCGATAATTTACCAACTTGAAGGTAATTCCTGACAATGCTGGAACCATAATATTGAATTTAATCATTATTAAGTTAGTTGATAAGTAAATAATTTTTCATTGTATGATAAACAATGTTGTTACTATAAATGCTTATGCAAAATCTGCGTACAAAATCTGCTTATGCAATAAAATGCGTACTTTGGGAAAATTCAAAAATATAGCTGATTTGTCCTTGTCAAAGTTATTTGATTTTTTCTTTTTAATTTGCTGAAAAAATTTGTATTCAGTAATTTACCAACTTGACGATTATACCTCCAGTTTTAAAAAGTGTAATCTGAGATGCTTTGACTGATTTTTTTTTTCCCAAAGGAAGATATTTTAAAGTATTGTCTGATTAAATACTGAATTGACTTCCTATTTTATTAGTCCTGATAAGAATTTATTTGTGATTGATAGAAAATGTTGCTTTTCTTTTTAAAGGCCTGTTATATATGATGTATTATTCATACTTATCTGCAAATAAAAATATTCTTATATTACTATGTGTGTGTGTGTTTTGGTTAATCAGTATTATTTGTCACATTTTTTTTCCATAAGAGATTATGAACAATGATAAAAAAATTTCTGCACAATTCTTTTCTGTAATTACATTTCCTTAATTATTAAATTATTACAAAATTCTGAACTAATTTATTCTGAAACCAATACACAATTATTCTGAAAAAGTTTATTAGCAAAAAAAAAAAACACTTGAAATAAAGATTTTGAATGAAAATAAACAATTGTTAAATTGAATAAATAAATTCATATTAAATACGCACTAAAATAAAACAACTTGTTTTTGCTAGGAAAAATACGAAAAATCCATATTAAAGCGTATGGTTGTCCGTGTCTAAGCCGCCCGCTATTGCACGCGAGCGCCATCTAGTGGCGGCGACAAAATGCGAGACACATTTTTAACACTGAGCTGCTCCTCCTTCTGTAGCTTCATGCCTAAACAAACGTACATGTTGTTCCAAAATGATGTCCCGATAAATGGGGCCGTTAATGATTCCGATCTGAATCAATGATGTTATCTTGGTGATAACGGGTACCTGGCTTTCTACCTATGAAAGCAGGGCCCGACTTTGACACAATGGGGCCCTGGGCAAAGAAGACTTTGGGGGCCCCCTTCAAGGACAGATCCAGAGGGGGGCATGTCCTCCCTCCTCAGGACCAGATTTCCACATGAACATGTGGGACACTCACCCAGGCCTTCCTTAAATCGGGACCAGAAATTCAAAAAAAATTTCGACCGGCAAGTCAAAAATTTGAAGAAAATAATGAATATTAATAAGAAGTGTTAATTAATTAATTTACTTTTTAATGTTAATAAATAAATTCATGACATTTTCTTTTGAAATTCAAAATGAATCACAGTCTGGAGTTATTACAACTCCCCCCCACCCCCCCCCCACAAAAAGAAAGTTAAACCAGAAACGCTTATGGATGTAAGCATGCTTTCACTATAGTGGGTGCACTGTGCTCCACCCAGGAATTTTTTTTTCTGTATCCGCCACTGCACTCCTTTACTATATTAACCAAAAAACAAATTCTCAAAACTATGCACAACTTTCTACTAAATTAGGGGGCCCTGGGCAAGTGCCCCACTTGCCCATGCGGAAATCTGGGCCTGTATGAAAGTCCGACGTGAATCAGAGTGCTAGCTAAACCTGGACTCGTCGGAAAACATCTCACAAGCCCACTGTGACGATGTCCACATTGCATGTTCTCTACTCCAGGATAATTGCTGCCGACAGTGAGTTGCCGTGAGCGGAACACGTCTGACAGCCTGCGAGCAGCATATAGACCAATATTTCCCAGACGTCTGTATACGGTTTGCCTTGAAACTGCGGTACTCATGGCTGCAGATAGCTGACGAGACAGGTCGGATACTGTGCTCCGTCTGCTTCTTTTGGCAGTTACTGCCAAATACCGGTCTTCATTCGGCATTGTAACTCCGGGACGACCTATACTGTAACGTCTATTGACATTTCCATCATCTTGGAATCGTTGCCAAAGCCTAGAGATGACACTTTGGGCAATTCGAAGTTCCTTGGATACTTCCATCTGAGTACTCCCACATTCCAGGCAGCCGATAATTCTACCACGTAAAAAATCATCCACATGCGTCCTTTGTGTCATAACTATTGGGTTATGGCACTGAGCGGCTTACAGAACGCTTGTGAACAATTTTACTTTTTTGCCACCATTCCTTATATACCCCTCTCTTACACTCTCGTCGTTTTGATGTACTATCGGCGTCATCTGGTGACTTCCTGTAATTTGCATATTATTCTTGAAGATTTGTGTGATGATTCTACAGGGGAAATTTTTACTTTAGATTTCGATTTCCGTGTGATTCTGAATTATCCTTAATTTATGGACATGAGTATATATATATATATATATATATATATATATATACGTAGCATATTGTGAATCCGTTTCGTGACAGTGATTTAATCAACCCCACATTAAAAGTACCAAATGAAAATATATCAGGAACTCAAGTTCAAATTCTGCACCTAAAAAATTAAACACGGCTTCACTGAGTCCCGAGAAGGTGTTACTATTAAAAACTACAAAGACATTATAAAACCACATTGGAGAAAGTCAGACAAGTATTTGAATAAGAAAATTTTCAAATCAATAGATAGCGGCGGATATCATTCCAAACGTAAAATCCAAACCGTGAAAAATAATTTAAAAAATTAGTGAATATTAGTATCTCATCTATACATAATAATGGACAAAAGGATAGATGATCATACAAACTAGGCCGCCGAAAATAGTGAAGTTTGGGTTTAAATTGTGTCTGTATTTAGAATAAAAGACATGCAATGGACTACTTGAACCCAATAACGGGAACTGTAGAAGAATGATAAGAGCTTAAGGGCCTGTTCACATAGGAGTTTGTAGCGTTGCGTTAAGGAAAAGACAGTGACGTAGCGAGCATAACTGGCGCCCGGGGCACGATATCTTTTTGGCGCCCCCCTTTCTGAAAAACTTATAGTAATATAGTATATAGAATGAGTGAAAAGGACCATTTGGCGCCCCTATTCGAGTGGCGCCCGGGGCTTGATAGATCCCCTTGCCCACACCACGCTACGCCACTGGGAAAAGATGACGTTAAGACGAAAATAAACCAATCATAGGCGTTAAAAATTTCATCGCTAATCGTTTGGAGGCCTATGATTGGTTTATTTTCGTCTCAACGTCATTTTTTCCTTAACGCAACGCTACGGACTCCTATGTGAACAGGCCCTAAGACAGCTGCTTGGTTTGTTAGTTTTTGAACATTTAGGACGCAATCTAAGGTAACGTACCCATCCAATACAATTCTAACTATTCTCTAGAGAGCGAAACTTTGTAAAAATACATTAAAAAGATTCATATATACATCAACAACGTCTAAGAAACAATACATCATTCACAACCAAATTGTGATGGGTGTATCAGAAGACAGTATGATAGATCTCACCATCGCAGATGCCAAAAGAAGAGAAACAACGCAGAAAAATTCTTTGAAATAAAGTACAATATTGTTTAACAAGTTTTCTTGAAAATTTAAGGTTATTAGAATAAAAAAGTATCATAGGTGTTCGGCATCATTAAAAAATATCGCACTCTGTGGGTAGGGATTCACATGAGTCTGGGATGTCTGAGAGATTTAAAAGAGATTATGATTTTAAAAAAGAGTTTCAAAAATTTCTGTTGTCCAAATAAAGAGCAAAAGAAAAGTTAAAGAGAGTATAAGGTCGTCTGATTATCATGATATGTAATCAAGTCAGAGAGGAAAAATATTTATTATTTTTTGTATACATAGTGTTAAATGTTATTAGAAGGAATTTTAACTAAACTGCTCATAAATGGATTATATGGACATACTTTTTAAATTTTTTTATTTTAATGAGGCATTAGTTTAAACACGTTACCTACTTTCGAGGATTTCTTATCCAACAAATCAATGTATCTTTTTACTCTGAATAGTTTTGTAAACATACTTATGGATATGTAAAGTAATCCTTAGTGTATTTATGTTTAACTATGACTTTTCTTTTGGTGTTTTACTTTCAAGCTAAGGTTTAGTTTTTTAATTTTTGTGTTGTATGTGATTTCGGTGAATAACCTTACATAATTGAGATATTTTAAATGATATGCCTAAGGTTAAGCGTAATATAAGCATATTATTAGAGCTTGTTATAGCAGCATGTTATGGTAGGGTATGTGGTGAATTTATTAGAGTTCGATCACTTTCATTTGTAGTAATTGTTTAATCCCTATTAAGTGCTATATTATTTGAATCTTTGAATTATTAAAGTATTGTCATATATCTTGGTTTTTTCTGTCCAAAGTGTATTTTATTCTGTATTATGGTACTTGAGTGTCAGCTGGAAATACAACCTCTTATCAGTGAATTCTGAAGACGTTGAAATTTTTGTTTTGTTTTGAATGATATGAGACATACTGGATGTAAACAATAGCAAACTACTGAAAATTATTCATGTTGTATAATAAGTGCTTGGTTTCCTCTCGGTAAAATTAAATATTGACTGTACAGATTTTGGATTAAATGTAGTATATACCTTTCCTATCTCATTCTAAATTTAAAGTCATATATTTAATTGTTTTTTAGAAGAGGATTTTTCCTAGTTGTTAAACTCCAACTTCTGAATTTTTGTAATGTATTGACTTCTTTCTCTCATATTTTGTTTTTTGATTTGAAGAGATTTAATTAGTAATATTTGTTTTTAAAATTTTTGTCATATATATTTACCTTATAATTGTAACAGTTTTTCGTCTGTTTTAAATTTATATCTTTTCCTTGTATTTTTCATTGTATTAATTAATTGTATTTTTCATCTTATGGCATGATTATTTATGTTTCTGTTTTTCTCTTTCAGCTTGTTGGTTTTAGAAGCAAATAATTATTTAAAGGACACTACTTACCTGTATATGATGATTTTGTTCTAACTTTATTTTTTAAGTGCCGTTTCAACATAGTATTCCAGTTGAGAGCATCTTATTTTAAGACTGAATGAGGTAAATGTTTCATTCTTTGCTTTTGTAATTTAACATTTTAATGAAATATTTTTCTTATGTCTGTCTAGACATATTCAAAATCTGTCTAGCAGCGAGAATTTTCAATATGCGGGTATTGGGTTCTTGTTCATGTAGAAGAAAAAAAATATATACTGGTAATTAATTTTTTTTCTTTCAGTATTTTTTAAATCCCTATGAAGTGACTATAATGATCATCTGACACTCAATGCTTTTATTACTCATTGGTCAGGTGTATGTATAAATTAAGAGAGATCTCCACTAATTTGAGATTGTGTTTATGCATGCTGTTTGGATATGTATTTTCTTATGATTCAAGTATATATATATATATATATATATATATATATATATATATATATATATATATATATATATATATATATATACACACAATGGTGGGATTCAAATAAATTTACAACAGGTTCAATGTCCTAATCAGAGGTAGTTTCAGCTGATTCGCACCGGTTCTGTAGAACTGATACCTACAAAAGGTATTGATTCTATAGAACCAGTATGAACCAGCTGAATCCCACCACTCTCTCTCTCTCTCTCGCTCTATATATATATATATATATATATATATATATATATATTCATCCATTCATTCATTTCAGATTTATCTAAATTATTTATGATGTGCTTATTGTAAGGTATAACTTAAATTAAATACTTTTCTCATTGCTTTTTTCTAATGCTAGGAATATACACATTCGATTAATTTATATGTAGTTATGTTTTACTAGCTTTAATCACTTCAAAATTTTTTAACACAGTTTAAATATGAATGTATGATTACAGTATAAAAATATATAAAGTGTGTTATGTAAATTGTTGTCAAATTTTCTATTGTTATTCATGCAAATGGGCTATTAATGATATTCAGTGACTAAATATAATTTATTTTTAATTTTGCTTTTTCTACTGTCTAGCAAGATGATTTATTTTTAGAATTTTCTCCTCTTGCATATTATATTTAAAAATCATTACAGATACTCTTCTATGAATATTATCTAGCATTAAAAATAATTAAGTTTTTATAGTATTTCATGCTCGAGCAAGCTTAGTGGTAGCACATTGGACTTTGTACAGAAGGAGCTCAGTTTGAATACCAACAAGTGCCACTGAATACCTCCATGTCTATACCAAGTATGGTCATGCTAAATCTGTAGGGCGAAAAATCCTTCCATTGAGTATTTGTGTGGGAGGAGTTACGAGCCTACCAGATTTCACTGCTGGGGATTCTTGGGCAATATTGTTATGACAACTAGCTAAGTCCGACTATGACCTTTTTGGTGCTATTTGAAAACTGGAGCCACATTCCTCAGTCTGCAGCCTTCTGTAGATCTGGTCTGGAATGTTTCTGCCAGTGGATAGAAGTTGCAATAACAACACAAAATATAATCCTGAATACCAAAGTAAAACTAATTCTTATTCATGTGCTAGGTTAGCTGTTAATGAAGGCTAAAGTAGCAGGTAACTGTTATAACTGTCCTTAAAAGTCCATACTAATATTTTTGGTTCTTTATGCTTATGTTTTGACCAAAAAATTAAAAAGTCCTTAAGTGTTCTACCTTTGAACTATGCAGTAAAAAGATCTGTTTCCACCCCTCTTGATTATAGTTGAATTAAAACCAGGTATGGTTTTCGTTTCAGATTAAAAGGCACTATTGTCACAAATCTGAAGGTTTTTTACAGACTGATAGCAGTTGAAATTTTGGCTTTCTGTCTGGACTAGGTACAAGGAACTGTAAAAAATCAGTGATTATTAGTATTATTAAAAAATCAGTTATTATTATTATTATTTTGGTCTCAGTTTGGTTTGAGAATGTGGTGGGTTAGTGCTAAGGAAGAACCAAAAGAGATAATATTTGTTGTTCATTGGTGCTGGTGATCATTTGAATTAGAAAACTATTTTCCTTACGACCACACAGTTGATATTTAATAATTTGCAAATACTTTTAATACTTTTGGGAGAACCATAATCACAGTCATTCATCATTGGTTTTGTTGGAAGTATAAAGTATTTTTTGTTGAATTTTTTTTAATGTAGTTAAATTTTTATAGTATAAATGGGGTTTACTCTGTCATTTCTAATATTTTTTGCTCTGTGTTGACTGTCTTTGTATTATGAAATAAGTTTTATATTACGTGTATTTTTATGAAATAAATCGGATTATAAGGATACACTAAATTATTATGATTACATAATTAGATATGCCTTTTTAAAGGGGAGGGGGTGAAAGAATGATTAAAAAATGGTCCTTATAAATAGGTCTTCAGCGTCATCAGGAATAACTTTTTTAAAGTGAGAAAAAAAGATTTAATTTTTTTTCTTTATATTTTATTTTATGTCAACAACAATTTAGAAAGAAAAAAAAATGGGAAAACAGTATAAGTATTAAAATGAAGTGTGTCTACTTAGTAGCTGTTTAGCATTTTCGATAAATTACATGTGAAAAGATTTCATGTGTTGAAGGCTGGTTCTTTACTTTTTTCAAAGATATGATGAGTTTCTCATCCATAATTTTCCTCATGACATCTTGGAGGAGTTTTGAGATCTTTCTTATCTTTACTTTACTTTTCTTCCCCTTTTTTTAGTATTGTGACCAGTGCAGTCTAGCCCTATTTCGGGAATGACTTTAGTCCAGTTTTTTAATGTCTGTGCAGAGCTCACTTCCATAACTTGAGGTTGATACATACATAGGCTTAGTCTTCGTCAATCTCAAGAACATGTCTTTCATATTTGATAATGCTTTGAAAAATTTGGGCTTTTGTTATTTTGCCTTTTTATCTCCATTCTTCTGAACAAAGTCTTCAAACAAACTTTTGGTTAGTTAGAAAAACTTCATTCCAAAAATGTACACACATACATTTAGTATTATCTTGTGAAATATTATGAATATAACAAATTGTGTTTTCAACTTAATACAATTATTGAAACTAAATTTATGATGCAGTTGGTTCTCTGTTTAACGACTTTCAAGGGACCGTGAAAAATCGTCCTTAAGTAGAGATCGTCCTTAAACAGAATTTGTGAAAAAAATAACATTTCCCTTCACACTTTACAGGCTTAGGACTGTCAATATATTTCTTAATATATTGGCGTGTTTAAAAATGTTATTTTTATTATCATCATTATTTTATTCACAAAAAGTTATTTTAAATTACATTGAAAAAAAAAAGAGTACAAACAATATAATAAATTACGTTTTAAAAAATTCAAAAAGTGTTGATTGCTTCATTCGCCTTGTTTTCGTTATTCTCTTTTCCAGATTTTCTAAAATGTTAAATGAGTCACCTTCCATTTTCGATGTAATATAGTGTCGGAGAACATCTAGAGCAGAAATTGCATCTGTGTAAGACGGTGGCAGTGTCTCGTTTTCCGTGTCTTAAACTTCACCTTCTTCGTCTGACACTGTGTTTTCTTTTACAATATCTTCATAAATTTGTTCTACATTTCTGAAATCTGTTGTTAAAACATATTTATCTCAATTGTAGAAATCTTGAATTGAAACATCCTCATCTTCAACAAAACTTCTCCATTCTTCAGGGGTAATGTCATCTTCGTTGATTTCTACATCTGTAATTTGCAGTTCCACTACAAGTTCTTTGTGAATTCTAGCAACGCGAAAGCAGTTTTTTATTGTGGATGAAGAAACTTCTTTCCATGCTGATGTTATCATGTGCATTGTTTCCAAGATTGTAAATTTCCTAATTTTTATACTGTCAGCCGAATTGTTTATTAATTTCCTAATTAAAGACTTTCTGTAGTATGCTTTCACACTGCGAATGATACCCAGGTCTAATGGCTGCAACTTGCTAGTGCAATTAGCTGGTAAGAAATGGATAGTAAAATTTGTAAGTCCAGGGATATTTGGAGTATCTGCAGTGCATCAGTCGATTAAAAGTAAAACTTTTCTTTTTTCTTGATGCATTTTTGCATCAAATTTTCTAATCCAATCAATAAAAATTTGTGATGGCATCTACGCTTTATTGTTATTCCGGTACTCAGAAAGTTTCCTGGTGACATTCTTAAAACACCTTGGTTGCTTTGATTTGCCTATAACTAGTGGTGGAAATTTCTCAGATCCATCCAAATTAGTGCACATTAAAACAGTCAATCGTTCCTTACTGTGTTTTCCACCAAAACACTTTTTGCCCATATACGTTAAGGTTTTATTAGGCACCATATTGTAGAATAGGCCCGTCTCATCTGCATTGAATATGTTCTTCTCATCATATCCGTCTAATATCCCCTTCAGCACTATTTTCAATTCATCCACTATTTTTTCATCTACGGAGCCACTTTCGCCAGATATGCTTTTAAATACAAGCCCGTATCTTTCTTTGAACTTTGTTAGCCAACCAGCCGAAGCCTGAAAATTTTGCATTCCAAACTTTTCTGCCAGAATAATAGCATTTTCTTTAAATATCAATCTGGAAATTGGAATGTTAGATGCTCTTGCTTGATGAAACCATTGCAGGACTGCCTTCTCAAACTCTTCTGATCGGCCACATTGAATTTTCTGCCATTTGGATTTGGATTCCAAACCAAATTTTTGTGCTGCTTCAAGAATTTTCTCTTTTCTTGCTAAAATGCCTTTGAGAGTAGACTCGGGTAGCTGAAATTGTCTTGCGAATTGGACTTTTGTTATTCCAACACTTTCTTCCCAGTTTTCAATAATTTTCCCTTTTTCGTGTAGCGTAAGATGCTTTTGCTTTGATGCCATTTTTCTCTGCTCAACTCGTATTCGTACTGGAATGAGCTCCTACACACAACCATGAATTCTCTAAACATGAACATGTGCTTCCCAGAAGGAGTGAGAGAGGGGTGCTTTTGGACAGTTCGTAAATCACATGACAACATGGTAGGTACAATAGAGTGATTTCACACCCGCACTAAGAAATTCGATCCACCAGGGAAGAATGTTTGATCTTCCGAGAAACAGTAATCCCCCCCTCCCCCGGTTTTTTCCACTGCAACAAGTCTATGATTGCAACAAACATAAAGGAAATTCCGGGTCTGTTATTGAAACCAAACTCCCCCACAGAAAGTAACCCTCATGTAGATAAAATGTTGAAGAAAAAGTTTATCATGTAAGAAAAAATCGTCGTTAAATAGAAACAACGTCGTCTTAAAAGAGAATTTTTTCACGTCGGAGGGACGAGGACTGGGAAATATCGTCGCTAAGTAGAGTGTCGTTAAACATCGAGAACAAAGGAGCGTCGAGAACCAACTGTACATAACTGGTATTTTACTTATTAAATATAAATGATATTCTTTAAATAATAAATTGGTTTTAGCGCATTTTTATAATATTTTAGCACTGGAGCAACTTGTCCCCAGACACCTTTATAATAAGGTGGTTATCCTATCTGACTCCACGGCTGCCAATCAGGCTATCGGAGCTAGGGAAATACCCAACTCTAAAAATATCCTAGATTGTAGGGTTCTTCTGGATAAGTTGAAGGCAGAGGGACGACAAATAACACTCCAATGGATTCCAGGACACTGTGATAGTTATGGCAACGAACAGGCATATATATTGGCTAAGAAGGGCACTCAAATATTACAACAGCTAAATACTTTTAACTCTTTCCATTCCATAAAACTTTATATCAAAAATCTAATGAGACAAAACTGGAAAGCATTGCTCACTTCTCGCATTTCTTCAAGAAGTTGGAGGAATAGCTTGGGTCAAAACATTTCAGATAAGCCCCATGAAAAGGCTGTTGAGGAATTCAGACTTACAGTAGGCCATGACTGTCTGGCGAACCACCTTCACCGAATTGGCATTTTTGTGAGTCCTAATTGCCCACTTTGTGGGAAAAATGAAATCATGGACAGGAACCATTTGTTGGGATGCTTGGCTCTGCGTGGAGACTCCGAGGTAAAGCGATATTGGAGAGCACGACATCTGCTGATGGGACTTTTTTCTCTTACTGTTCCTTTTTTTATATTTCATGTTCCTTGTTAATCTTGTTAACTTGTAAGAGTTTGTCATTTTCCTTTGCCATTGGAAAAAAAAATATATTTATATATATTTTTACACCACTGTCAAGTAGATTAAAATTTTTATTAGTGCTCTCTTATAACAATATTTTTGTTTTTCTTGTTGAAAAATCCTGTAGTGTTATACTACAGAATTTTTTATCACAGAATTTGATTTTAATTTTAAAATAATATACATATGTTAGTATCTCTCAAAAGATATGAAATTTCTTGAATAAATGCTTTAAAATGCTAAAAACCACTTCATTTTTTAATGAAAGAGAATGACCACTATGGTGTTAGTTGTATATTTCTATATTTTTCTTTATATTTTTAATCACATTTTTAAAAAAATATTTGTTTTCTACTCTAGGTTTGAAAATGTCAAAGTATCATATTAGTGACAAAGGTAAAGCAGATCTAGTTACTACTTCTCTCATCTATCCAATGCTTTTGTCAAGTCTTAATGAAGGTGAAACTAGTTATTAAATTCTCAGTGAATACATGATATCTGTAGTTGCAGGGATCATATATGTGATTTTTTCATGGTAAGCAATATAAATATTTTGATTAAATATTTCGTGTCCATTTTAATTACCTCTTGGCTCGTCTGAACGAAATTATCTCTTTTGTAGGGACAGAATTTTTTGTTCTTTGTGTTCATTATAAATTTACTTTACACAGTTATCAGTATCTCTCAGTTGCTCAAATTAATAACTGAAATATGTCTGTGAAAGCTGATTTGAGACTATAAGCGAATGTTATAATCTAATGATGTCATAAATTTATGATGTCCCAAACTGTACATGCAAATCCAAATGTATATTATGAATTATATTTCATAGCAACTTGAGTTAAATGTGAAATATTTTCATGGAGGAATTTAAGATTTATTAGCATGTATTATCTCTGAATAGTGTGCATGATTTTGTTCATTTAATTTTTTCATTATTACCTTGCATTTCAACATTGAAGTTGAAACTTTATTCATACTGAAGTAAAATTATATTATATCTGTCCTCAAATGTATCTACCAGTGTTTTAAAATAACTTCATACATTTTTTCATTATTTTGATATTACTTTGTTTTGGTTGAAAGAAACAATGTAAGTTGTATATTGTCAGTTTCTAGATGCTTTAGTTCATTTTGTGATCTTTCAACACTTTAAAAAAACTTTATCTCTTTGTAAATTCATTTTTCTTTTCCACAGTTTCAAGGCATCTATATTTAATTGCTATCAATTAGTCTATGATATATGCAGGATTTGAAATTCCCATTAATAAATATAAAGATTAAAAATTGACCTCATCTAGAATTCTTCTATTATCAGTTTATTTGATTTATAAATTATGTAATAAACTACATTTCTTCCTTCTGTATTTCCCTGAAACATTTATTTATTTAAGCTTGTATATTAATTTCATCAAAACTTATCCAAGATGCAATGAACACTTAGTTATGTATTCCTCATACATATAATTTTGTATTACTATGATGTGTTGTAAGGGGTGCAAAAAGAATCTTGCTAGTATCTGTATGTACCTTAGTCAGATTAAAGCTGAGTGTCCTTCTATTTCAAGGAAACTTTAAATGTTATTTTTCACTGGTATAAAGCTGTGCACTGAATTTTTTATTTTTAGTATTCAGAAATTTAAATTCTGATTTACTTTTTTTTGCATGATTTTAGTTTTACTATACCTATGACAAAAGGCATTGTAATACCTAATAAAATATCTTTTTCCGTATGTTGGTTTCATGAGTTTAAAAAAAGAAAAGAATCAGCTGTGTTAAGAGTAATAAAGCTTGTTGAATTCAGTAAAACACCAATCTGAGCTTAGTCATTTGGATAAATTCTGCCAGACTATTTCATACACTTAATATTTTCCTTTGTTAAATATCTGTTTATGAAAAATAATTTTGTGCCCAAAAGTTATGAATGAAGTGATGGTTTATATATCTTTCACTTATAGTAGTATCTTATCTAAATTTCAGATGGACTTCAGTTTGATAAAATAAGGTGCTGGCTTTTGGTGCCAGTCACATTAGGTTTAGGTGCTTGTATTCATTCAGAACTGGCCCCAAACTTTAGGTTGTGGTCTGTTTATCCCCCATTTAATAAAATATGACTGCTACTCCACAACCATCCAATTAACATCCTTGTGTATTTGTTATTGAAGCATTGAGCTATTGCAAGTGCATTCTGAGGTGTTTAACATCTATTTCTCTACATGTTCCATCTGCTCACTATAAAAATCAATTTAGAGGTCTCTTGGGTTTGACATAGTCCCAGAATAAAGTGTATTTGGCAGGATGAAATGTATTTGGTAGTTTAGTGTGCAGAACTGATTGCATGTAGTACTGTTGTCCCATGAAGGGGGTGCCTTTAAATGAGAAAAAGCTGCTATGTATAAATAAGATTATATACATTATATGAATTTAGAATAATTCCCCATATAGTAGAGTATGCAAGTCATGATCATGTGCACACAATCTAATCATTGTGATAAGGCAACCACAGTGTAACGGAACTAACCCCTAAATAAATAAGCTATATCGTGTAGACCGCGAGAGGGCGTTCCCAGCACTTTGCACGGCCAGAAAAATAGTATAGTGTTTTGAAAAACACCAGAACCACCGATGATTGCCTAGCTGGAGTGTGGGAAAGGGGAATATGTCCCTATGCTCTTCATGTCGGAGCAATACTGTAGGCACACTTCCAGAAGCTTAGGTAAGCGATAATAAATTCGTATTATTAAAGAATTTGGTTTCTAATTTGTATTATTTATCGGTAACACCATGGCGATCATGAAAGCTAATCTTTGGCGTCATGGTGCATCGGCCGGGAAACGCCGATGTTAATAGTAGAATTTAATTTAATTCGAGATTGGATTTAATGGTGTATAGGATTTATTATTGTTTTTGACCTCATTAGAAGTGTATGTTGCGATAAGTTAACAAATTATTTTTGGTTAATATTAATTCCAACTGTATTTTTGAAAGGAATTAAGGTTATATATATTCTTATGAGGTTGATTACTTATATTTTGATTTTTGTATTGTGTATGTAATTAGTATAATTGCATGATTTTAGAATTGCATTGATCTTTTCTTTAACTGTTTTTGAAAGGAGAATTGAAAATGTCGGTACACAACTCTAGTTCTAGTGTAGAGGTTGATTTAGAAACGCTTAAGAAAAAGCGTAGCGTAATTAGGCAGTTGACAACAAAACTAATTACTAGGATAGAAAATATTTTCGTTACACCAGTAGATCAAAATTACACTCTTGCGGAGAAAAATGAGGATTTAGGGGAAGCAGATGATCAGTTAAGAGAGAAATCTGAAATATTGAAAAAATTGGATTTAGAAATTGAACCCTTAATTGATGCGGATGATCTAGAGAATGAAGTTTTACAAAGTCAGGAATATTTTGAGAAAATTGTAAAATACCGAGGTAAAATCAGTAGGCATTTTAGTCATTTAGTAAATTTAGAAAATGGAACTACTGTACAGAATACAGTTCCGAATCAAATTGAAAGTACCTCACATGGTAGGGAAAATGTTTACCCATCTAATGAATCTAATGTTGTAAAATTGCCAAAGTTGGTAATTTCTAAATTTTTTGGTGATTCTAGTGGGTGGTTAGATTTTTGGAATCAATACGAAAATGCGATTCACAACAATGACTGCCTGAACAAAATTGACAAATTTAATTACTTGAAAATGTATTTGGGAGGGAATGCGCTTAGTGCAGTTTCGGGTTTCGCTTTGACTGCTGAAAATTATGATTCCTCAATAAAATTATTGAAGGAGCGTTTTGGACGCATTTCCTTGATCATATCCTCACACATGGTAAAATTATTATCTGTTGAGCCTGTAAAAAATGTGTCTAATGTGAGAGCTCTGAGAAAATTCTATGATAATTGCGAAATACAAATACGCAGTTTGCAGTCATTAAACGTTGCGGCTGGTTCATACGGAAATTTATTATGCCCCGTAAT
Source organism: Dolomedes plantarius (assembly GCA_907164885.2). Classification (NCBI taxonomy): domain Eukaryota; kingdom Metazoa; phylum Arthropoda; class Arachnida; order Araneae; family Dolomedidae; genus Dolomedes; species Dolomedes plantarius. Next base: position 67,233,860 of record OU015494.1, on the reverse strand, counting down.
ACTTAAAAAATTGCCCGATGAATTATGTTTGGAGTATAATCGAAAGCGAAGTAATGATTCCGAATTTGATATTTTGGAGCTTGTAGATTTTATCCGTAAAGAAGTCGAGTGTCGTGAAGCGTCTTTTATGCTTAAACAGGATTTCACTAGTAAAGATTTTGAGTCGGGAATTCAGTATAGAAATAAAAGTGAGAATAATTATAAAAGCTCTCCACGTAGAATGCCTTCAGCATCTGCGTTATCAGCTAATTCTAATATATATTGCATATTTTGTAACAACAAAACCCATGACACGGCTAACTGTTTTTTAACTGTTGATAAGAAAAAGGCGTCAATTAAAAATCAACGGCGATGTTTTAAATGTTTGAAAAGGGGCCATGTTTCTAAATTCTGTTTTTATAAAATCTCGTGCGGATCGTGTAATCAGTCGCATAATACTTTGATCTGTGACAAAGAATTTAATTCTATAATGCCGAAAGAGGAAACTAAAGAACTTTCTCAAGCCTCACAGGAAAATAAAACCCCGACACAAGTTTCGGTTTCAGAAACGCATCTGGCAAATAGGCCTACGTTACTTCAAACTTGTTGCGCAATTCTTAAAACAAAACATAAGGAAAAACGGGTGAGATTATTGTATGATTCAGGCAGTCATAGTACTTTTGTGAAAAGGAGTATATGCCATGACTTGAACCTCCAGGCCATTAAATCAGAGCAGTTACAGATTTATGGGTTCGGCAGCGAGAATCCGAAACACTTGAGCTGTCAAACATTTCGGCTCCCCCTGCAAAGCATAAACAATCCAACGCAACAAATTGAGCTGGAAGCGCTTGCGGTCAGTAACATTACGAGCGGAATTATTGCCCCGCCGCCTTTGAAAATAAAAAATATGGCTTGGCAAAGGGGGATCCAACTGGGTGACACTGCGCAAAGTTTCGATATAGACATACTTGTGGGAGCTGATTATTTATCTGAAGTGTTAAAGGGCACCTCTGTTCCACTGGGTGAAAAGCTCGTAGCGACTGATAGTATATTTGGATTTGTAGTTCAGGGTCGCGAGACTAGTGAACACAACAATTCTGTTTCGGGATATATAACTGTGAATCATGCTGCTAGTTCTGATTTTGAAATGAATGATTTTAGACTGTTTTTTGAACTAGAAGGTATGGGCATTGATGTAGAAAAAGAAAATATTTCAGATTCTGATAACGAATTACTTGAAAAATTTAGATCCAATCTCGAATATAAAAATGGTCGTTATGGTGTTGGGTTAATGTGGAAACCAAATGCTAAGGAATCGTTAAAAAATAACTTCGAGATAGCGTCAGAGAGATTCGATAAGTTACGTAAACGCTTTAAAAAGGATCCCTCGTTCTTTGATAAATACAAGGAAGTAATTGAAGAATATGAACGTGAAGGGATAATTGAAAAGGCCCCAGAAAATGATAATAAAGTAGAGTTTTATTTACCCCATAGGGCTGTAATTCGTGAAGACAAAGTCACAAGGAAAATACGCATTGTATTCGATGGAAGTTCTCATGCCAGAAATGAGCTGTCAATTAATGATTGCCTCCACATTGGACCAAATTTATATCCAGATATTTTTGATCTAATAATTAGGTTTAGAAAAAATGCTATTGCCTTTACCGCTGACATAAAACAAGCGTTCCTTCAGGTAGGCATACATGAGGAGGATAGAGACGCGACGAAATTTATTTGGACGAATAATCCTAATGATGATTCCAACACTATTGTTTATCGATTTTGTCGGGTTTTGTTTGGAATCAACTGTAGCCCATTTTTGTTAGCGGCTACCATAAAAGAGCATATCAAAAGATATGAAGTTAAATTTCCTTCAACATTTGAGTTTCTAAATGAAAATGTTTATGTTGATGACGTAATTGGTGGTCATTCAGATGTTGAAAAGGCGTATCAAACTAGTTTAGAGTGTATTAAAATCTTTCAAGAGGCGGGGATGGATTTAAGGAAATGGTTATCAAATAATGATAAATTACGGGAGATGTGGAAAAATTCGGGTGTTCACATGCAAGATGATTGCGATGAACCTTTAGGCCAGTCTGTGTTTCCCTTTAAAGTCCTAGGTGTAGGTTGGAAACCGACAAATGATATACTTAATTTTGACGTAAAAAATATAACCAAAATTATTTCTGAGGAAGATATTACTAAACGTTTTCTGTTAGCAATTATTGGCCGCGTATTCGATCCTGTGGGATTCGTAGGTCCCTTTACTGTAAAATTGAAACTCTTGATTCAAAATATATGGAAATTAGGCTTGGGATGGGACGAAGAACTCCCGCCAGAGATAATTTCAGAGTGGAGGCTATTATACAAAGATTTTTTAGAATTAGGAAGTTTGGAAATACCGCGGTATTATTTTTTCGAGATAGGGAATAAAGAGGTAGAAAAAACTGAGCTCCACATTTTCTCTGACGCTAGTTCGAAGGCCTTTGGTGCGGTTGCTTATTTAAGAGTAATTACGTGCGATGGAATTGTGACTACAGCCTTTGTTGCCGCAAAAAGCAGAGTTGCACCCTTAAAGCAACAAACTCTTCCCCGTTTGGAATTACTAGGTGCTCTCCTAGCTGCAAGATTAAGCAAAAGTGTTTCGAGAGCTTTAAAAGGAAAAATGCAGCATTATTTTTGGACAGACTCTTCAATTGTATGTTGTTGGGTCAAGATTCCATATATCCACCTCAAACAATTCGTAAGCAATCGCGTTAAAGAGATTCAGACGTTAACCGAGACTTCTGCCTGGTTCCACTGCCCTGGTAAAACCAATCCGGCGGACTTGATATCTCGTGGCACATCCATGGTAGATTTGAAAAATAACGAACTGTGGTGGCAAGGGCCCAAGTGGTTGTGTGAACACGAAGAAATGTGGCCTGTGCAGAAATTACGAGACGTTAACGAAGGCGATTTAGAATATCGCAACAATGTAGTGTCTCAAGATTGCATAGTGTCAAAACAAGATCACTTAATAGACGTGTCAAAATTCTGTAAACTCTTGAAGGTTTTAAGAATAACTGCATGGGTGATACGATTTATATCACGTGCTAGAAAGAAATCCAACAACTGTGGTGATATAAGTACATCAGAGCTTCTAGATGCTGAGAATTTTTGGCTAAAAAATACCCAAGCGGAATTTTATGCCGCTGAAATAAGAGCTTTGCAGAAAAACAAACATATTTCACCTGTGTCTCCTTTGTATAGTCTGTCCCCCATTCTTGATGAAAAGGGAATTTTACGAATAAGGGGCAGATTGGGAGAAAGTGCCTTCTCATTTGAAGAGAAACAACCAATAATTCTCCCAAGACAATCTAAGTTTGTCGAACTGCTTGTGAAGAGGGAGCATGAAAGTGTGTTTCACGGCGGAACTGACACAACATTGACAAAAATTCGGAGAAGGTATTGGATAACTAAGGGTCGTCAGACTGTCAAAAGAATAATCAAACAGTGTTTAATTTGCCAAAGGTATAGCGCAAGGCCTGCTGAGCAGCTCACATCACAATTACCCAGAGACAGAATAGCCGAAACTCCTCCATTCACAGTCTGCGGACTAGATTTCACCGGCCCCGTGTACGTAAGAAATCAGGATCAGTCACAGAAAGCCTATATCGCACTTTTTACCTGTGCTGTCACCAGGGCTGTACACTTAGAGTTGGTCTCGGGTATGAGCACTTCAAAGTTTTTACTTGCCTTTCGCAGATTCCTATCTAGAAGAGGAAATTGTAAAGTTATTTACTCAGACAATGCCAAATCCTTTAAGTGTGCAGATAAAGAACTACGTAGATTTATGGACATTTTAAAGGACTCTAAAATCAAAGACTTCATTTCCACGGGAGGTATCACCTGGAAGTTCATTGTGGAACGTGCCCCATGGTGGGGAGGGTTTTACGAAAGACTCATGAGGAGTGTGAAAGACCCCCTACGAAAAATTTTGGGAAAATCCCTCCTTAATTTCGAAGAACTTCTGACTACTCTCACAGAGGTAGAGACCGTTCTAAACCATCGACCTATATCATACGTTTACAATGAGCCTGATGAACCGAGTCCTCTTACGCCAGCCCACTTCCTACTATTTGGAAGAAAAAACATTCAACTCCCTGTGCATTTCATTGAGATGTTGGAGAAAACGTCCACAAGAGAGCATCTCACTAAGAGACAGCAGTACCAATCGAGGCTCTTGAATCAACTTTGGAAGAAATGGAAAGAGCAATACCTGTTCCAACTGAGGACTGCTCACAAGCTCAAAACTCCAACGCCTCAGCAAGACTTGAAAAAAAATCAAGTAGTGTTAGTGGAAGGTACAAACAAATCGAAATTGCTCTGGGATATAGGAATCATAGAAAGTGTTTTTTATGGACGTGACGGGTTTGTGCGATCTTGCATCGTACGCACTGCAAAAGGTCAACTTAGGCGACCAATACAGTTACTATATCCTTTAGAGACTTAAAACTTTTTATTGACTTTATATTTACAAATTTACATATATATTTTTTATATAATCTCTTTCAGTATTTTACATTTGATGATTGTTTAAAGTGTTTAAATTTTTTTTAATTGCTTATTTTTAAGTGTTTTATGTGTTAAATATTGAATTTTATTATGAGTAGTTAATTATGTTATCAGTTTGTGTAATGAAATTTTAGTTTTGATGATTATTGCTTTCAAGTGTTATTGGTTGTGCGGAATGCTGGAAGAGGTTGCTGTCTATCAATTTAGGTTTGGGAATTGAACTCTTGGAGTTCAAGGTGGGGAGTGTAACGGAACTAACCCCTAAATAAATAAGCTATATCGTGTAGACCGCGAGAGGGCGTTCCCAGCACTTCGCACGGCCAGAAAAATAGTATAGTGTTTTGAAAAACACCAGAACCACCGATGATTGCCTAGCTGGAGTGTGGGAAAGGGGAATATGTCCCTATGCTCTTCATGTCGGAGCAATACTGTAGGCACACTTCCAGAAGCTTAGGTAAGCGATAATAAATTCGTATTATTAAAGAATTTGGTTTCTAATTTGTATTATTTATCGGTAACACCATGGCGATCATGAAAGCTAATCTTTGGCGTCACACAGTACATCATTCATGGCTGCTTGCAATGTACCATTGTGAAGAACTAAATGCTTTGTAGATAAATTGCGCATCAAAATGTCACATAGGTTGTCATCATTACATTCTCGACTTTTATTGTTGCAGAGTCTGGTTTTTGAGTCATGTTTATCAACGTGTTATATCATCATAAGATACACTGGCAACTCTCTCTCTTTTCTGTGGATGTTGATACATTTTGTAATATTTCTGATAATTGTAGTAATTTGAATTTTTATGTAGAATGAACAGTTTTCTTAAGAGCATTTTGAAATGTGCAGTTACCATGTGCTAGGAACTATCTGAAGAAGTATTGATTTCAAAAAGTATATTCTTTTACATCTTGTAAAATAATTAACTCATTTGAAGTAACTAAAACATTATTTATACATAAAATTAAGAGAAAAATGTACAAAAATTCATTTTCTTTGATGTCAAAATCTTTTGGTTTTATATTATGATAGCCCAAGTGGCAACAAAAGTTAGGATTTTGGGTACTGTGATAACTGACAATAAGATTTGCTAGCATCATAGATGCAATAGTTTATGGCTAACACTCTTTTGCGAATTTTTTATCATCTACATGTCTTACCCAGTACATTTTGCTTCTCAGATTGTACAGTTCAGTACTGTGCAATACTTTTATACTCTAATTTCAAGTATATTTTTGATTGTTGAAATGTACATTTAGGTATATCTATTTAGAAGAAGTGTTGAGTAAGATATGCAAATCAGTTGAATTAACAAGCTGTATAATGTAAGACAAATGTTTGTATATCAATACTGAGGTCTGTGTTTTGGTTAATTCTTCATATATATATGGATGAAATAGTTGTAATGCAAACTTCTGTTTGTGTCCATCTTGTAACATTCCTAATTTATCTTCCCCCATTGCATTGGTTGCATTTCCCTGTCATCATTCTTTGATGAAATGATGGTTAAATGTCTAGGGTGTTGGTACACTTCTAACTGCTTCAACCTGCTTGCTCCAGTTTTTAATTTCATTTCTATATTTCTCCAACATTTTGATACACTAAAACATTTTTTTCCCATGGGAATTTTATTCTAATCCCTATCCAAGACCTTTTGTGCATTAAATATGTTCTGTTTTTTTTTCTCTTTCATGGAAAAAAAACTGTAAGAGATTAATTTTGGTTAATGCATGTGGTATCAAAAATACAATAAATTGCTGTTAATTTAGTCAGTACATGATTCAATTATTGTTACTGTTTGAAATCTGACTATTGTTAAATTGCTTTTTGATAGTTTTGATTACAATTCTATATTTTTTTTTTCAAATGGTAGAAAGGATTAGTTTTGACAAATCTTATTTATTTAATAGTTTAGCAATTTGTTTAACTTTGATACGATAAATACTCATTTTTATGTTGTGTTGCAAAGTATTTGCCACATATTTATATTTTGCTGAGTTAAATTTTTCTATAGGCATTTTTAGATTAAGAATCTAAATTAGAAGATATAAGAATCTAATTTAGATTAAGAATCTATAAAATTCCACGAAACTACAAAACAAATATGTATATTTTAAAAATCAAAAGTAATTTTTCAATTACCCCTCTATCAATAAAATTGTCTCTTAAAGTCAGATAAACTGCTTTAAATTTCATTTATAGCTGTTTTAGAATGCAAGAAAATAACCAACACGTGTCTAGTTTTCATTGCCACAGTCAAGTCACAAGATTGGTTTGAGAGTTTGCAGTCATTCAGATTTAGCCTTAGTATATTGGGGGGGGGGGGGGGCATAGTCCTTTTTTGCTGCCATGTAGGATGGCCAATGAACTAACTCTTGTCTTCCTTTGGGAGATAGAAGGATATGATTTTTTTTTATTTTCTTCCTTTTTCCAGTTTTTTACTCTATACTAGTCTTGAAAAGTCATTCAAAAAGATTGTTGGTTCGCACAACATGAAGTGTTGCTTCAGCAGGAGACACTGAAATGTTCATTTTCCCAATCTGATCCTAATGATTTCAGTAACCAGTTGATCATGAAAATTAAGCAAATTACTGTTATTAATACTTGCTATGGTGCTTTTGAATGAAATCTGCATAACTTTTGCTTAAATTATTAGCATGGCTTATATTTATGAGTCAGGAAACTTCCTGAAAAGCTAAGTGATTCAATTTTGAGAATTTAAATTTAAAATATTGGTTTTCAAATGCTATTAGTACACAAAATGACAAACAATTTGATCCTAAGATTTAACAGATTTTATATTTTCGGGATAGTTACACTCCTGTAGATATGTTCCTGTACATATGCTATCAAAAGTAAAAGAAAAGCAATTTTGGATTAAAAATTAAGAGACCTGTTTTTTAATCTTGTATAAATTAAAAGTGTCATGTCTGTTAGTTATATCTCATTTCTCTCCTGGTTTACCTGCAATGCATTCTATATCTGTTTGTGGTTTGACTATAGCTAGATTTAGAAATTTGTAGTATCATTAACCTAACCAATATGTGTTCAGAAAAGAAATTTTAAATTACAAATTTATATTTAAGTATTCTGTTTGGTGAATAACATGTAATATGCATTTCTCAAATTTAACACATTGTTGACAAGAGTCATGAATCAGTATCTTGTGATTTTGAAGTGTTGGAGGCAGAGAGCAATCTCATTTGCACTTTATGTAGTATCATACACTACATATTATATAATAACTTTGGATTATGTTTGGGAATTAAGGTTTATACATTTGATAGTATATCATCAACAATTAGTTAAACTTCAAATAACATGCCTTGGCCAACATAAGTCACTTCCTTTCCTTAATCAAAAATTGATGTTCCCAACAGTAGTGAAATACTGTAGTGTAGCCATACTAACATAAAAAATAAATTTGAAGACCATTGGGCTGAAATTTATCAGAAAAGCATACTCCGTATAAAGATAACTAATAACCCCCTAGAAAACTATTTACAAATGCACCTGACAGGACCTAACATAGTAACTAAGGCAAACTAGAAAACTATTTGCGGCCCCTTAATTGTTTTGGCACACTGGTTGGGTAACTGGATGGTAAAATTTTCCCAATGGGGATTTATGGTATGTGATTTTTTAAAAACTTTTATTTAAGTTTAAAGGGGGTTTTCTTCACAAAATTATATTATGAAACTGTAACATTTTTACTTTTGACTCTACTTGTCTATCCATGTACTTTTTTCTCCCTTAAAAGTATTCACAAATTATGTATTAATTATTGAGAGTATTTCTTATAATAATGTTAGCATAGTTAAAATATTTTGCAAGCGTAAGTAATTGTGTACAGTATCTTTATTTATGGGAAAATCAAAAATATATGCAATTCGCCCATAGTAAACAGGATTTAGTTATCTCCTGACATTTATCTTTTTAAATTGCTTATGCTCATTTGTTAGACATTTGAATTTTAAAAATATTAATTTTTATGCTTTAAATCTTAACAATATATATTAGCCACAAATTTACTGTGTAATAGCCATCTATCTAAGTACACTTCCATTTACAGATTTATTATTGCTCATGCTGAAGTTTATCCTGGAATTGTTTTATTAACAACCAATTTAAACATCTGTTTATATTGTCATATATTATTTGTGAAAATAATATTTCTTTGCTTTTATGTAACAGCTTATATGTATCTATCTAAGAGTTTCTGCATTCAATGATTTAGTAGATTGGTTTTTTATTATAGTAAGAAGTAAATATTGACATTTTGAATTTTTTCTGATTTCTAGAATGTAAATTCATGCAAAAAACATAAAATTAAATTCATTGCACATCTGCATTTCTATGAATTAAAAAAATTGAGACTACTGATGGAAAAGTAAAAAAATATTTTGATTCCACAGACAAATTAAACAATTGTAAAAGAAGAAAAAAAACTGGGAAATTTTATCAAAAATAATATTTGCAAATTATTGCAGTTTAAAGAATAGTTTAATTACTAATTTAGGTCATCATAAGGGCAATTGTCAACCTCAGTAGAAGTTGACAGTAGAATTTTTTTAATGTTGTTATAATTTGAGAATATTATAGTACAATTTTCATTAAGTAATTCTCTCCCATTGTTCTATTCTTGGTTAATTGTAGTTTAAATAGCTGTTCGATGTGGACAGTTACTGGGGTCATTATCTAAGCTATTAATTTTTTTTTACATTTTTTTTTCAGGTGGAACAAAATTTAAAGAATTGTGTTTCTCTGACAATTTTCTCTTGCCAGTTGATTAGCTAGTTAAAGCAGAAGTCATTTTGAATTTCTGTTTTTTCTGGTTCATTTGCTGGTTCTATCCGATTTCTGAATATATTGTATGTATTTTTGAAAACTTCATTTAATAGTTTGGTGCACTAAACTAATACATAAGAACCTGGAGAAAGCATTTCATTCTAAATGTTTTCCACATCTAAGATTCTGATAATTATCTGTTGTCCTTTTCTATTTAAATACTTATGAAGAAAGAAAATTTTGATGAGAACTAGAAAATTGTGATTATGTGAGTGTTATAAAATATTTCACCTTCAGTGGCAGTTCCTGTATTCATAGACAATTTTTATGAATTAGAGAAAAATCCATGCAATTTTAATTCTAGGTTTTTACTTTTTGATATGTACATTCAGTTACAAGTTCTACAATTTTAATATACTTCTGAAATAAAAGCTAGTACTCAGATATTAAGATATAATACAGTGATTACAAAACAAGAGTTATCATTAATTTTGTGTTACTAAATTAGTTTATAATTTAAAATCCATGAGTGATCTATAGAACAACTGGAGTTGTTAAGCTTTGCAACTACAGATCTATTTAAATAGATTGTCATATCAGTTAAATTCTTAGTGAAAATTCAAACGTGAGTGACTTCAGTACTCATATTTTACATTACATGAATTATACAGCAGGAAATATCCTTAGAAAGATTTTAACATTTAAGCTGATATAGAATATGTGATAGAACAGTCTTTGAAGGACTTGTAAGTAGAATTTAATGTTGAAAGATAGTTCGTTCTGTTTATATGGCACCATATGTATATTATTTATTTGATTATGTGTGATATAAATTTGTATAATGCTTTTAATACTTTCAAATGGTGCATGTTTTTCTTCAAGCTTTTAATACCAAAATATACTCATGTAATTAAGTTTATGATATTATGTTTTTAAGCTAGTATGTAAAGTGTAATTATAAAATGAGTAATTTTGTCAGATGTACTAGAAAAACATGAAACCCTTCATATCTTTAAAAAACTATTGAGTACTGTATTTTCATGACAGATTTTCAATCACAAAATGTCAGATACATAATTTGAAATACATTTGCACACTTATATAACTTATATATTAAAACTGAAAGTAATTAATTTAATTAAAATCATTAAAATTGTAATACTTGGCTCAGTTTCTCCAATATTCTAACTGACTCAAGATTACATCCTATAATTTTGGTAACAGGGGATATATCGAAATTATTAATATTGAAAGATCACTGTTCTTATGGCACAATATGCATATTATGTATTTGAATGCATATTTTATATATTATGTATGATCTGTATAATATAATGCTTTCAAATGACACAAATGTTTTTATTCAAGTTTCTAGGATGAAAGTAATAGAAATGATAAAATATATAATTTAAAAAAAAACCGTATATTATGTAAAAAAAAATACAGGATTAATAATTAATTAAGTACTTACCCCATTGAAAACAGCAGACATAAGTTTAGAAAATAAAATTAAGCTCATATAAATATTGATCTATTTTCAAAAGAAAATTCACTTTTATATATTTTGTACCATAATAATAAATGTCACATGGTTAAGATATAAATGTTGGTGTCCTTAAATAAAATCTTTACAAATAAACTACTAGTTTTAAGTGTTCTGACCATAATTAAAAATATTTTTGTAATCTGTAACTTGGTCATCTTTCATTTTGTACTGCAACTGTATTCTTCAAGTTATGTTTTTCCATTAAGTTCTGTATTCTGCATCTAATAGAGTGAATGCTGCAACTTCTCTTCTGTAAAATTATATTAAAGAGCTGAATGAGTGAGAATATGTTTATTGAAAAAACTGGTGATGACAATTTGTTATGGGCTTCTAGTATGACTTTTAGTTGTTTGACTCTTAGTTTTTGCATAAAATGAGATTTTATCTTTCAATGTCTTAAAAGAATTCTTGAACAGAAGTTCAAAATGAACTTATAAAAGAAAAATCGAACTATCATGCTAATTTACATTTGTAAATTAGCATAATTTGAGAGCTCGTACTTTGTAGATTATACGCCCATGTAAACACAAAAGAGTATTACAAATGATAACAAAACTAATATTCGAAAAAAATCCCCCCCCCCCCCCCCCCCAAAAAAAAAAAAACAAAATTTTTGGTCGGGATTATAATAATTATGCAAAAATAACCTTTGTCAAAAATAAAACAATATAACACTTTGTTACTCTTTACGTAGTCTTTCAATGTCTGAAACGAATTCTCGAACAGAAGTTCAAAATGAATTTAAAAATCGAACTATCATACTAATTTAGATTTGTAATTCAACATTATTTGAGTGCTAGCTATTTATAGATTATACGCCCATGTAAACTAAAAAAAGATAACAAATGAAATATTCAAACATGCATATGATAACAAAACTAATATTCGAAAAATCCCCTCCAAAAAAAAACAAATTTTGGTCAGAATTATTATAATTATGCAAAAATAACTTTTGTCAAAAATAAAACAATATGATAACACTTTGTTACTCTCTACGTAGTCTTTACTACATATCGTAAACAGTGTAGTGTAGTACTAGCGTGTTACAGTCTTTTTGTTAAAAATTGCCCCAATAGTCATAAAACTAGACAGAAGTTCAATTTTGTTTCTTGGAGGGGTTTTTTTTGGTAAACTTTTCTAACATCATTTGACTCCTGAGAATGCGAAGGGACAACGGAATTTACTTTACCACGTTTACTGTCCGTTTCGAGATAACTGGTAGTTAAAAGTTTGCCACAGAGGCCACTACTAGTATACTTTAGAAGATAGCTGCCTTCCATTAAAACTAATGAATGAGCTATCTCCCAGTGGCTTCACTTTTAAAATTTGTCGGATGCCAAAAACCAGATAACTCGGGTGCTTTTTTTATTAACAAAAAATAGTAAATAAATTTTAATTGTTATAGAATACGACTACAACCTTTTGATCTAACTTTTAAAAAATATAACTAAATAAACCTGACGTCGGGAGCCGGTTTCTCAAGAATAGAGTGGCAGTCAACATGATAGTTGTTAACATGTTAATTGTCTTTTTGAGCTGTCTAGTTATTGGCTTAGGGGTGGGGGAAGCGGCAAAATCTTGCAGATAAAGGAAAAAAAGATTCATAAAACTACCGACTTCGATAACATCAAATGTTCGAGAATTTCTGAGCACACTTTGAAATCAACGCTCTCATACTTTACACGCAGACTCCCTAGAACCTTTGAGGTCATGCAAGCCCCTACAATGACAGAGGCTGCAAATTTCACGGAATATTTCTCCCACATTTTTCAAATGCTTCTTGCTTAAGACGCTATACACTTATCCCTTAATGTGAGTCACACGGAATATTTTTCTATCCTTTAAAAATTCCTATGTGCAGTCCTCTTGACCCCAAGACAGTCTTTTTTTTCACCATTGCTAGGGATACGTAAATTTCGCATAAAAATTATCGAAATTTCCCCAAAAAATTTACAATATATAAAATTTTGCATTTATTCGCAATATATATATATATATATATATATTATATATATATAAATTCAAAAATTTCGCATTTATTAAAAAAAATCCCAATTTTACTTACTTGTTATGTAAGTATCAAAATTCTTAGTTAAAGCTAACATTGTAATAGTCACCACATCCTCTTCCTTATGTCTTTAGCAAAAGTAATAAGCAAATTTCGAGAGTGGGATCTCATTAAAGACCGTGGATGGTTAAGCAATTATGTTAATAAATTATTACTAATATTACCTAATTTCGCTTAAAAAGCCGTTATCACCGAGTTTTTCACCGAAAAATTGTAAAAATTTTTTTCGCATTTATTCACATCTATTTCGTAAATACGAAAAATTACGTACCCCTAACCATTGCACACTACCAGCTGCAACCTAGAGCTCGTTGGGCCTGCTTCCGTCATAAGCAGGCCCAACGAGCGAGGAGAGGCTGGGGCTAAGATTACCGGGCCCGAAAGCTTTAGTGGCTTGGGATGAGATCATTAAAAAAAGTTAGGGACCCTCTTTCTACCATCTCTGATCCCGCGTAAGACCCAGGGGCTCAGTACGAATTTTTCTCGTGTCCGGCGTCTTCTCTCAACGCTCTTGGTCTCCCTGGTTCATTTTTGTCATAAGTGATTTTTAAACTAATTCTCAAGCGAGCGACCTAACGCCGTAGATTTGGACAAGTTCACATCTAAATTTTTATCTATCCTCTGTTAATGTACTTCACGCTCAGAACCGGTGTTTCTTCATGAAATCCTTAAATTTTTTCTCTTGATGTGGTCATTAGCTTTCGACCGCTACTGAAGTGAGTGTTTTGAAAAGCCCAGTTTTTTAGAATCCTGTCTCAATGCTTTACTCACCCTTGCCTGAGGACATTTTACTTGCTATTTCGTGAATTGCTGTTGTCTTTATATATATCTTCTATTTGATGCTGCTCAGAATTTTGGTATATCACTCGTTCGACTTAAGTTTAGCATCTGATTAACTGAAATTAAAACGAAAACGATCCCTCACACACTTATTAGTCCCACTGCTACTATAATCTATATATACGTATATATATACAGTGGCTCCCAAAAGTGTTCGTACACTTACGATTTTCAATGAAATAGGGGTCTATCCATTAATTAAAATGAATATTTCAGAATGGGTATTTAATAATAAGATCTATAGTCTATTCTTAACAAAACTACGTGAAATACTTTAAAACATAGTAAAACTTTATTTTTAAGAAACCAGTAATCAAAAAGTACAAAAACTTTATCTCACAAAAGTCATCGTACACTTGTACAAAATCTCTACATATTAGTAAATATTCTAATTTTTTGCTAAGTTAATATTTAGTAGGATATTCTTTAGTATTCACATCAGCTTTTAAACGTCTGGTAATAGATTGCTTTAGTTCTTTTGTAATTTTTGCATCAATGTTCATCCATTCTTCAATCATAATTGTTTTTAGTTCGCTTTTCGTGTGAATGTCGTGTTTTCGTACTCGAACCTCCAGTTCTCTCCAAATATGTTCTATTGGGTTTAAATCTGGCGATTGAGGAGGTGTTTTCAAAACTTGTGGACGATTATAGAGCCACCAGAGGCGAACGTTGAGAGCCGTGTGCTTAGGATCGTTATCTTGATAAAAAACAAAGTTGTTTCCAATACCCAAATTTTGGGCAGATAATTTTAAATTGTCTCTTAAAATATTTATATAAACAGCATGATTCATTATGCCATCAATAAATACCAGATCACCTAGTCCTGATGCTGACATGCACCCCCACACAAGGATACCTCCACCGGCATGCTTAACTGTTCCTACTAAGTTATTGGGATTAAGTTCCTCATTTTTTTCTTCTCCATACAATTATACGCCCATCAGCACCAAAAATGTTCATCGGCAAATAAGACATTATTCCAATAGGTTTGGGGCTTATTTATCATTGATAGTGCTAAGGGAAGCCTACACTTTCTGTTTTTCTCACTCACAAAAAATTTTCTATGGGCAGAGCGCCCATGTAATCCAGCTGTTCTGAGAACTTGTCAAAAAATTTCAAGTAAAATTGAAGTAGAAAATGTTTCATTGAATTCTGCAGAAACTTTTACAGCACTCAAACGTGAATTTTTCACAAATTTTCTAATTATAAATCTCTGATCACGTTTTGTTAACTTTGCCGGACAGCCTTTTTTTACCTTGTTTTCGATCCAATTTTCTTCTTTAAAGCGTTTTTTCACATACTGCACAGTAGAATGGGATAAATTAAGTAATTTAGCAATATTTCGAACTGATTTACCACTACTATGATGAAAAATAATCAATTTTCGAACGCTGTTTGTTGTTTCATTACTACTAGGAGCCATTTTTAAATAATAAATAGAATATTACGGAGTAGGCAAACAAATATTAAAGCCAAACGATATTTTAAATGCTACCACAATTCAAAAATAAAAATAAAGCGCCAGACAATAATTTTAATTATGAATTTATCCGAAAATATTTCAGCGTACGATGACTTTTGTGAGATAAAGTTTTTGTTACTTTTTGATTACTGGTTTCTTAAAAATAAAGTTTTACTATGTTTTCAAAATATTTCATGTAGTTTTGTTAAGAATAGATTATAGATCTTATTATTAAATACCCATTCTGAAATATTCATTTTAATTAAAGGATAGACCCCTATTTCATTGAAATTCGTAAGTGTACGAACACTGTTTGGGAGGCCACTGTATATAACAGTTCCGTAACTGACTGACTGACAGATAACGCACAGACCAAACCGCTGGACCTAAAGGGTTGAAATTTTGCATGCGATTCTCTTATAGTGTAAGGGTGCACTAAGAAATATTTTTGAAAAATTCTTCTTAGATTTTTTTAAAATTAAATTTTTAAGCTGTTTTTGTAGTTCTTTTGAGTTTGCATTCAAAATAATAATCTGAGGGTTATAAAATTTATATCACGAGAAAGATAATAAAAATTACTTTAAAATGAAATCTTTTTTGAATCTTTACCTCCATTTTCTGTTTTTTTTGGTGAAATTTTAAAGATTAATTTTTAGAATTTAATTTATTAAATGCTGATTACGTGGTTTCTTTTCTTTTTGTGATACTTTAAACTAATTTTGCGTCACGTGCATAATAACGAAATAAATTGACAAAAAATATTTTCTTTTTCTCTCTACTATTTAACTGTACTATATTCTTTAGTATTGTTCTATTAGAATTTAATAGAACATACTACATAACTCCGTACAATACTCTGTAGAACAACTCTACAAGATTTTGAATATTTTCTTCTACATTATTTTGTCTGTAAAAATATCCGTTACGATTTTTTTATAAATATATATATATATATATATATATATATATATATATATATATATATATATATATATATATATATCTTCTTCTTACTATTAACAGCTGAAGGTAAACAAATGTTAGTTTGTCAGTCAGCAGACACGGGGGCGGACTAATCTCGCGAACCGAGCGTAGCAGGATACCGCGACTGGTACCGATATACGCGGACGGCCGAGACGCGTGCACTGATGCTATCCTCAACTTTCAAAACTTTAAACGTTTTTAATTATTCATTTAAAACTGCCGAACTCAATGGAAGAGGAGAGCTGAAACAGCTGACATTCCTGGTGCTCCAGCTCCTTTCCGTTTCGCGAATTTCCACTATTTTCATGCATGCAAATTTCAACTTTTCCGTCCTCCAATCGACAAATTTTTTATTTCCATGTGTTTTACAACTCTTCATCTTTAAGGATACACACATTTTTATAAATTTAAAAATGTTTTTTCATTGCAAACGAAGCTTTTTCCCCAAAACAGTTTCCGAATTTCATGAAATCGGCAATTTTGATGGACAAATAATTCGGTTTTTCTGCATTTATTAATGTCAATTTTACGATTTATCGGCATTTGCTAGATGTTCAGCTTCCAAAATATACCAAATACATTCAATAAAAAAAATTTTCATTCTAAAAGAGCGTACTTGCAAAACTCACTTTTAACTGAATGCCGAGTTCATAGTTTTCGACTTATATTTACTCACTAATAATTCCAGCAGTTCGTCAAATTTGTTCTAATTAATGAGCAACTGATAGGATTCTTCCACCACCCAATTTTGAATTCGTCAGAACTGTCTTTCTATTTTTTTAAGCACTTTTCCATCCGAGATTAATATTTACATTCGTCCTTACCACAATATATCTCCCATCTTGATCACCAGCCTGTGTGCTGTCGTGGCGTAGTGCTATCGCGCTGACCTGTAAACCCTACGTTATAGGTTCAGCACTAGGTGGTGACGCATTTTCCAATTTTCCCCTATCTTGATGTTTTTTGTTTTCCCCCTCGAAACTCTGCAAACCATCTCATTACGAATTGTTTGACCCTGCACAGGGCCTTTTTTTCCTTTTATTATGCGAACTTTCCATCTTGTTTGCTGAGGGCCATTTTTCAGTAACTTTATAATTAATTTCAACGTATTTTCTTTAAATTTTTTAATTCTTCATTTTAATCTTAATTTATTTAATCTTAATATATTTCTAATTTTTAAATTTATCTTACCTGTTACGTAATAATGTGTGACGTAACGCCTCCACCCACTTAGCCCTCTAGCGGCATGAATAACACAGAACGAACTCTGTATCCGTCCTAGAAGGAGCTCCTGCAACAAGCGGAGTTTCCTTTGGCAAACATGCCACGCTATTAAACTTTTATTGCTATTTACAGTCCATTTGCTTTTTGTCAAACATAGTACACCTCCGTACATTTTGGTCCTAGCGACCCGGAGGGTTTACCAGTGCATTAAATTTTACCTTGTTTTAAACTTAAGAACAATGACTACAGAATCAGTCATTACAACGCTTAATCGCAAACGCGGTAATATAAAGGGACAGTTGAAGAAGATTACTATATGTGAAGATAGCGATGATGTCGCCGAACTGCAGGCTCAGTTGGATGTACTTTCGAAGCTTCAAGAAAAATTCGAAGTTCTAAAAGAAGAATATTATAAAGTAGTCAGTGAAAAGAATTTTGAAGAAACTGAGGAAATGTTGTCACAGCTAGATGAGGAGTTTCAAAATTCAGAGGTGAGTCTGAAAACCTTGATTAATAAACTTAAAATCAGTAAGAACAATTCTGCTTATCTAAATCAAAATTCTGACAATTCTACTCATGATTCGAATTCGATTAACAATGATCAGCTGAAAAGAATGTCAATAAAACTCCCAAAAATCCCTCTTCCTATTTTTAACGGAAAATTCGAGGAATGGAACTTGTTTAAAAGCCAGTTTATTAGTCTAATTGAAGAAAATTCAGAGCTTTCTGAAAACGAAAAGCTTCACTATCTACGTGGGTCACTAAAGGCTGAAGCAAAAATTATAGAAACCTCAGAGGACAGTTACGTTTCCCTATTCAAAGCAATAAAGCTTGGGTACGAAAACGAAAGGATCATCGTCGACTGTCACATAAGAAAAATTCTAAATCCTTAATCTATGAAACATGAGTCAGCCAAAGAGCTTCGAAACTTGTTGGATAATATAAACAAAAATCTTAGATGACTGAAAATTTTGAATTTCGAAAGAGATAAATTTTCTAACGCTTTACTATTGAATATTGTTCTTGAAAAATTAGACCTCGAAACGCGAAAAAATTATGAATTAACTCTGAAGGATAACGATGTACCAGATTTCGATGCATTTTTGGAATTTTTAGAAATACGGTGTAAAATTCTAAACAGTATTCATATTAACATCTCAATCAAGCCAAATTCCGAACGATTCAAATCCCTTTTCGTTAAATCTAATAAATCACCTCAGATGTGTGTAGTTTGTAAAACCAAAGCCCATGCATTATATCGCTGTGAGAAATTTAAAGAAATGAAACTGGAAGATAAGAGTCAATCTGGTTAAAAAACATAGACTTTGTTATAACTGTTTAAGTGCCTTTCACATGTTATGGAATTGCTATTCGAAAAGTTCTTGTTTCGTTTGTAAACAGACAAATCACCATACTCTCCTTCATAAGTATCCCGCCCCGTCAAATACCGCAATACATTCAAATCAAAACTGTGAAGACATTCCGTATTCTGACACGATAAGTAAGTAATATCGCCGCCGTCCACACCCGAAGGTTATACGGCCCTTCTATAATAAAACTAATCATGCCGACGCAATCCAACCCAACCGGGTCCCGAAGTTTTTCTTTTTGCAATTCGTTTACCTGTCTTTTTTTAAATCTGAGGGGCTATCCACCTTCCCCTCCGATATCTCTAAGTCATTTCCCGCTCAAAATGAGTCATCATTTCATTTGCTCGCACCAGACAAAACCATAGGCGCCACATTATCGGCAGATGTCAAAGAGTGTTGTTTAGCTTCGAGCAGCCTTTTATGCACTACAATGTTATATATTGAGAACTCATAGGCAAAAAAAATAAAAGTGAAAGCAATCTTGATAGTGGAAGTTCAGTATCAATTTGTACACAGGAAGTGGCAGATGTTTTGGGATTAAAGAAAGAAAAATGCAATTCATCCATTTCAGGCATAAGCGGAGGAGAATATTTTGTTAAAAATAAAGTAACAGCAACAATTTCAAACGACGAGGGCAGCTTTTCGAAAGCATTATCATTCCTTGTGTTACCTAAAATCACAGAATGAACGCCTGTAAAGAGATTGATATTTCTCGCGTATATTTCCCTCGCGAATAAAACTTGCTGACAATACATCAATCTCCCAAGTAGAATTAATCTACTCATAGGTTGTGAGATATTTTTTGAATTGCTTAAGGCTGAAAAATTCAAATCATTTGATAATAATTTGATGCTTCAGAACAGTGTTTTCGTCTATTTGGTTACCGGGACTGTGGAAAATGCAGCTTCTCACCATTTTACTGGTCTTACTCATGTTTCAGAAAGAGATTCTTTAGAACTTTCTGTCAAAAAATTCTTTGAGATGGAATCCTTTCCCGGGGATGATACAAATAATGAGTCTCAAACATTTGAAAAGGAGTATTGTGAGCAACATTTTGTTACCACTCACAAAAGAGATGATAGCGGCATATTTATTGTACGACTGCCCACCAAGGAAGGTAAACGTTCTAGTTTAGGAGCGTCTAAATCATTGGCGGAAAGACGTCTAAATTCCCTTTGAAAGAAATTGGACAAAGATCCAACTATGTCCACTTTATATAAGACATTTATGGATGAATATCTTACGTTAAATCACATGGAAAAGGTTTCGGACTGCGAGGACTGTAGTGAAATTTATTACATCCCGCATCACGCAGTTTTCCGCCCAGAGAGCATTTCTACCCCTCTTCGCGTCGTGTTTGATGCATCAGCCAAGTGCGAGAATGGAATAAGTCTTAACTCCATATTACTGAATGGTGGACTTGTTTAGCAGGATCTATTTTCAATAGTAGCTCGTTTCCGAACACATAAATATGTATTTAGTACAGACATTACTAAAATGTATAGGCAAATTCTTGTCGAAGAATCGGATAGAGATTTTCAAAGAATTTTGTGGAAATCAAGTCAGTGCTCCCCTGTTGAAGCTTACAGCTTGCGTACAATTACGTACGGGACAGCATGCGCCCCGTATTTGGCGACTAGAATTATAAAGGCTTTAGCTGAGGATGAGCAGAATTATTTTTCTCGTGCGTCCGCAGTTTTACTTACCGTCGTCTACGTAGATGACATTTTGTCAGGTTCAGACAATTTAGAAGACACAATTTCCTTACAATTCGAGTTAATAAATGTATTGAACAAAGGTGGCATGCAGTTACATAAATGGGTATCCAACCACCCAAACTTGTTAAATGACAGTAAAGGTGATGAATATAACTTTTCTTCAGATTCTGATCCTGTGAACTCTCTCGGTATGCTTTGGGCAAGTAATTCCGATAATTTTACCTTTAAGGTTAATGTAGACTCTAAAACAAGCTTCACAAAACGGGATGTTCTATCTTCTATAGCACGCTTACTTGATCCGCTTGGTCTTATTGGACCAGTAATTACAAAGGCCAAGATATTTCTACAAAATCTGTGGAGGGAAAAGTTAAATTGGTCTGATCCAATTTCTCCTGATGACATGAAAGAATGGTTTAAATTCTTAAACGAACTTGACGCTTTAAATCAAGTGAAAATTCCTAGGCATGTGATCATTACAGATCCCATCATAATTGAATTACATGGATTCAGCGATGCGAGTAGTATAGGAATGCGTGATTTCACCTCACTTTTTCCACTAAGACGGATCGAATGATTTTAGATGTGTGATTTCATCGAATTATGTTTTGTTTTTTATACAATTACGATAGTTCATTTCCAGTTCCGATACATTTTTCCACAAAAAAAAAGTGGAAAAAAAGAGTGAGAATATAAATTGGAAACCAAAAGTTTTTTTTTCAGGCATATAGTAAAAGACAACGTATGTGTTTGGTCATATACACTTACGTCTGTATAATATTAATCTACAATATGGATCTCCAAGTGATGTCTGCAGTTGTGAGGGAGACAAAGTTGTCCAAAGATACCTTTAAACTTATGAAAGATGTTTTGGATTGGAATGATGTCTCTCGTTATCAATCGTTGGATGAGATATTTATTCACGAGTTTAGTAATAAAGTGAATTGGGCTTTAATATCTCAGTATCAGTCATTGTCAGAATCATTTATTCGAAACAATGTTGATAATGTGAATTGGGAAAAGATATCTGAACATCAGTTTTTGCAAGAAGCCTTTATTTACGAATTTCGAAATTTTGTGAAATGGAAAAAGATTTCACAACATCAATCGTTATCAGCCATTTTTATTAGAGATAATATACATTATTTAGATATGATGTTAGTTAGCCGTTATCAATCTCTCGATATAGCTGCTATTGAGGCATTAAAGGAACATCTAGATATGAAAATGATTTTTCGCTATCAGGAATTAACAGATGATTTTGTGCTTACTCATGTCAACGAACTGGAGAGAGAAGATGATGATATATGTAACACATTGTTGGCGAATAGCAACATTTCGCAAGCTGTCATAAATACGATTTTCAAACGATGGGTGTTGCTGTACTTGAGGAGGATTTGCCAAAACTTATCGCATGCATAGATTTTGTATATAAGACAAGATAAATTTTTTAAAAATTATTATTGAGGAAAGAATATCAACATGAACAAGCTGAAGTTAGCTATTGCTCTCATCGCATTAATTGAGATAGTTGAGCTCATTTATTTTACAGTTATAACCAGGAATTTGAGGAATATGTAGATATATGAATACAACATGCACTAAAATCAAAAACACATCAGAAGAAAACTTTTTCTACATGTGTGTTCAAAAGAAAATAAAACTGTTTATGATTTACGTTACTTCTGGAAAGGAGAAGAGGAAGGAGCTGTATTGAAAGCAAGCATTATTGGAGTGCAAATGACAACAGATGACTTTTTGAAAATATGTAACTATTGTCCTCACTAACGATGAAAAATGAATAAAGATTTTTTCTTTCACAAAATTGTCTTTTTCATTTATGTTTGTTTTGTTTTTATTTTTATTTTACTTATTTATTTATTTATTTATTTATTTATTTTGTTTTAGTGAAATTCTATATAAACGATTCCTTCCAATTCATTTAAATACTCAGAAACAGACTTTTGAAACTCAAGCTGATGCAACAATGTTAAAGTTAAGACATCCGAGTATATGATAGTAAGCGGAATGAGTCAATCTGGTAAAACAAGTTTGGTGAGAAATCTGATAAAGAATGATATGTATGATCATCCTATTAAAAGAGTTTCGTTTTTGCTATTTCTGCATTTCAACCTTGGTTTTCTGGAAACATCTGATATTGAGTTTATGCAAGGTCTACCAAAAGATATGAAAATTTTGATTTGATTGTAATAGATGACTTAATGAATTCTCTAACTGCTGATATCGCTAATTTGTTCGCAATAGGATCTCACCATAAGCGTATTAGTGTAATATTGATATTACAGAATTATATCCTAAATGTAAAGTTAATGAGAGACATTAGTTTAAATACTCACTACTTTATATTATTTCGAAATACTAGAGATCATAGTCAATTAATGTGCTTTGCGCGGGCAAGTTTTTCCATACAAAAACTCCCATACTTTCTAAGTGGCATATAAAAGCTCAACTTCAAAACCTTATTCATATTTGTTGGTTGATTGTCATCTACTCACAGACGAGAGTTCTTCGAGAAAATATATTCGCTGATGATAACGGAATTTATTGGGGTTATATTGAAAAAGCATGAAGAAAATAAGGAAAAATTATAATTTTCTCCGATTATTATCGTCAGCCACTCCACCACAGAAAAAGGCTATTATAAGAACATCAAGTAAAAATCAAATACATTCTATATGTGAAATTTGTAAAAATATTCTTGCAGGGAATGTGGTTGTAAATACAAAAAGACTCTCGAAATACAAAAAGCTATTCGTCCAAATGTCAAGCAAGAAAGTTTCATTAAACAAAAAATCGAAAGCTATTAGCAAATCAGACTGGTGGATTTTTACCACTTGTACTAACACCAATCGTATCAGCTTTAGGAGGTATAATTGGGAAAGCAATAGGCAATCGCAAGGCTCAACGCATGGCGATAGTTCCTCCTGAAATGCTAGCAGCATATCGACTTTACAAACCAGAAATTCGAATAGAAGATAACATATCTCAGATTTTAGAAGAAAGCAAATTACCTGATGATATGAAAGCAAAATTACTAAGTCAATTAATTGATCGATATAGAAATACAATCCATAAAACTAGAGAACCGCCTCCTGTCAATATATCGAATCATGAAAGTGAGTCACAAGTTATTGAAGAATCTATGCAAAAAGAAGCTGAGAAAGTTTCTGAAAAAGATATGGATCATATCTTGATATCTGTCCCTGAGAGGTTAAGGACTTTTATTCCCTTAATTGCAGAAAAACTCAAAAGTCAACAATATTCATGGAATAAAGACGGAGAATTTTTTGAGGAAGGGAGAATCTCTATCTCATACAAATATAGTAGATCTATTCTCATATCTCATGAGAAATACAAAAGATGAACCTCTAATGGGATTCTATGAATTTATTGAAGCCATAGATCAGTCTAAAGTACCACTACGATGGGTTGGAAATCGACACGTTCGTGAAAACTGGTTTCCTTTCGTCAAACGAAAGTATGATACACCATTAAAAAGATCTCATTCAGAATTGAATCTAGCTACAGCGAGTCCGCCAAAGGAAGACAAATCTTTAAAAAGTTCTCCTAAAGTTAGTAGATTGAGAACATCAGAATGGCTGGGTTATTAAAGAAAGTGTATTATGATTACATACATCCTGCGTCATTTGGAGGAATATCTCGATTAGTATCAGCTACTAAACTTCCTTATAAAGATGTAAAAGATTGGTTGATTCAGCAAGATGTGTATAGTTTACATAAACCAGTACGTCGAAACTATAGACGACGAGCAATTCTTGCATTTGGACAAAATGAATTGTGGCAGGCAGATATTGTAGATATGAAGAAATATGCAAAAGAAAACAATGGTATAAAGTATTTGCTTACCGTGATCGATGTATTTACAAGGTTTGCTTATGCACTTCCATTGAAATACAAAAATGCTCATTCTGTTCTACTTGCTTTCAAATCTTTATTTAAACATCAAATAGCGATAAACCTCCAAACAGATAAGGGTAAAGAATTCTACAACAAAATTGTACAGAAATTGTTTAAAAGTAATAGAGTTAATCATTATTCAACAAATAGTGAGACCAAGGCAAGTATTGTTGAAAGATTTAACAAGACATTAAAAGTAAAATGTATCGAGTATTACCTATCGTAACTCATATAATACATTGATGTGTTGAAGAAACTTATTCAGAGTTACAACAACAGTAGACATAGAAGTATAGGAATAGCTCCTGCACAGTATAAAGCTAATCTTCGAGAAAGTGTTTTTAATAGATTGTATGGATACACTAAGAAATCAAATTTCAAACTTAAACCTGGTGATCAAGTAAGAATTTCGAAATATAAAAACAATTTTCGAAAGGGTTATCTTCCAGGTTGGTCGTATGAAGTTTTTATTGTTGATAAACGTTATCCAACATCTCCTCCAACTTATGTTGTAAAAGATTTGAAAGGAGAGAGAATAAAAGGTCGTTTCTACACAGAAGAATTGCAGAAAGTTAAAAAGTCAAGCAAGATTTTTGGCTTGTTGAAAACATATTGAAAACACGAAGACGGGGTAAAAGAGTAGAACATTTTGTCAAGTGAAAGGATTTTGGCGATAGATTTAACTCGTGGATAGACGCATCATGGATGAAGTCTTAGATAACTTTTATGTAACTCTTCCTAGCAATTCTTCAATGAATTTTTTTCCTGATAACACCCAAAGTCATTTTAGAACTAAACTTTCGAAACCAATATCCTTAAATGGATATTGGGAAGTAGATCTTTCAGAAATTTGTATACCTAAAAATTGGTTTAATATTGGTCAACACAATAACCATTATTCTGTTACTATACAGAGAGAAGAGGAAACCATATATAACATTAATGAGTATGAAATACCATTAACAGATAATATCACGAATGATACTATCCATATATTCGATATAATTAATAACAACATCAACAAAATTTTTCCTGACAGTGTTAGCTTTATTTTTGATAGAGAAACTTCGCAAGTAGAAATAAACATTAATGAAAAATCAGAAATTCACATTAATCCAAGTACAGCTTCAAAATTGTTCTATATTTTAAATTTACCAAATGAAATGATTGTTATAAATACCTCAATTAAGTGTAACTACAGACCGACTTCTAAAACTTTGATGGACGTTTTTCATTTAAAAGACACTAGCAAACAGAATTTTCGAGAACATCTTATACCGATATAAGTGTGAAAGAAAAGGATGCAGTCGACGACATGTTTAAACCAAATAAATTTTAAATATTTCACTAATACTAGAAGATGAGATTGTAACTTTCAATTTACGAAAGGATGATAAGTATGGGTGTCATTAAAAAAGGGTGTAGAACTTCATTTGAAGAAAGAGATTGTCATAACCTCTTAGGAACTTTTGTCAATTACATCAGATGAAATTATAATAAAAAATAACAGTGAATTTAACTTCAATTTTCATCATCTGGAAAACATTTTGAAAGAGGAATATTTTATGCTGATTTTGAGAAAAACAAAAATTGTCAAAAGACCAATAAAAAGAAAAATATACCTCGAACTCGAAACAGGAATCTACCAAACTTCTAAGGAATTGTTCGATGCTTTTCAATATGTAAAATTTAGAGAGCTTCAAAATAGGAAAGTGATCATTCACGTTCCAGAAGGTATAGAGATAACGCTAGAAAATGGATGAAGGATTTATTAGGTTATAAAAAGAATAAGTTTTCTCAAGGGTCTAATGTGAGTGACTATCAGATTGAACTAAATGGAGGTATATCTGAGATATTGTTTACACAGATATAATCATTCACACCATGTAGGAGATAGTGTAGCATCTGTTTGAGAGTATTCCGGTGTTGACAAAAGATAGTGAACAAATAGTGAAAGTGTATCCATCACCGTTATATTTCCTGTTAAAAAACTTTTTTTCGATACAATTCAGATCGAACTTCGAACGAGTAGTGGGAAAGAAATACATTTTCAGCTGGAAAAACAATTTAGTGCTTTCATTAAGGAAAAAAATTCTATAAAACAGGCATTGACTAAAATAAAGAGAACATTTGCATGAATGACATCCGTCAGTATGCAGCATTATCTACCAGAATGTACGGAATACTATTGTCAGCAACAAAAAGGAGGTGGACAGTATTTTGAAGGTGCGCCTTACCAGAGTGGATATGGATTTTTTTCAGATGTATTTCGTCATATAACACCTTTAGCAATTAAAGGTGCAAAATATTTTGGGAAGCAGTTACTAGCTACTGGTTCAAAAGTATTTTCAGACGTTAGAGGAGGTAAAAGGTTTAGAGATTCTACAAGATTAAGGAGACTTCAAAAACCATGCGTGATGATTTACTTTCTCGTCTTCAACGCGGATCGGGTATAAAAAGAAAACACAAGCAAAATGCTAAACATTCGAAATCAAAGCGAAGGAGGAATACAACATCGAATTTACAAATTGAGGATATATTTTCATAATGGATTCTCGATCATGTCCCTGTTTGAAAAGCGAGTTAGATTTATTTACAGTCAGTCCAACACAATTAGCAATAGAAAACTCATCGTTTATTGAAATTCACCCTGTTGCTAGTCTGAAGGAAAAAACTACTATCGAATTTTTTATCAGCGGAAGTGGACACTACTTAGATCTATCAAATTCTCTGTTACATATCCAACTAAAGATTGTAAAAAAAAATGGGGATTCGCTTGCAGTAGCAGATAAAGTTTCGTGTGAAAATTATATTTTAAATTCAATATTTCGGAATGCAGTGTTTTTAATGATAAATTAGTAAGTTCTCAAGGCAATTATGCATATCGTAGTATCATTGAAGCTCTCCTTTTATGCCTCAAAATTCTCAAAAGTCTTTCTACAGCAGTATTATTTTTCAAAGATGAAATAATTTTGATGCGATTGATCAACAACTATACAAAATCCTGGAACTTGTATCCAGATACAATTGTTTGAAATTAAGTAAGGCAGTAGATCTATGTGGTATATTGCATGGAGATATATTTCGGATGTCGAAACTTATCCCAAACTCTATTGACGTGAGAATTCAGTTAGAGAGATCAAAGATAGTTTTGTTTGATGTCATCTGATGATAATTACAAAATAGAAATAACACATGCTTCACTTTTTATCAGAAAAGTTTGCTTACTCCTCAGTTGCAATAGCACACGAACGGGCTTTAAACAATGGTTAATGAAATTTCCTTTGAGACGAGTTGATGTGAAAACTTTTTTACTCTCACCAGGTCTTCAATCTACAATTATATCAAACGCGTTCATAGGACAGTTACCAACTAGACTTATTCTTGGATTAGTATCAAATGCTGCTTTTAATGGTGACTTAACGAAAATCCTTTTAAGTGTCATCATTATAACTTGTCCTACTTATGCTTAAGAGAAGCAGATCAGACAATTCCCTTCAAAACCATATCTTCCAAATTATGATTCTAACTTATATGCTAGAAATTATGTAGGTTTATTCTCAAATTTAAATAGAATTCACACAGATCAAAACATCAATATATCTTATGAGGAATACAGAAAGGGTTTGGCTTTGTATGCGTTTGATTTAACACCAGATTTCAGCGCTGGAGATATTCACACTAGTGTTGACTAGAAATGGGAATCTATCTATTGATATGAAGTTTTCAGCTGCTCTCACTGAAACTGTTAATATTATTGTATATAGCGAATTCAGAAATTGTTTAGAATCTGATGTAAGTAGAACTATATTCACTGATTACTAATGGATAGCTTAACCTTATGGAATCTTCCCGTCAACGATCCTATTATTCGTATTAAATTTGGGGGGAGTTTTTGCATCTGATACACTACCAAAACATAAAACCTCCTACAAATCATTTATAGTAAATTTAGATAGACAAAACTTATCTGGAAGTCATTGGATTGCTTTGTTCTTTAAAAATGAGGTGTGCTATCATTTTTGTAGTTATGGATCTAGTCGAAAAGAAGGTGAAATTTTAAATTTCATGTTAAAAAACTCTGCTGAAATTGAATGGAATAAAACTATGTATCAAAGCACTTCTTCACTTACATGTGGACTCTTCTGTCTATACTTTTTGTATCACATTTCTCGAAATATAAAAATGTGTAACTTATCTTCATATGATACCCAAGCGAATGAAAACATATTCGATATTTACTTCTAAACACCTACAAGCCATTGTGAAGCTAAGAAATATTACGAACCAACAGAGTTGCAAGTGTTTAAAGGAAATTGTTTACAGGAAGTCACGAGTGTAGATATTTCCCCTCTCCCCTCCCATCTCCTCTCATCAAAAACCATAAAAAAGGTTGTTACCATCTTAGAAGTTAATAGAATAAGATCAGCAAACAACCATGAACGTCGCTAAGTATGGATTTCTCTATCTGCAACGCATCGATACAACATCTCCATATGTTCTTCATTGCTGTTGTGATACTCTCTACGATTCAATGCTACAGTGTGTCGAAGCAGCATTATACTTCCATGTAGCCCACAGTGAAACTCCAGATTGCAAACTTAAAATAGCATACTTTAAAGTATTAAACAATAATGAAATCGTGAAAGAAGTTCACTCTTCAAGGCTTACTAATTCACATCCTTTGACTTTAACAACTTGACTTAAAATATGTGAAAATGTTTTATGCAGTTATATGTTTATGCTATGTTATAATCATAAAATGTCACTACTGTTGAAACATTTTAAAACCACATGCTTGCTGTATCATGACTTTTTTGTAAAAAAAAAAAGTAATTCAATAAAAGTTATTTTGACATAAATGTTTAGTTTAGTCATTATTGTAAGACTCCTTATGAAACATAACTCAAGCAAAACATAACAAATATATCAATACATTTTTTAATTGCAATTTGTGTGATACATATTACAAATTCATAAAAATAGATTAAAAAAATTTCACATGCAGAAAAAAGCATTCTTCAAACAGAATATGCTTAAAATCAAGATTAATACAACAAGTGGTAAAACTCCGATTTGGTAATAGTCCTTTTTTCCATCTATAAACTTGTTAAAAACTCATATAATATAAATTCATACAAATAGTAGCATTTATTGTTAGTATATAACAGTGTTCTATAAATTCATTCTCCAAACTTATTTTCTATAAATTTAAAGAATTCATATAATTTTATTTATTCTTTCAAGTATTCACATAGAATACTTGAAATATAACAATTCTCCACATCAGCCCTCACTTAGTATAGTGGGTTAGCGCTTAGAGCTATCGCGCAGTGGCTTGGGTTCAAATCCCGAATAAGGCTTGGTCCTCTCTCTCGTAGAGACCAATATTAAGTCATCTGTATGGTGGTTCCATAATAAAGTAGATGTTATATAGTGGTGAATAACAAAGGTGAATGTCTAAGGATAAGTGCCTCTGCATTAGACACAAACAAAAGTCAGGAGTGTACTTCCTGTTACAAAACTCTCTTCATTATTTGAACTTATTATTTTTTTACATAAATTTATAACTTGAAATATAACATTCTGCACATTTAAACATTCTTATTCACTACAAACTATATATTATTTTAAATATGATTAACTGTATATTTTTCACTCATATCAAAAAATTTGAATCTGCTAAAAATAGTGTTAATGTGTAGTGTAAGTGTGTGATGCTTGTCTGCGAATTTTTTTGTGTAGTTTTTGTGCAC
Organism: Dolomedes plantarius; assembly: GCA_907164885.2. Lineage (NCBI taxonomy): Eukaryota > Metazoa > Arthropoda > Arachnida > Araneae > Dolomedidae > Dolomedes > Dolomedes plantarius. The sequence goes on along the minus strand of OU015494.1, from coordinate 67,203,631 downwards.
TATGTGCTGAACTATAATAAGAGGAGTACAGAGGATATCAACACAAACCTCTCTGTAGTCATAATTTAGTTTAATCCTCTGCGAATATCAGAGTGTAGGTAAAACATTTAATAAGGGCTGGGGAAAAGTGTGCTATCATTTTGTGTATTCTCCCAAGAGAGAAAATACACAAAACAATACACAAAGTGAAAGGACCTCATGACTCAGGTGTTATGAGATCCCCTGAGAGGTCTTACGCGGACATTCGTAAACCCCCCTCTGCCTCAAAATTCTCATAACAACTTGTTTGGTTTTTTTCTGAACTAGTTCCAAAACGAATTGGAAAACTAGTTCACTGAAACATTGTAAAAGAGTTAGAGCTTCCTTACTTCCCGACACCTGGGCTGGGGGTTACAATTTTGAATTTCTAACAAGAAGATTCTAACCCCCCCCCCCAAAAAAAAATAAATAAATATAAAAACCGAAAACACTTTCTCTTATGAGTCTAATATCTATGCTATTTCATTCTCTTTTCAATGAAAAAAAATTTTGGTAATTTACTTTTACACTTATGGACACATTTAAAACAAAAGCTTTGAATTCAAGTTTTTATTTTAAAGTGTCCATAAGAAATAGTATGAATACCATCATCAGCAATATACTTCTTATCAAAAAAATTAGATAATGATACTTTATTTTTAACAACAGTTTTTACCTCATGGTTGTTGCTGACAATATGGCATTCTTGATGTCTCAAAACTTATTATTGAATAAGACTTCTTTATACAATCATGATTTAAAACGTTTAACAGTAGAGTATTTGATTCCTTTCGGCCGTTTTCTTGTTTTCTCCTGCATACACATAAGAGTACATTTTAGGTTTAAGTGCAATGAATTCTTTTTATAGGTTTTGATTTACATTCATCCTTGAAATAACCAAGTTTGTTAGCATAAATATCAGTGTACAAAATATGATCTTTTGGATAGTCATTTGTATCAATAATATCTCTAAAATATTTTTTTATATCTAGATAAATATCGTTAGTATATATCTGCATAACCAATGAATCTGTATCAGTATACAAAAGATTACATTTTTGATTATATAGATTTTTAAATTTATCATAGTAAGTTCTATACATATGCAACTTAGATAATTCTAAAACTACAAAACCTACATAAATTGGCTTGTCTAAATACAAATTGCTCTTTTTCAATTTACAAAGAGTTAGATTTTCATTAATGCTTTCAAAATATTCGAGTGCAGGAGATGCTAAATATTTTTTACAAGTATTTTCATTCAACGCTTCTTTCATATTCACACGTTTGCGTATATTCTGACAAGTTTTCCGAAAAATGCGTTGTTAAGTAATTTGAAAAATGATCGATCAAATTCAGTTAATGCTTGCTTCTTTTTCATTATTGATTCTATATATGGTTTCAACCAAGGAGCTCGTGTAAAAGCTAAAACTCTGTTAATTTTCTTCAATATTAAACCATTATTGAAATAGTACTTTAAATTGTCACAGTAAACAATATAATTTTCCTTGTCATAAAAATTTGGAGCTAGTTTTTTATTATGTGTACTAGTAAATTTTATATCATGTTACTCTAGTAATTGTTTCTGATATTGAGAAAGTATTTCATTTTTAACCCGGAGTAGTCGCGCGTCGGTCTATTTGCCGCCGAAATCAGTTATCGTTCTGTAGCCCATCTCCCCTTAAAGGTACAATGGATAAACTCCGCGTAGCTGACCTTGACTGTCAGCCCTGTTGTGTCCTAAAATTGCAAGTCATTCATATGCTTTCTCGGAATTTTATTGCATTCTAAACTTCTTATTGGTCCGAAAGACCGCGGTGCGAGCAGCTGCGTCGCTCATTTTTCCCCCTTCCCATTCCGCGAATTCCTTGGGAGGGAAGTTTGATTCTTTGAATCGTGGATTCAAAGAATCGTTGATGAAATGAAAGGTTCCTATTCTGTCGCAAGGAAAAGTAATAGGTGGCCACTTACTGTGTTTTTTTCATTGATGAATATTGCGGGAATAAATTCACAAATTATTTTTCAAAAAAATACTGGAAAAAAAGGTAGTTCGTCGCTATTTTTTGAAAGAACTGGCTTTAGATTTATTAAGAGAGCTTATAAATGAAAGAAAACGGATAATAACATTGCCAAACCCGTTGAAAAGAAAGATCAGAGAATTTTGTGTGAACCCCAAAAAAAATTTCTTCGATCTCCAAAAACTGAAAGGTGTAGTTTTTGCACAACAAGCAAAATCGAAAAACAAAACAATTTTGTGACAATGTAGTCTGTATATCTGCAAAGACATACGTTTAATTTGTGTGTAGAATGTGCAAAACAATGCGAATTTCTAATGTAGATTAGAAGTTATGAAAATAAAAATATTTTTCTTTTTTGGATAATACAACTAATGTTTATACTATAGTTACAAGAATGGGGCAAGTATTTTTCTAAAATTTATCTATTTTTAAAATTTTTACTGTAAATGAAAATAAACATTTATTTAACAACGCCGCAGGAAAATTCTTCTTTTACAAATTCAATGAATGTTTGTTTCCGGGGTATAACAAAATTAACTTTGCTTGTGTTCAGTTTTGCAAATATTTTTCCGAAATAATGCTTTTCGATCTACAAGTGGCAATTCATTCAAAATAAATTGTTGCTGTATATTTATAATTTCAGAGAAATTTTCATCCTGTTTTTATTGTTTTAAGAAATATTATTACTTAAACATTAACTGAAATAAGCATGCTTTCAAACATACAATTGAATAGTTATTTTAATTAAATGAATGAATGATGTAAATTGTATCTTTTACTGCGGTTCTGTCCTTCAAAATGATTTATTTCAGAACGATTTCAAATTTATAATTGAAAATTTATACTAATTAGTAATTCACTGTATCTTATAAATTCAGTTCAAATTATTTATTAATTTTTATTATTTAAAATTATTTTGTAAATAAAATATTAAAAATATTTATGTAAATGTCAACTGAATATATATTAAATTAAATGTATAGTAATTGCTGTAATATTTATCTTCCAAATTCAATCAATAGTTTTTTCTCTATGTTTTCCGTTTCCGATCATCTAGTAACACCGACAAATTTTAACTCTGTTTTCGACCAACTGGTAGCGGGCGGCAAATGGACCGAACGCGACTACTGGCGTTCTAAGAAAAGGCGCGACTACTCTCGGGTTAATAACTAGATGCTCCGCGCCAATGGGCAAATCATTGTGTCTTTATGAAGACATTCTGGATATTGAAGATTAACATCTAATATATATCCTATTGCTGAATAAGAAGACAGGTGTTTAATATCTAAATCTTTAATTTCATCCTTATTTAACCAAACGAAAATTCCCCATAGGCAAGCTTTGTTGCATTGCAAAACCATACAAGTTATTGCAATCAATTGATATTATGTAATTTCTTAAATTACACTTCTTAAATGTATCTGGGATGTAAGGATTATTTGCACAAGCATGTCTTTTTCCAAGTACTGTTAAACCACCTCTCATACCTTTCTCAATCATTAAATACATGTCAATATCTGGCAATAATTGCAATTTTATATTAGTGAATTTCAACCCAGCATGCCATGTAAGATCTGGAGTTGAAAAAAATTTACAGGATCTAACTCATAAAATGAAAGAGCTAAATGTCTAAAAACATTAAACACTTCTGCCAATAACAACACATCAGTGAATTGATATAGTTTTAAATAGTCTCTGAAGCGGCGACAACCAAACTTTCCACACATTTTGAGCTAATTCATATTCATTTTCACTAATTTCTGAGTTAGTTAAATTGTTGAAAAAATTTTCCTTAGCTGGCAGAGTCTTTTCTTCTAAAACTGATTTAGAACTGAAATATGAGTAGGGGAACACTCCTTTTTGTTGAAGCAAATTTCTGTTTTTATAACATGAAAAAAAATCATTAAAAGCATTAAAAGGATAATTACTATTTTTTAAATTTTCAGTTAATGTTTGCAAACTACTGTTGAGAAACTATCAATAAACTTTAGGTTATCAAGAGTAAAACTTAACATTTTTTGCGTATTCTTTGGTATTATGTTAATTTTCTGGATTAAACTATTTGATAAGTGTTTTAATATGATATGGGAATCATAACCTGATAAATTGTGGATTACAACTGGTATGTAAAAATTTGGTTTGTAGCTTAAATTACATCCTCTATGAGGGAAACCGTGGAATTCGCCGCTTAAATGATTGTGATCTCTACAAATTATGTCTGTATTTTTAAATTTTTTTTTACATATTATACATATTTTAGCTTCAGTCAATGGTTTTTCATTCTTCATAGGAATGTTTGCTTTTAATTTTTCTAATATAACAAGGGAAAGCATTTTGATTTTGGCAATGAAAGTATTTATAACATTTTCACCTACATAATACGTGCTGTATACAATTTTATTGTTAATATTTGTAACTATTATCGCGAAACAAATAGCCTCATGCAGTCCAATTTCAGTAGTGGATGATTTTGTAAAATCTGGTAAATTATAACTTAGTTTAGAAGTGATACACTCAAAGTCACAATATAGAACAAAAGGAGATTTAAATGTTTTCTCATAGGATGAAAATTTTATTTCTAAACTTTCTGGTAAACTTAGTTTTTGAGGTTGAAAACTTTCACATATTTTAATATGATTTTGTAGCGTAGACTTCCTGTAAAAACCACATAAACAATTCCTACCGAATACATTTTTATTTTTATCACCTAAAGCTTTATTTAAATCAGTTATTAAGAAATAATGTGAGTTATATGGAAGTAAATCTACAATATTTTTTGATTGCTTTTCATTCAGCTTAGATTTATATAGAGGGAATAATTGTTTCTGAAAGCCGAAAACATTAACTGCTATATTGTTTCTAACCTCAAATTTCTTAATTTTATTTATTTTCACTGGAAAATGTAAGTCACGCATATCAATGTATTTTAGATGTTTTTTATATATAGAAATTCGATTTTGTTTCCTGCAAGCTGGAAAACGAGCTGCTAGAATGCAATGAAGAAAACATCTATCATTTGTGGATTTTACATTAAACAAACATCTTTTATTTTTAAAATAAGAGGGTAATTTAACATGTTTAGATGAGCAAGATCCCTTTAAACAATTATATTTACCAATATGTAAATCAATAGCGGTAATGGTATCAATCACATATCCAGACCCATTGCGACAAAAGTTTTCAACTGATGTTAATATTTTGTCTACAACTCTAGAGTAACTTCTGTTAAACTCATATACAGATGTTAATCGTTCTGCGAAAGAACAGAAATATGCTGTTTCAATCTTTACTTCGTTTAAAATTGTCTTTGAAAATATAATATTTACACATGTTATGTATCTTACTTTTAAACAAATTTGAGTTTTAGATATTAATTTGAATATCTTAGATTTTACAGTTTTTAGTTGTTTTAAAACATCATTTGCATTTGTTTTTAATCTATAACTAGATGTAAAATTTTTAAAACTACTTGAAAGCTTTAGAAATTTCATTATTACATAATAGTGAGTAAAAACTATTGTATTTAAACTTATTGTATAAAATCATAAGTATATCATACAATAAACATGTATATGTATATATGTTATAACATATTAGTATCATATAAGATTCAGTATCATATAAGAGTCTGTCTCCCTTCTTAAGTACTGTTTTTTATAAGTTTGTCGATAGCTTTTATACCCTCCTTAATTTTTGGAAATAAACTTAATGGAAGATTGAAACGGTATTTAGGTTCAAGACTATTTTCGTCTCTTCTCCCAAATCCTATATAATTGGAGTTTTTAAATTCCTTTATGTACATCTCTAACGTCTTGCTGAGATTAATTCTGTATTCAGGGATCAGCACTGTGACATCTTCATCGGCTAAGTCCATATCAAAGCGGTTTATCTTCTTTTGTTGTTTTGCGGGGTTATCGTTGGATAGACTTTTTCGGGCTCTTTTTTTTATTTGGGTTCATCATCATCTGAATCATCATCCAGAGAGAATTTATAATTTCCACTGGTCAATTCTATTTTTTATTAAAAAACAATTCTTTTAAAATATTATAGTTTTTAGTGTGTTTTAGATATTATTATTATTATTATGTATTAGATATTATTATTCAAACAAATTAAAACATAGCATGAAATAATATAATCAGACAAAATAATTTTTTACAAGGAAACAGTCAATTCTATTTTTTTTAAAAATTTTTTAAAAAAAAATAGTATTAATTTCATTTCAAGTGTTACTATGTTTTAGATATTATTATGTATTAACAAATTGTGAATTAATATGATCAGACAACAGACAAAATAATTTTTACAAGGAAGCAGTTAATTCAATTTTTTGTCTTTAAATTTTCTTTTAAAATAGTATTAATTTCATTTCAAGAGCTACTATGTTTTAGATATTTATTTGCATTAACAAATTAAATATATCTCGAACTAATATGAATAGATAAAATAATTTTTTACAAGCAGGGTAATTTACTACACTGAATTCTATTTTTTAATTAAAACAGTATGAACTTCAAGATATTATTATACATTAAAAAATTAAATATATCGCAAAATAATATGATTAGACAAAATAATTTTTTACCAGGAGAAAATAATTTTATAGAAAGATACACTTAACATAAATTTAAAAAAATTCTTACCTTGAGTTGACATGCTTCTCGTTTAAAGATGATCGAGTTGAAGCATGTGAAAATACAAGCTCTGAAAATTATTTATATAGAATCTATCTTCGTGAAAAATTTATTCTAGAGAAAAAAAGCTAATCTTGCATAAACAAAACTGATTATGAGACGTTGACGAGACGCCATTAAACTTTGAGTGTTGCGTAGATGATAATCGTCTAGAAGAAAACACTTCACAAGTTAAAAATATTTATTAGCCTTGTATGTTTCGCGATTAGATTTCAAAATTTCCTTGACTCGACATTTAATCTTGATTATATGGGAAAAACATATTTCCAAATCTTCGTATAATAATTTGATTCGTAAGGTACACCCCAATATTACCGAGAAATCCCAATTGGATTCTATAAAGTTTAGCCACTTACTAAATGTTCTACCTGTGGCCATGAAAATGAAAATTTTAGAGGCTGGTCTAAACAGTTTTGATGAGGCTGTAGCAAAAGCTCAGCTATTACAAGATATTCAAACTGAATCTGAAATATCAATGCCCTCGACATCTTCACAGCCTTCTAATGCTGAACTTGTCGCTGAGGTAAATGTACTTAAAACTAAGTTAAGTGATTGTAAAAATCCAATAAATGTTGTGGCTGAACCACAGTATAAAAATCATACTTCTAGGCAATATAATAATAAGTATAGACCATACTCTAAAAATTTCAGAGGTAATTCCATCAGAAAGCCTCAAATACAATGTAATTTTTGTGGAAAAGCAAATCATGTTATTAAAAACTGTTTTCAATTTAAAAGAATGATAGATAATAATAGTAGCAATTCAGGTAAATATAATAATAATGGTAGTGATCATAATAGGTCTAATGCATATAATAGCCGAGGGAATTACAGTAGAATGAATCCTCGAGCCAGTGAATTTGTGCCTAATAATAATAATAGCCAGAATTTAAACTAAATGTGGAGTCTCATACCACTGAGATTATGAGCTCCAATCAAAATTCTAGTAAATGTCATTCTCAGTACTTAAATGAAGAAAATTCTTCAGAAATTGTGTGTCCTAATGATGATTCATCTATTTTTTTCTTTACCTTTGGTACACACACACATAAATTATAATACTTTTGTTTCTCTTTTGGACTCTGGATCCAGTTTATCTTTGTTAGCTGGCAAATTATTCAGTATAATTAAATCTCAAATTAAATATAGGTTGCTATCTAGAGCAGTAACAATCAAAACCTTAAATTCCAATTTACAATATTCAGCTTGTGTTGAGTTATATATCAGGTTCTTCAGAAAGTCATTCAAACATACATTTTATTTAACTGATCTTTCTTCTTCAAAATTTGATATCTTATTAGGCTATGACTTTCTCAATAAATTTAATGCAATACTTGACCATAACATTAATGCTGTAATAATTAATTCTGAAACTATTCCTTTTCTTGATTATACCTTTGATAGTAATGTGCAGCTTAACTCAACTATCTCTGTAACACCTAATCTAGATAATAATGTTACTGATTTTAATCAAAATTCAGATAGTAATTATGCAAATGGTAATTTTGACGAGTATGATATGTATGATTCATATCAACCTGTACCAAATAATGTAATATTTCAACCTACTAATGATTTACTGAATGATATTGTGTATTCTCAAGTGCATAATACTGATCCATGTAATGATGACAGTTTTAATATGAATGCTACTGCAAATTGCTTTAATTTACAAAATGATTTATGTGAAGGTACTAATTCTAAAAATGTTCAATCTAATGTGGTAACTCTGTGTGAAAAACTTGTGTTAGACAGTAAGAGCAGTCAGTATTTTAAGGTCAAAATCCATACCAATCTTAATGAAGGTTTATTTCAACCTATTGATCAAAATCAGTTTGTGTGTCACCCATCACTACACAAATTTGAAAGTGAATCAACTAGTCGAGTACATAATACTCAAGAACCTATTTTAAATAATTTTTATATTTTCATTGAAAACAAAAGTGACAATTTACTTCACATGAACAAAGGTTCTATTATTGGTAATGTCAGTGAATTTGAACTTATTGATAAACCGAATGATAATGAATGCAATTTTGAAAATAATTTTGATCATGAGTCGAATGAAAATGTTCAACATTCTGTTAATTTCATTTCTGCATCCCCTGAAATTTTAAGTAAGAGAAAGGAAATGCTTTCTGCTTCTGATTTCAAGTTAGATAATTTGTCGATAGAGCAAAAACAAAAATTTCTGAGTATTTTATTAGCAAATTATGCTGTCTTTTCTAAGGACTTGTCAACCTTAGGGCATACTGATAGAGTAAAACCTCATATTTCTTTACACCAAAATTTTCCTATTAGAACTCTGCCTTTTCCTATTCCTCAAACACTTCAGCAAACTGCTTTGGACCAGCTTAACGAAATGCAGAGTGCTGGCATTATTCAACGAGGGAATTGTGAGTGGAGCTGGCCGATGCTTATGGTTCGGAAGAAGTCACTCGACCCTTCTGCCCCTCCCACTTTTAGGCTAGCTTTAGATCTTCGTTTGCTAAATTCTGTGATAAAGTCATCCTACTATCCCCTCCCTAAAATTTCAACTATTATTTCTAACTTGTCTAAATTTAAATTTTTTTCCACCCTTGATTTTGGCAGTGCCTATTGGCAATTAGATCTCCCTGCAGATCTTCAAAAAGTCGTCGCTTTCACCACTCCCTTTGCTTCCTATTTTTCAAAACGTGTACCTTTTGGCCTTAAGACAGCGGCGAGTACTTTCCAAAATTTAATTGACAATGTTTTAGAGCAGGTAAACCTGCCAGGTCTGTTTGCATACCAAGATGATTTGGTTATTGGTGCAAACTCATTTGAGGAATCTCTGGATAAAATTTCCAAATTGCTTGAGGTTATTTCTGAATTTAATTTAACTCTATCACCTCACAAATGCTCTTTTCACAACACGACAATTTACTTTCTTGGATTTCACATTGAAGATAATGCAATTTTTCCAATCAACAACAACATCACCAAGATTACTGCTTTCCCTGTGCCTAATTCTAAACGACATGTTAAAAGATTTCTAGGAGTATGTGGATTCTACCGCACACTAATTCCAAATTTTGCTGCTCTTACACAACCACTAATTGATATTACATCACCTAAAGTGAAATTTATTTGGTCATCTTATCTTCATGAATGCTTTACTAAATTACAATCAATATTCTTCACTAAACCTTTTGTTAATCTACCTGTGTGGGACCAAGATTTTTATTTGAATACAGATGCATCTAATCTTGCAATCTCTGGTATTTTGATGCAGAAATTCAATGATCAATTATTACCTGTGTCTTATTTTAGTAAATCTCTGAATACTGCTCAGAAAAATTATCCTACTATTAAGAAGGAACTATTTGCATTGTATAAATCCATTATTGCTTTTAAATATTATTTGTATAACAGAACTTTCACAGTGTTAACAGACAGTAAACCACTAATGAATTATAAACATACTACATCTCCCACTGATATTGTCACCAGATGGTTACTCGAGATGAGCGAGTATTCTATCATTTATAAACATATTCCAGGTAAAGTCGACGTATTGGCAGATTATTTTTCTCGCCTCACCTGTGACCCTCCTGCTCAAAATTTGTATACTAATCCTGAAATTATTAATAGTGAGCAAGTCTTACCCATAACTTTTGTAAATGCTATAGCTACTGACCCTTTTCCAAATTCACCAGCTATTCCCATCAATAATGACCCTCCTCTGGAAATCTCCACTTCCACCTTTTTGGCTGAACAGAGTAAGGATTCAAAATTACTCAAAATTATTAACTGTCTAAATCAACCCCACTCTGTTAAACATTCTAAATTCACCGACTTTTATATTCTTAATTCTTCCAAATTATTATGTTGGGACAAATCTAAAATAAATACTAATGCTCACATTATTGTTGTGCCCCATTCATTAAAGAATAAAGTTCTCAAAATTTGTCATGTGTCTCATTTTGGCATAGAAAAGACATACGACTTTATAAAAGCTCGATATTTTTGGCAGGGCATGTATGTTGATACATTAAATTTTGTAAAATCATGTCACCTTTGTTCGGTTCATAAGCCTCATAATATTGTATCAGCACCCTTTCAGGCAAACCCTATCCCTTCCTTACCCAACGAGGCAATTTCCATGGACATTCTTGGCCCCTTTAAAAATAATGCTTATGTTTTAACTTTTATCGACCAATTCTCGAGGCATTAAGCGCTTTTTCCTCTTGTTAAAATCACCACGGAGGCTGTCACTGAGTGTTTGCTAACCTATATTTGTAAATTTGGGAGACCTGCTTTAATCTTAACAGATCTGGGTACCCAATTTACGTCTGAAGTTTTTACTCACTTTACTCAATCTATTGGTATAAAGTTAAACCATACCACTTTGGGTAATCCTAAGTCCAATTTCATTTGTGAAAGGACTAACCTTTCTGCTAAGACCACTATTAATTGTCTGCTACAACAAAATGTACCATTTAAGCACGCTGTATTAATTCATCAGCATTTGTATAACGGATCCCAACACTCTTCGACTAATTTCTCTCCATATCTTTTACATTTTGGAAGAGAGCTAGCACTAATTTTTGATAATTTCAACTATACAAAATCTGCTGAACAACTAGATAAACCTCAGTATCTGAATAAGCTGTTTAAACATTTGCATCACATCCAGCAAACAGCTTATCAGAATTTAAATGATAAACGCATCTTGCAAAACACCAAGCAACAGGAACAGGCTAAATTAAGAGAACTATCTCCTGGTACTATTGTCTGTGTTAAATCTAAAGATAGATTCAATAAAAGGTTCAATGGTCCTTTTGAGGTTATTAAACGTAACTCAGTTGTTACCTATTCAATAAGGGTAATGTCTAACCCTCATGCTCCTGTAACCAAAATACATATAGATAGGTTACATGTAGCTCCAGCTCGTAAAAATTATCTCAAAGGATTACCTAATAATCCTCCAACGTTAAATGTTTCTCCGCCTCAGCAAAACAGGTACTTCTTGAGGTCAACCGTTAAGCAGTGAGTTTATAGAGAATCTCTGCTCACTTCTACCCAGACTTGGGTGTATATAATTTGAAGTGGCACTCTATTTGAATTTGAAGCAAACACAGTTTATACATGAAACAATGTTTATTGAATTCGTTGCACATATAATTGGCTTTTACAGCAATAAGCATGCGTACTACTTGTACGGAATGTATAAACACAGCTTTCAAGAACAATATATTTTTATACTCACGAACAGTAAGTCAAACCAGCAGTACTGCCATGTAAACTTCTGGCCCGCTAAGCACTAGCGCAGGATAACACCTTTTCAACCTTAACAACCTCCCCTTTTTCATTAATGACGCTGCGTGGTATTTATACTAAGCGCGTATGCCGAAATTAGCATATCTAAAGCAGCTTCTTTAATTCACTCAAAAGTTCGATTCTTGTGAATCGAATCTTGTGTATACCTTACACTGGCCTCCCTCGAAAAAAAAAATTAGGTAACTGAGGTCTGAACGGCTTCAGTTAACTAATTGAAAACGCGTGCTGGTCTGACTTTTTACATAATGGGTGGCAAAGTCAAAAAACCTTCCACACGTTGTGTGGGGGAAAAACGCCACTACCATTTTACAAAACTAACCCCGAAGGGTCCAGGTGACACCATAACAGTGGATTTGCAGAGTTGCGGATACTGGGATGGCCAACTGCGCCCTAGAATATGTATTTTAATTAAAAGTGACAACACAATTGCACAGCATGACATTTCTTGACTGTATCTGCTCTCCCCTAATTTATAATGCACATGTGTCATGTTTTGTGAAGTTAGTACATTAGTGGTTAATTGGTATATTGTGCAGTATGTATTTTTTTTCTAGTCACTACATGTCCCCTTCAAAAATTTATGAAACAACAGTATGCCGTTTTTTTTCCAGTGGCTCACCCCTTCCCCTCAAAATGTTTACACTGTATATATAATGGGAAATTTCAAACCAATTTGGTTCGGTTTTATTAAAGGGTGGGAGTTAGAATAAGAAAGTTGATACAAGACTTGTTCCTCATGAATGCAGCAACTTCCTTGCACCAGTCTGTCCAATCCGTGGGACCTCTCTTGATGGTCGAAGTCCTAGTAAAGGTATTCATTGACCGTGTGGTCATCCTTCGTGCAGCAGGTCGTAGGTTCTGAGGCGCTGGTCCGGCTTGACGATGGACAGGAGGTCTCTTGGGAGGAAGCCAACCTTGCTGGGCGGCAGAAATCTTCCGTTTCCTGTACTTATGCAAAGGAACTTTAAAATTGTCATTCTTCCTTTTGATAACCTTGTGTACCTTATCAGCGACGCATTCCTCCTTTGATGGAGTTTTTGTAGTGCACACTTTACCTTTCTTCGTACTTTTGCTTGTATCGGTATTAAATTTTAATGCAGATTCTATTTTTTCAACAACCTGACTCTGCTTTTCGTATTTGTGCTTATACGACTTCTTGTTTACCGCCTTAATTACTACAGTATTAGCAGTTTTAATGCTGGAACCTGAAGGCGCTTTTTCACGTTTTTTATCCCCCTTAACTTTAGTTTTATCCTCTTTTGACGAAAAAGTCTCTTTGAAACTTGCGATATCAGAATCGTTATCATTTAAATTCTTTAACACTGCTTCAGTTTTAGGAAGATTAAGCTTTTCGTACTGGTGCGTTTTAATGCAACCTGCGTCTATAACTTCCGAAGCATCAGCTAAACTACTTACAGTATAACTCTGTGTCAACTTTTCATCCTGATTCTCAGTCTGGTTTTCATGTACTTTATTTAAAACCATATTATCAACCTGGCCTACAGCATCCTCATTCGGATGGAAACTTGAAATAATATCATCATTGCCTAGCGAGTTCCTACTATCGTTTAAAGAATTTTTATTGTCGTCAACTAATAAGTATTCACTAACTTCCGTAACGCATACTTCGTCATCTACTAAATTTCCTTCATTAACAGATGTGTGAATATCATCTAAAATATCAGGTATAGCATCAATAATATCAGGTATAGCATTAATAGAAGTGTCAGATGATTTATTTTCTAAACCACTAGCATTAGTATCGGCACTATTTTCAGAAATTTGTACTGGAATTACCTCATCATTCCAGCTAGACTCACTTTCTTTATAAGTCACAAAAATACCCTGACTTTCACTATTCTCAAAATAATGATTACTGCTCGGACAAAATAATACATTTGACCACACAGTTTCAACAGGTTGAACCATATCATGTGAATCAACTTGCCAGTGCAAGTAAGGTGCTTCCATATTATTTACTTTAAGAGCACTAATTTCATTATAACGCCGTGCGCTTCTATTATTTTGCCTGCGGTACTGCTTACGCTGCTGGTTTGAAACTCGCGAAAATTTTGGCGCGGCTGTATAAAACTTCTCGTACCTGAATGACGGTACGGGGTAGCGAAGAAATGCCTATTGTCATGTTTAGCTAAAGCTTGAAGGAGGGTAACCTTGCTTGTAATTGTTTGATTATCTAAAAAATCTTGAACACTTGGCTTCAAACGTTGGATAACTATTTTTAAGATTATCGCTTCCGTCACCCCTTCTAAATATTCCTCACACTTGGAAATCTTTTCCGTAGCAAAATCTAACGCAGACTGACCTTCACGTTGCCTTAGCGAATAAATTTCCGCTTCAATTTCACTTTGATTAAAGGTCTTTGGAAAAACGCTAAGAAACTGTTGCTTGAATGACGAATAGTCAAAAATCAGATTACTGCTTTTCATACACGTGTACCACTGATATGCACTACCTCTTAAAGCGGCTAGAGCAATTTTAAGTTTATCCCCCTCTGGGGTGCATTGTTGCTGAAAGTAATGCTCAATTTTCTTTAGGAATTGGCTTGAGGGGACGCCATTGAATGTGGCTTCGAATGGCGCAATTTGCTGAACCATAATTACCCGAGGAAAATTTCCAGCAGGATTTTGTTCTACAACACTCATTTTTTAAATAGTATATAAGTACTTGCAACAATTTTATCAATATAAGTACACAGTACACAGTTTTTAATTTCAATTATGTTGTTCGTTACAAATTTAACGCTAACTACCAGGGTATATATATATCTTTCGGGCGCCAGTATAGAGAATCTATTTAGGGGGCACTCTATTTGTATTTTATACAAATTCAGTTTATACATGAAACAATGTTTATTGAATTCGTTGCACATATAATTGGCTTTTACAGCAATAAGCATGCGTACTACTTGTACGGAATGTATAAACACAGCTTTCAAGAAAAATATATTTTTATACTCACGAACAGTAAGTCAAACCAGCAGTACTGCCATGTAAACTTCTGGACCGCTAAGCACTAGCGCAGGATAACACCTTTTCAACCTTAACAACCTCCCCCTTTTTCATTAATGACGCTGCGTGGTATTTATACTAAGCGCGTATGCCGAAATTAGCATATCTAAAGCAGCTTCTTTAATTCACTCAAAAGTTCGATTCTTGTGAATCGAATCTTGTGTATACCTTACAAGTTTCCTTTAAGTTTTTTTGGTAGTATGTTAGGAAAGCGCGCCTAACATAACTCCTTTTCTCTTTTCAATGCGGGCGTTGTCAAGAATATTTTAAAATTTATTGGATACTGTTTTTCGTGTGTACTTAGGTTGTATTGGTTTATGTATGAGATTCAAACTGCTAAGTAATAACTAAAATTGTTTCTAAATAAACCTAATAATATCCCTGTAATAACTAAGTCATAGACTTAGAGCAATTCAACTGTATTTAATAGTATTCTATGTAGTTAGCAACTATTTACAAATTTTATACCTCAGAGTTGGTTAAATTAAGGATACTTTCCTTTTTGTACCAGTATGTAATTACCTTAGAACATCATTTATAAATATGAGTAGTAATTGCAATTAACAAGATGTGGATTATTAAAATATGTTAACAACAAATATTATTATCAACTGTAGGTAATTTATCTTGTTTGTATTATGTTTATATTATCATTTATTAGTATGCTACATTTTTCCTTCACTATAAGTATTGTTGTCATTTTTTTATTTATATTTTTGTCTATATGAATATGTATGTATAATTTGATGGTTCAGTTTGTAACATAGCAAACATGTGGACATTTAAAGCTAGGCAATGACACATTAATTTGATAGGCAGACATTAACATGTTAACTTTGACTTATTACATAAGAATTGATATTTGTATTGATAAACTTTAATATTGACCTTTAAGGCTTTGACAAATCTGTTATTGACATATACTTCATTGGCATATGTTATTAATGTATTGTGTTAGCCAGATAATATTGACATATATTTTTTTTGTATTTTGTGACAGAATAGTAATAACTATTTACTCGACTGATAATTTTGTGTATTGAAAATTTTATTTTGTGATCTTGTTATTAGAAATAGTGAATTTAATGTGTAATTTTTGTATACTTTGCAATATGATAGCATGTAGATATTAATAACTAAGGGACTAGTGACTATTTTGGTATATTCACTCATTTTAAAGTTAATTTTTGGGTTTTGTACCCACTGATCATAAAAATTTGACAGGTTGAAGTTACAGTTTATGCATCTAATTTTATAATTTTTAGCTCACACTTGTTATAAGCATGCATGAGCATAAACGAATTAGGTTTATGTTTATATATATTTTTACCTATAAGCAGATTAG
This sequence comes from Dolomedes plantarius, assembly GCA_907164885.2. Classification (NCBI taxonomy): domain Eukaryota; kingdom Metazoa; phylum Arthropoda; class Arachnida; order Araneae; family Dolomedidae; genus Dolomedes; species Dolomedes plantarius. The sequence continues at coordinate 67,187,226 of OU015494.1, read as the reverse complement.
CCATATAGCAATTATTTATTGAGTGACATTTTTCTTATTACCCTTTGTGGAATTTTATCATTTGTTTAATCAAGTATCTTACAAGATTTGAGTCCCCATATCTCTGGTAGATTAAGTGGAAAATGCTTAGAATCATTAGTTTTGTTTCGTGGAAACTCTTTTCAGTTAAGCTACGAGCATTAACTTTGTGTAGTCACTTTGTGTGTGTAGCAATGTTTTCATTTTGTTAATCAAGTACCTAGCAAGATTTGTGTTCCCATATCTCTGGTAGATTAAGTGGAAAATGCTTAGAATCATTATTATTGTTTCGTGGAAACCCTTTTCAGTCTAGCTACGAGTATTAATGTTGTATTAGTAACGCTGTATCTAACAATATGATGCATACAATTTAATAATTACCTTTTATAAATGAGTAAGCAATCAACAATTAAAGTTTCAGCAAAATGTCTGGAAACATAATTTTATATGATACAAATTACATGAGTGTATCACTGTTTGTTGATATAGAATATGGAATTAAGAAATGTATATAACTATTTAATGTACAAATCCCATTCTACAATGCATATGTAAAAATATATTATAATCTACAGCATGTACTCTACTTTTACTTTTGTGTAATTTTTGTGATCACAGGCAAGTTACTTTCTAGGATATTTTTGTGAATCTTGATAATGTATAACCAATTGTATTTTACTGTTTGTTAGCTTTATTTGCCACATTAAGAAGTGGTTATTGGCAAAAATTTTTTCGAGTCCTGTACAAGGGGGAGAATCTGTAGCGTGGATTTTATCGCTACAGTTAATGTGTAGTAATTTTATCTTAATTCAAACTTAAAATTAAGTAATAACTTGTTAAAATCTAACTCTGTCAGGGTAGGTATTTTATCTTAGCAGTAGCAGGTGTTTTCTTTAGTCCTGATCTTTTGAATTCAAGGTGGTCTTCATTTTAACGATGTCTTGCCCTTTCATGCACACCTGTGCGTAAGTTGAATCGGCATGACATTGTTGAAATAAACCATTACGGTTTTTTCCCAGGGCTACTTTTAAATTTACGGTTTCCTATGTCGTGCTAACAATCAGCGTACGATATGGGAACCTCCTTTCCTGCACTGTGTTTTTCTTTTACGTAACGCCCATAGTGACGTTCGTCTGTTCTTTTTCTATGAGTATTGAGTTTCACCTAAGTGTGGCAATATCGTGTGTATTCGTGCAGCTTTTGAGAAACAACCGCGTTGGCGCGAAATCGCCAGATGTCATAAGTCGCCAGGTCTCACCTGCACAGCCAATGAGCGTGCCTTATGTTCCCACGTCTTCACGTCATTGGTACACGGCTACCAGTTTTCGCCGTTACTCGCCCTTTTACTTAATGCGCTGCTTCTTTCTACCTTTCGTAGGCTTCAGCGCTTGGCGAGGTTTAGTTCACGTTTTCTCTGGCAACCCTCGCTCCCTCTTTTGCTCTGCTCGAAAGAAATTTATGAGATATACTCTCTCACTTGACTTAGACTTACACAAACTTATCCAGCCTGGCCATGTTTTTGCCAGTTTTATTCTTTGTGGAGAAGTACTTGCTTGTAATATTGATGAAAGATTCATCTATGATATTTATGTATTAATTGTAAGCATTATGATTACGTAGCATCATGTTTTAAAATAAAAGAGAGTCGACTCAAAACATGTGTCAGTAGAAATTATTTGAGTTACAATCATCCAGTATATATATATATATATATATATATATATATATATATATATATATATATATATATATATATATATATATATAATGTGGAATAATGTACCGGAACTGGAAATGAACTATCGTAATTGTATAAAAAACAAAACAAAATTCGATGAAATCACACATCTAAAATCATTCAATCCGTCTCAGTGGAAAAAGTAGGGTGAAATCACGCATTCCTATACTACTGATGCGTCTGAACGGGCATATGGAGCAGCAATCTATGTAAGCTCAAAAAACAGCCAAGGACAGCAGCAAACAACACTGTTGTGTTCTAAATCTAGAGTTTCTCCAATAAAACCTTAACAATACCCAGGCTGGAACTATGTGCGGCATTGCTACTAGCTCGTCTAGTCGCAAAGATCATCTCTATCATTCAAGTTGAATTCCATCATGTGTACCTGTGGTCCGACTCTATGATAACTCTGGCTTGGATAAAAACTCCTTATGAAAGACTTCAACCCTTTGTGTCCAACAAGTTAAACAAATTAACGAACTCTGTCCTGACTATTATTGGAGGCACGTTTCTTCTGAAACCAATCCTGCTGATGTCCTATCTATAGGAACTAGTGCAACTAAGCTTCTACTGAACTCTATGTGGTGGACTGGCCCTTCATTTTTAAATTCGGACATTCCATCTTCTAAGGAACCTACTAACATGACTGATAATGATTATTCTAAAGAACTAAAGACTGCATATAATCCTGTCTTAGTTGCTAACACTACTAACAGCTTCATTGATGACTTTTTAAAAATTAGTAACAGTTTTACTAAATTTGTACATCCCTTTAGTTATATTTACAGATTTATACATAATGTGAAATTTCCTAAGAATCGAAAGGTAGGTGAGTTAACAACTGAAGAATTCATGAGTGCTGCTAATCATTTAGTTAAATTAGTTCAACACGCAACTTTTACCTACGAAATTAATTGTTTAAAACATAACAAGGACTTGAAGCGGAGTCAGGTAAGGAATTTATATCATTTTTTAGATCAAGATGAGCTTCTTCGAGTTGGGGGTCGATTACAAAATTCTCAACTGAACGACGATTGAAAACATCCAAAGCTTTTACCCGCTAGGCATAGATTCACTACAATCATTATGGAATATTTCCACAAGAAAAACTTGCACGTAGGTCCGCAATCACTCTTGCATTGTGTCAGACAAGAATTTTGGCCCATAGGAGGCAGAAATCTGGCAAGAAAAATTGTTAATGACTGTGTAATTTGTTTCAGAAATAAACCAATTAATTCAAATCAGTTGTTGAGAAATTTACCAGCTGAGCGAGTCATTCCAAGCCCAACATTTTCCAATGGTGGAATTGACTTCTGTGGTCCTTTCCTTATAAATTATAAAGGTGCTGACAACACTGTTAGAGTTGTGTATATCAAAACAGCTAATGGAGTGGTAAAACGAGGCATCACTCAAATTTGTTTATAACCTGTAAATGATGATCAGTCTCTTCTTGATTATTGTAAATGTGATATATGTTTAATGTGTTTTTAAATACTGCATAATATTTCTTAATTTTTTATTATTGTAATTTGCTTTGTGCTAAATTGTTATTCGCATACTTTTTCTAATATTTTTATGTATCACTGTATGTATTTTGAAATTTTCACAATTTCAACGCGGGAGTATGCTGCATAATAATGTGTGACATAACGCCTCCACCCACTTCGCCCTCTAGCGGCATGAATAACGCAGAACGAACTCTGTATCCGTCCTAGAAGGAGCTCCTGCAACAAGCGGAGTTTCCTTTGGCAAACAATGCCACGCTATTAAACTTTTATTGCTATTTACAGTCCATTTTGCTTTTTTATCAAACATTATTGCATTGTGTCAGACCTCCGTACATTAAAACCTTCAAAAAGTAGAAGGGTAAATTTAATTTTTATATTAATGTAACTGGTAACTTTAAACTTAATTTAATAATTTTTTCTATTGAGCACATTGTAAGGACTTTGCCTAAAACTAAGACTGACAGCCTTTAATATTTACAAAATGCTTTATTTGCATCCCGATTAAATATAGGCTTTATACAATAATTACAAAAAAGATAAGCACTATCTGAGGCTATTTCGCGGGGTTCAGGACATCATGAGGGGGTTACAGCAGGCTCTCCGTCTCTGGCACACGTCCGACGATGGAGGATGTTCACACCTGTAAAAAAAAGGTCATCTGCCCCCATTTACATCAAGGTGGCGAATATATACCCTCACAAACGCCTGTGGGCGGTTGAAGCGGCTCTCTTGATTTCCTTTCTGTAAACCGTCTTCAAACTATTCCGCGTCTTCCGCTAAAGGCTAAACGTTTTTCCTCCGGACAGGCTTTGTCTGCATGGAGGGAGGATTCTTTACAGAAGACGGCTTTCTAATTGTCCGATGGCGACGCGGCGTCTGCCACAACTCGGTGACAAAACGACTGTCATCGATGAATACGGTAGGGGAATAATGGCCGTCTTGCCGCCAGGCCTTCTCGGAAATCCCGGGTGTGAAAAGAGACACCAAGTCATTACAACATATACATTGATAATAAGCATCTTGCGACAGGAGTTAAAGTCAATAGACCGAGGAACTCTACTCTTCAAAAGAAATTCTGCTCAGTTGCCAAAAGGAAAAATTATTAGTTGAGAACGAGTAATTTAATAATTGAAATCCAGAAATAATTTTAAAGTACCAGAAATAATTTTAGTTTTAGGAAATGAGAAGTTAAAACCTTTAGAATTTTTTCTAATTGAATGAATTTCTTTTTTGTCTAAAAAGCAAAATTTGAAAACAGAAATTTGAAAGAATTATTTCAAAAGCCAAAAACCGAAATTTGAGAAAGAAAATTTTAAATTATTTCCTTTTTTAAAAATTCTAATGTATTTTTAAAAGTGATTAAACGGTTTTAAATCATTAAGAAATGAAACTATTTCATTTTAAATCGAAAAAGCAACACATCGGGTTGCCACTCAGCTAGTGTGTGCTATATATATATATATATATATATATATATATATATATATATATATATATATATATATATATATATATATATATATATATATATATATATATATATATATATATATATATGGCATTAATTGCATATATTGACCGTTGTATTTAATTTGAATGTAATCCGTAGCGAAGCCCGGGTATTCAGCTAGTATATGATATTTATGCTCCCTTCTGAGTATCGCGAGTAATTCAGTTTTTAAAAAAAGGAAGCATGACATTCAATTTTTTAAGTATAAATCCTAAAATTCGGTGACTAATTATAGTATTGTGCTTTTATGTGTTGTCATTCAGTCTAATATTTATGTATCTGTCAAATATACAACGGAAATAAGCTACACACATGTCCAAAAGTTAAGAATAATGTAATCCGAGGTGAATCCCGTACAAAATGCTTTAGAAGTATTTTGTACGGGATTCAAGATAACTGAAATTACAAAAGAATTTTACACAAGCTTCGAATAAAATAAGATTACTCTCATGCTTAATGCTGCAACTGGGAACTAAAGAAATGAAAATAGAGCTTAAGCGAACAACATTGTAGGTTTTAGTTATTTCGTAAAGAAAAATATATCTTTCTTTAAAACACAAATAGAAGATAAACCAGAACTATTTGCGCTGATGTATCATCCTCTGTACAAGCTGAAACAATAATAATAAAAAAACTGCGAGAATGCTACAAAATTAATCGGTCTGAAAAAATCCTATTACAGTGAAACTTCTCTCTATGGCGGCTAGTAATGGTTCTGTAAAAAAGTGGGCGTTTTGAAGAATGGCCGTCGAAAAGTGGTTTTTACCATAGCATTGCGAAACTAATAATTTTCATACATATGTTGAAGCAATTTAGAGCAAACTAAAATATAATTGGGAAGAGACTGAGGATTATGAATTATGTCTTTGTAAAAGAACACAAGGGGTGTTTATAAAAGATACCAAACTTTTATTGAATCGGCTTTATTACTGATTTTACAAAACTTTAAGCACTGTAACTTTCGCAGTATTTTCCTCCATTTTCACTATATCGTTTCAAAAGTTTCTTCCATTCTTCGAATGCTTTCTGGAATGCACATTTTGTGATGGCACGAAGTTTTGTTATCGCATTTTCTCGAATGTCCTCAATGGATTGGAAACGATGTCTTTTCAATTTGGTTTTAAGTTTGGGTAACAGAAAAAGTCGTCAGCGGCTAAGTCTTAAGAACAAGGTGGATGGAGCTCAACGGCTATCTGAGGTTTCGCCCGGTAAATGCGAATCAAGAGCGAGGCGTGAGCCGGTGAAGTGTTGTGGTGCAACATCCAAGTCTGGATATTCTACAATTCAGGCCTGTTCCCGTGCACAGCTTCTCTCAAATGCGCTAAATCTTTCTGGTACAACTATTTGTTCGCGATCTGACCACATGGTACAAATTCATGACTGATGACCCATACTGATGCCCACTTCCTCAGAAGCTTCTCCGACAATTAAAGGACTATTTCCTTGAATCCCAGCATAACGCTCTCGATAAAGGGTCATCGTATGTTCAGACCTGGCATCTTCCCCCAGACGTTCTGCCCTCATTAAAAAGCTTAAACCACTTATAGCACTGCGTTCGGCTCGTACAATCCTCCCCGTACTCTTGGTTAGGCCTATGAAATGGCTCTATAAAACGTTTACCAGGTTTGCAGCAAAATTTCACACGCGCACGTTGTTCTTCACGTCCTTTCATTTCCGTTTTGCCAACACTCCTATGAACAGCTGGTGCACGTGCTCAGTTAAGCGGATGTATCTCGACGACTAATGCTGCTGCTCATAGCGAAACAGGGCATATAGCATTTTGTTGGCTAAACCTGCTGCTAGGGGCACTTAGTAGCACCCTCTCTGTGCTGATTGTCCCACTATCTAAAAAGTTTTTTTTAACGCACCTTGTATGATGCATGAATTATTGAAAATAAATCCGAGGTAAGAAAACTATTCCATATCATTGGT
>OU015494.1:67175556-67180420 GCA_907164885.2 Dolomedes plantarius | reverse complement strand
AAAACTGTAAAATGGATGTTTGGTTCTGTTTATGATGCCTACATTGTTCAGCCAGCTTCTCGATTTGAAGTAAACATTTCAATTCATTTTCAGAGGAAGGTTCCATCTAAATAAATGCTTTCAGAGTTTTAATAGAGTCCATTATGGCTTTGACCATTATGGCCGCATTAGAAATATCTTTCGGCAGGTAAGTAGAGAAAAGCCCTGGCAGTTTCCTACCGAAATTAGTGCATACGTCTTCGATTACATCAGAGCTTTGGCCACATACAGTTTGATAAGAAGTATTGTGCCTTGACTTAAATCGAGAAAGCCATCCATCACTGCATTTAAAATCTTCAATACCCATTCGAATTGCCTATTCATCAGCCTTCGTCAGCACTAGGGGTCCATTTATCGGAAAATTTCGAGATCTAACATCCTGGAACCATAGCAGTAGAGCTTTTTCTAGAACTTCTTTGGACTCATTTCCCATGCGTTTCCTTCCTCTAGCAAATTTTGATTTTTCCCATGAATCTAAAATTGACTCCTTGTTTTTCAAATTAGTTGACAAGGCATTTTTTTAAAATTCTATAGTCAGCTTCTAACTTTGTTTTACATTCGCCATTCTCTACTTTCTTTAAAATTTCTACCTTTGTCTTCAAAGTTAGGGTTTTGTACTTTCCACGTGTAGACATCCTGAATTTTTACACGTTCACACCACACAATGAGGAAGAAAAACTAGACCACGTTAACTTGTCTGCATTGCAGTTATAACTGACGCAGCTCCCTAGAATCTATAGTAAAGACTAGTTTTTCTGAAATTCTAAGAAAATCGATCCGAATAAAGGAAAATTGCTTTTTCCGTTTAGCACTAATAAGAAGGACAATAGCTACTAACGTTTAGCGGACATGCAATAGTCTAGGAATGCAGGCATGGGCCTCTTTACACAGAAAAGAAATTTTGACACACAAAATAATAAATACAGTGTGTATTTTCTCTATTAAACGAGGGAAAATAATTTTTTTTTGTCAAAATTTTAGTTCGAATTAACCGAAGTGATAAAAATTTAGTTCGAATTAATGAGACATTTTTAACATTAACTCCAATACAAGTTTTTGGGGGCCTTTGGATTAGTTCGAATTAACCGAAAGTTCGAATTAACCGAGTTCGAATTAACGAGCGTCCACTGTATATATATATATATATATATATATATATATATATACATAACTGATATAAAATTCTACACAAAAGAAATTAATGGACAAAACCGTAACTACTCTGATATAAGAAAATAGGACGGTAAAGCAAATCAGATATGGAAGTCTTGTAGTTGATGACCGGGAGGAGTTGTGACCTCCCTCTCCGGTTTAACTCAGTTTTATGCCGGGCAACACTCCCGGAGGTCAGGTACAAGACTAAAACCTTAAAATGATATTAAAGAACAAAATAGACTAAAGAACAGAAATAAGAATTGAAAATCAAACCTATAACATCAAAAAAAGGTGGTTTACCACATCATACTCTTTTTGAGTACTTTGCTTTTTATTAATATGGGTTTATAACCTTAATTTAAATAAATCATGGATAGGTCTCTTACGAATTTAGCGACTGGCAATTTTGGTACTGTCGTATCAGTTGCTCGGTGTGTCACTAATAGGGTACGTGACACATCGTCAGCCTACAACCCTAAGTTAATAACTAATTACTTTACTAGCTTTACACCTGCTGGTAGTGAATACAAAAAAATCATCGATGTTGATGCCTACGCCCCCTCCACTAAGCAATCCTTATGGCCAGAGATAATAAATGAGAGTTACTACCCTAATATTTATAGATTCAAATATAATAGATGTAAAGATAGGCGATGTAAATTATGCCCTAATGCTAACATTCGTCAAATTAGTGGTGATATAAATCTTAAAACTTTTTGCAAAGTATACAATTGCATTTATAAGATCACTTGTAGTATATGCAATATGTCATATATAGGACAAACACAAAATACACTAAACCTGCGTATTAACCAACACCGTAGCAACGTTTATAGATCAAGTAATAATATTGAGGACAACACTTTGGAAATATCACATTTTAAAACACATGGAATAGATCAAATATGTGTTTCAATAATAGATATGGTAACAGATAAAAATACTCGGATATGGTGGGAAAGTCGTCACATAAGTTTTTACAACACTTTATATCCATATGGACTTAACACCAACTTTTATGATACTAATTATAACTGGAATTATTTAGAAAAATCTTCTACCCCCAGTATACTAAGTAAAGTCTTTCGACAAATTGGTAATACTGATACACAACAAAAACGTAAACAACGAGGCGGTAGAAAAAGTAAAATAAATTATCAACACTTTTTATCACTATTTAGTAATATATGTAGTGAAATTGATAAAAAACCTAACTATCCAATTAAATGGATAAAAAACTTCATTTTTGGTGTTAAAAAGATCTGGTTACCGGAATTTTGGAGGTTCTGTAAGGGTAAAGCTATAAAGCAACTTATAATGATTAACACCCAATTTATTCCTATCATTATAGACCTCTTGAAGTATAGAAGTAGATGTTGTAAAATTGTATTAACTGATGATTTGAATGTAATTGAAAATAAGTTATTTTGCGTCACTGAATACGCTAATAAACGGTTTGATAATATAACATTTGCTAAAATTGATAAAAACATGTTTTTCTTTCCAATTAAAAATGTTAAGATATACAATAGTTTTCGATATTGCAGACCTACTGGACGTTTAATATTCAACTATAATAAAATATCCAGTAATTTAAATACTGAAATTCCATGTAAATGTAGTTGTGAGGATAATATGATAGGTTTTAATACACACTACGGTCACATTATCACGGGTAATGTCAATATTTCTGATTGTCCAGATCTGATAAACGTCACGAAAAAGGGTACGGGTTTTCGAGTTGGTTATTTGCACAATGTCATACCTAAATTTAGAAATAATTTGGAGGATTTTATATATCGTACGGCAATTAAATTTAACATGCCGGATGTTGCTTTTGCAGAATGGAAATACCATTATTTGAGGGACTTTACAGACGCATATAGTGCTATTAAGTGTAGGAATGAATATGGCCATATAAAAAACTTAAGATATGCTATTGGTAAGATACAGAGTGAATTTGTAATAACATACGTTGATAAAGTAGCATCCAACTATGCTTTTATCTGCAAATATTTTTATTGCGAGTATTTACTAAGTCAATATAAAAATGATAAGATCTACCTCAAACTCGATATTCCACGACGTACTATAGAAAACCGAATAAAGGCCTTGTATCGTAAAGCAGGCTTACAAATAAATCATAAATTTAAATTTCCTTATCTGGTTTTAATTCCAAAATTTCATAAATCACTTTTAAAATTTCGTTCTGTTACAATAGGTTGTAATACGTACTTAAAAATGGCTAATGATAAATTATTAAAAATTCTTAATGCAGTTATTTTGAAGCTTATTGCAGAAGGTGCATATTTCATCAAAAACAGTTATTCTGTAGTCCAACAATTGAAGGGTATGGGAGATGTAACTGACTTAAAGAGTTATGACTTTACCGATCTTTTTAATTCAATTAATCTAAACGATCTTTACGATATTATTGTTGGCCTTTACGAGCCTTACGATTTAAATGAATTTATTTCTATAGGTAAATATCGAGCTCTTATAAATTTAGTGCTGCGTGAGACAGTTTTATTTAATGGTGCTAACTTTTACAAACAAATTCATGGAGTTCCAATGGGAGGTGGCTGTTCGTCAGCTTTGGCAGACATATACTTACACCATTATGAGCGTGGAGTAATGTTGCTGAATGAGCTATTGTTTTTTAGATACGTGGACGACATTCTTATTTGTTTTAATAATAATATAACTGCTTTGAATATAGATTTTTACCCAAAATGTTTAGAAATTGTGGAAACTGAGCTTGATAACTCGGGGGGACTAGCTTTCTTAGATTTAACACTGTCAATTGACGAAAAACAAAACATTATTTATAGGCTATATGATAAACGCGATCACTATTCATTTAAAACCGTACGCATTATGTCCTGGAATAGTGACGTCCACAAAAACATCAAGCGTAATGTCATTATAAATTATTTATTAAGATGTTATAGATTACATTCAAAACAAACTGATATGGACATAAAAATTAACAAATTCATGCTAGTGGCAAGTGAACAAGGTTTTCCATTTTATTTTTTAAAATCTATTTTAACCGGATTTTTTAACCTAAATGACTGTAACCGCATTATGCGCTTCTCTACTTGGTTGAATGAGTATATGTTAAATAACGCAAATGGCTGTGATGCGGGTGGGGGATAGGCTGGTTTCTTTGTGTCGTGTTGCTTTTTTTGATGTTATAGGTTTGATTTTCAATTCTTATTTCTGTTCTTTAGTCTATATTGTTCTTTAATATCATTTTAAGGTTTTAGTCTTGTACCTGACCTCCGGGAGTGTTGCCCGGCATAAAACTGAGTTAAACCGGAGAGGAAGGTCACAACTCCTCCCGGTCATCAACTACAAGACTTCCATATCTGATTTGCTTTTCCGTCCTATTTTCTTATATCTGAGTAGTTACGGTTTTGTCCATTAATTTCTTTTGTGTAGAATTTTATATCAGTTGTATAGTAACTGGTTTGGTGACAGCAAGGCGCAACAAATCATGATTACTGTTTTTAGTTTTTAGCTATTAAGGTGATTATTTATTAGTCACTTTATATTTGACACTTATATATACACATATATATACATACATATATATACATATACATATATATACATATACATATACATATATATATACACTCATGGACAAAAAAATTAGCGCACCAAG
>OU015494.1:67143056-67170556 GCA_907164885.2 Dolomedes plantarius | reverse complement strand
TAAAAGTTCTGCCGGTACATCTCTATAGGGTTCATAGTTTGTATTCAAGAATGAAACATTCACGTTCACATTGGCAACCCCGCCGACTTTGATAATTATACCAACACGTTCAGAAAGAAAATTAATTTTATACAGAACAATTTTCACACTCATGCCCGATTCTCTGACAAAACCGACGGGAGTCTCCACATTGTGACTGGAGATCTCGACCAAGTCGAAACCGGAGATAATGCACGTTTCTTTAAAGCAACGCACTTTCATTCGCGAATTCTTCTCCCTTACATACGGAGTAAGCATGACTCTTAAGATAGTTAAGACTAATTCGCACGCTATTTCATACCATCCAATACTAAAACCCGCGTTTCTTGCAAGGTAATCGAAGGTTCCAAAATACATATAGAGAATTGCATAATTAGAACATGAAAAGTTGCACGACAGCTGAACAAAACATTTACCAGTTCCTAACAATCTTTCAAGGGCTCTAGGTTGAGCACAAAGAATGAACTTATGAGCCCACTTGTGATAATTGTGAATTCCTATCAAAACATAGAATTTCTTTTGGCTCCTAAATAAATCGACTAGATCCGAACATAGTGACTGATCTATCGGCGACATCCTACCAGCTGATTTACGTGTTATATTCCAAAGATACGATACATAAATTTCACAAATAGCTGACACAGTATATTCGTTATTTTCCCCACCTTCTGACAGGAAGTTTTCCAGATTTCTCAATTCTGATATTTGTAACTCATCAAAATCGCCTTTCTTGAGGGTAACATTTCCTTTTGCTTTAACCCTTCTCTTTTCTAGAGCATTTTCCCGCCCTAACGTGTACAGAGAGACTACGTTTTCGGTCACGCATGGTCCCTGAACGATTTTCTCCGCATCAGCCTTCAATTTCTCCTCAATCACCTTTAAATCCCCAGACTTCCTTTGTGCAGAATTTAACTCTGACGGTGTACGACTCGGTGGGTAGGGGTCACTTGACACAACATTCCCCCCCTCGAACTGTAAGTCTATTTTCTCCTCGATCGGAACCTCTGCACTGAGAACAATAGCCGGCTCAGAAACGTTATCAGCTGGCTCAACCCCGGATTCTTTCTCCTTCGATTTGCTTTGCGAGCGCGCGACGGCGTTTAGTTCCTGAACTCCACCCCCTTTTCCCGCGCCTTCACAAAGAAGAGCAAAAGTACGATTCCCCAAAATGTACCTGTCTTGGTTTAGTGAATTATCGAACACAGCGGCCTTTGTGGTCACGCGCCCGAATGTCCCTTCTAACTCTATCCTGGCCACAGGGAGGCATTTTGCTTCCGTGTCAAGGGGTTGTTTTACCCAAACGACTTCGCCCGTAAAGGTCTCTGGCGGAGCGTACTTCAGTGAGACCAGATCAAAAGTGGCTCCCGAATCTCGTAAGACTTGAGTTTGGACGCCATTGACCTTGGCCACACTCAAATATGGTTTCAACCATTTGTCCACATCATCGTTTTGTTCAATATTATTCAGAGTCTCCGCATCTCTCTTTTTTCGGAAAGGACACTTTGGACGTAAATGCTCCTCCGAATTACATTCATAACAGCGAAGAGGTTTTCGCTTATCAAACTCTTTAAATTTTGTTTCATATTTTAAATATGAGTTTTTGCTTGGGGAGGTAGATTGCCCATCAACTTGTTTTTCTGGTTTGGCTTTCCCCTCATTCCTAAACCCCAAATCAATTTGTTTTCGCACCTGAAATTCCTTCCTTCCATTATTTGTGATTCGTTTACCTTGTCTTACTGACTCGTAACGATCCAGTTTTTCGGCTAACACTGAAGGTGAAACAATGCTCCCCCATTCATCTAAGAAGTGTTCCTGCACCTCGCTATTTACGCGTCTCTTAATTTGGTCCGCAATCACGAGTTGTTTCAAAGCCTCGAAAGTATTTATTCCTAGCCCCTCAATCCACCCATTAAAATAGCTCTGCAATTCATAAGCGAAATCTTTCCACCTTGAATTTGCTTTGCGGGTGTGTTGCAGGAATTTCTGCCTAAAGGTATCTGGACTCAGTTTAAAACGGTCTAGCAAGATTTTCTTTACGTACTTATAATCTCTTGAGTCTTGTTCTGACTCACGTAAAACAATCTGTCCTACTTCTAGTGGCAATAACGAAAGAAGTTGGGTTGCCCATTCTGCTTCATCTATCCCAAGATTTTTAGCTTGGAGCTCAAACATAGCCAAAAACAAACTTATGTCAGTCTCCTCTAGAATAAATTTCGGCATCATCCTCCTCATTTCTGGAGAAGATCTCCTTAGAGAGTTTTCTAACGGTTCAGGAGTTGACACTCTACCACTTCCTGAGCCTATTATTTTGAGTCTCTCCAATTCGTAAGCGCGCTGTTCCCTCTCTCTCTCAAACTTTAACTGGTTTTCACGTTCAATCGCTTCTAACATTGCTTTCGCGTTTTCTTCATCATAACCCTCATCTGACATTATTAGTCTCCTAATTTCGTTTTTGTTCATATCGGAATTGGCACAAACTCCAAGATCTTCCGCGAGTGAAACCAAATCAGCCTTAAGGGCTTTAGATAAATAAGCCATGATTTCAGTTAGAGAATTTAACCTTACCCTAAATTTTACACACAACAATTCTAACACAAAACACACAAAAATTTAATTAGCTCACTACAGTTTAAGCTTAAATTCAATTATGATATACTAAATAACTTTGCACATTCAAATACACTTTTATATTATACAAAACTAAATTATTTTACTCTGTTATTTTTAAGATTTGTTTTACTAGTATATTTAAACACAACTTTATCTATGAAACACAACTAGCAATGATTTAAGTTGAATGACACACAAAAAAAAGAACACTATTATTCAATTGCCTCAGTAACCCAATAGAGAAATGAAAACCATATAGTACTCACTGCTTTGACGACTGCTCTTGATGATCAGCATGAAGACGGAACAGAAGACCACAATGGTTCTGTTTAACGTTGCAAACAGTTAGCCTTAATTGAAGAAGCGGGACGTCAGCAAGATTTCGTGCACTACGTAACAAAGTCTAGTAGATTGCAGACAGGAAAGCACCACTCGACGATTCTCTCTAACTTTCAGTTCACAGAAATTGGAGTTTGACGACAAGTAGACACGCACAAGGCAGGTTCAGCAAAGTAATCCCACTTGCTATTTACCGGAATCACAGGTCGAAGAAAGTAGATCGGAACGCCCAACTTGGCAGATCACTGTATAAATTACTACTCACAGGAATCTTCAGGTGGAGGGATCGATCAACACCGCTGCCACCACTTTAATTAATCTATATAATAAGACTGTGACGATATGAACACTTCTCCCAGGTAGCTGGGTATAGATTAATTCAAGATACGGAGTTTAGGTTTTAAAATTATGTATTTAATTATATACAATATGTACACTTCAGTTACACCAAAATTTTATTGTCAAAATCGCCCTAAGGCACCGGGGAGTTAAACTTCTTCCCCAAACAGTCAGAGTTCACTGACTATATGAAACGGCACTAAGCCCGGGATTCAAAGTACCCAAAAATGTAATCTGGCCCAAGGCCGCAGGTATCAGTCACCTTCTGAGAGTAGATCTCAAGTCTCTCTGCCTCTTTTTCGGTCCGAGGTTCTCCAAGAAAACTCTAAGCACCTCCCTGGAACATATTTCGTCCTATCATGCGTTGGTTTTTGTGTTTCGACGTTGATTTGCTGAAATCAGTGACATCAGCTATTTCCAACATTCGAGAATTTCTCACGCCGAGGGCTTAGCGTAACGAACCGCACTTTTGTGCATGAAGAATGCCGGACTCTACGTGTGTGGCCTTTGTCGCCAGCTGACACCCTCTTGCCAGTAGACAAGTAGAGGAAATACCGCCCTCTGTCCGGCGATGACCATCAGTCAGTTAGCTTGACACTAGGGTTCCACCCAGTTCACGCCCCCCTCTGTTGCCAAGGACAGGGGTGACAAAGACACATCAAATATTCACACGACTGACTGCTTGAAGAATTTCCTATTCTTCACAATATATATATATATATATATATATATATATATATATATATATATATATATATATATATATACACATATGTATATATACATATACACATATATACACACACACACATATACACATACACACGTACACACACATATACACATATACATACTTACACACACATATACATATACATACATACACACACATATACATACATACACACACATATACATATACATACATACACACACATATATACATACACACACACATATATACATACACACACATATATACATACATACATACATACACACACACATATACATACATACACATACATACATACACACACATATACAAATACATATATAAAGAGATCAGGGCTATAAAAGCAACTGACACTTTTTTTATTCCTTAACACATTTCATAAATAATGTTTACATTTATATATATTTACAGATACTAAAGGATGTTAGCATGTGTATATATTTACTTACACACACACACATATACATATAATATATATACATATAATATATGTACACACACACACACACACACATATATATATATATATGAAATATGTTTAAAACGATAGCCAAAAGTTAGCCAATGATCAATACAGATATTCCAACATACATATATATATACTATATACGTTAATATGGCAGACTACTTTATTAGATTTTTTTAAAACCATCAATATAATTTTTTAAAATCTCTTGTACATATGTGTAATATTAATATGTAATACAATATTTTAATTTTAATACAATATTTTTCCTTTAAACTGGTGTTTTTGTAATTTCTTGGTCGCGATCTGACAAAATTTATATGTATTTGTATGCAAAGTTGTACCCCGACTTACGCGATCTTTCGTTGGTCCCACCTATCACGTAACTTGGGGTATTACTGTACTATTCCTTCAGCGTGAAGACTGGAGTGTTATTCTCAGAACTTGGGGGATCTCGAAACTCACTCGCAAGCAAAATGTAAAATGAATGCACAACCGCAAATAACTCCTTATCTCCTTCAGATCTAGAATTTCAGCCCAGTTGGACAGAGAGGGGAACGTTGAAGAGGAAAGTAGCCATCTTCCTCCCCAAAATCTTGGAGGCGATGATTAAGGCAAAAACTCCCGTTTTACAGATGGAAATGCAAAATAGCTGCTTAGAATGCTAATTACCTATTAACACAAAAAAATCTTTAAAAAAAGCCTGAAGTTTCAAGATTTGCGTCTTGTTTTCCAAATTTTCAAATTATTATTAGTTATTTTGTTACAGAGCTTTTTAGCAAGCGATGCCTCTCGTTTTGGAATTTTGAAACTTTAACTTAATTTAAAAAATATTTTGAATAATAATAAATAAGAATTAGCAAAGCCCCGCATTTATTTTGGATGTCTACTTTCAGATTCCGAAAACAGAATTCAAAAATATTCATTAGGGAACCCGGTATGCAAAGTTTTATTTCGCAATTCATTAACATTGAAACGTACGATCTGCGAGGTCTACTGATGCACCCCCTTAATCGCTGTATTCGGCCCCATACATAACCAAGAGTTCCAGAGTTCTCACGCACCGCCCCCAGAAGAGTCTCGTTCTTTTCAAAGCTACGAATTTGCATAATTCTGATGCATTCCCCAAACTGTATAAGTTATTGTTGAGGGGTTACTAACATTTAAAGCTTATATACTATTGTTTTCCTTTCCCATATTGTCTTAACTCACTTTCCAAATGGACCAAGGATAAAAAGTGAGTTTTAATCGTTACTGTGATGGAAATGTAGCTCTTCTAACTTATTGTCGATTCCCATGTATAAAAGAGAGGCTCTGATAGGTAGTGGATGCTCTCGAAACACGTTAGCTAGTGTGCGGGTTTCGCAGGGGTTACTAGAATTGCTGTCAGCATATTGGGAAGTGAGAGATCAAGAGACTAGCGTATTACAGGTAGAATATTTGGTTTCCTCAAGTAAGTTTTGTTTAAATTCAGTTAAGTAGTATTACGTATTTGCAATGTGGAACTGTTTGGTCTGATAGTTAGATCCCTGTAACTAAACTAAGCTATTTGGTACTGTTAAACTGTTGTTACGAATTTCCACTTCTTCGTGGAAACAGAATCGAAATCACAGGAATCTTTCCAAGAAGAGATGTGAGATAAAAGCAAATTCTGGTGTTTTAATTTTAAACTTTAAAAGTTCGACATATCATCTAAGAATTTTCCAAAGCAGAGGAATTGATTGCAATCAATAATTCAATCCTGTAACTTTGAATGGAATAATGAGAACTTTTCACAGTTTGACAAGTAAGTTCTGTTCAGTGACACGAGTTCAATTTGATGCCTCCATAATATCTTTCAATGGTATTCAGGATAAAGACGTCGGTATGATATAACCTGATGTATTTGAAGGTGCTATCATTAAAGTTTGTCATCTCAAGACACTGTTGCAGATGTCTAGATGGTAAAATAAAAAATTTGGAGAATATTTTATCAAAATTTTAGAAGAGGAATCCTAGCATGTTCATTTTTTCAGAAAAGAAACTCGAGTAAACTGTTCGTTGTATTATACATTGAAGATAGGTTACTTGAAAGCAAGAAAAGTCAATTTATGAAATTTATTGATGACTTTGAATTAAAAAATTCTGCAAAACCATATTTTTATTTTCTTAGAGTTTAAAATAAAACATGAAGATAAATGAAACTGAGTTACTAAGTCAGTTTGAGCAAAGAAATCATCTAAACTTTTTGAAATCAGCGCATGCAAGCCTGTTTCAAAACCCATAATCAAGGAAAGCGAACATAAGTAAAAACTGAAAATTCTAAAGGAAAACTGAATTTTCCTTATAAGCAAGCAGCTTGTACTAATGACAGATAAAAGATCCGACCGTTAGTGTAACTTCAAGGACTTTTGAAAATCTCAGTGAATGGTTGGCTTCGAGAAAAACGCATTTTTGAGTATGTGAAAGAAATAGTCTATCGTGTTCTCTTTGCAAAGTAAAAGGTTTCATAGGTATATATTATAGTGGGAATGAAACAACTAGCATACCGACATCAGCTTTCGCTTATATCCATAGCGGTGAGAAGCTATTGTATGACTTAGTCAAATGCAAGTGTCTGTTTCAATAACATCTACTGAAACTAAAGTAATTGCAGATAGATAAATTATTCAGCTAAAGAGACAATTGGGAAAGCTTGCTGAGCTTAATATTCCTGAGTTATAAGTTGATAACGAGGCAGTAGCGAAATTTGAACAAAACCTAGAATATCATCGACTATCTAAGCACATTAAAGCAAAGCCTTTTTTGTCAGATGATTTGTTACTTTTGATGAAATCAATACTAACATAGTGTCAAAACAGAACGTCAGGTTGCTGACATTCTGACTAAGCCATATAATAAAACAATATTTCATCACGTAAAACAATGTTTTTTCCAACTGTTACTATATACAATGATCCTGCTAACTGTTATTGCATACAACTATACTTTGACTTTTCCCTTATAACTAGATCTGTATTTTATATCACGTAGCGTGCAATGACTTTTCTTCAGTTTCGTTTTATTATATGTTTGAATAAGGAAGAATGTTACAGAAAGGAGGACCTCAAACATTCACTAGTGAATAATGATTCTACTCGAACTTCAAAGTCAAATGTCATCTTTGGAGAACATGAAACAAATCTTCCAACGATCAAGCAATAGCGATTATAAGGCTCGTAGGGAGAATGTCAACAATTCAACGTCAGAAAAATTGGAAACTTAAAATTGTCGACCCGACAGGTTGAAAAAAAAAGGAGAAATTCATGAAGTAAAGACACGAGAATAGGAATGAAAAGATAACCCCAGAAACAAAATGAATAAAGATACAAGATTACATAATATCCGATCGCCAAGTGTTTAAGGTATCAGCCGGTGGTGCGGGTTCGATTCTCGCGTAAGAATTGGTTGCAATCTGGGGAACTCCTCAACCTTTCACTTGAAAAGGAGTCCCGTCTAGAAAGGGGAGCTGCAATCCATCGTTTAATAAAAAATTCTGCTATTGTGTGATTTCTGTTTCCTACCTTGTCTTCACATGTACACCGGACTGGGGTCTGAGATAGTCGTCAGCCCTAGGGTCCTTAGACAACATAATATACTTCCTGACTTATGGAAAAAATGGTGTAGAAGTTCTGTCATTGACTTAGGGGCTAGCGTTACAAGTCACAATTTGTTTTTCAAAATTAACCAGAGAAATCGAATGGTGAGCGCAGCTCGGGAAAAATCAGACTTATGTCCCGAATTCTAGGAACTGGAGGCAACAAAGTACTTAGATGTTGCATATTTTTGTTTATAAATTTTTAAACATATTGGGTTGCTTTTTTTATCGAGGTGTCTCTAAGTTCAGAGGTGCAGTCTTGCATAAAATACATGAAGAGTGTCCTCGTCATAAATTTGACAGCTCATTTAAGGAGGCAGCTCTACTACACTGCTTATGTTCGTAGTTAGAAGATGACTGTGTGGCTAGAGCGCAACCCTTTGGTATTATAGTCCGAGGGTTAGAGTCCAGGGGTTTACTTGTGTGTTTGTAGAGAGTGCATATGGAATTCCCACTCGTACAAATCTTTGTTACGGCTGTAGGACGCTTGTTGCAGTTGAGACTTACGCCAGGCGTTAAATATTTAAATTACTTATTAAACAACTTTAACAATCACTTGGTTAAAGAAATTAAAATAAACTAAACTTAACATATACATAAGGATGACTGCTGGCATTTCAAGAAGCTGTACCTGGCGCTGAGGTCTCGTGTAGCTGCCGCCTGGAGCTGGTTGTCGCTTGCCTTTATACTCTCGCTGGATGCGCACACAGCGTGTAAAAACGCACAGCGCACACCGTCGTACCTGATTTGCGTGTGGCCTGGGCTGCCCAAGATGATCAGCGGAGTGAATTCAGCGAAGCTACTTTGCGCAGCGAAACTGAATCGCTGCCGCCGTGCTCGCCACAGTACTCCCCCCCCCCAGTCGACGACACGGAGGGAAGTAGACGAAATGTGGCTTACCGAAGAGGACCAGGAAGGCGAAATCGGACTCTTCTACCGGACCGCGTAGTTACAGTGCGAGGCGATGAGGTCGTCGCTTTGACAACTGTTGAAGGTGGTTGTGGAGCTGAGATGGGTTCTGTTTGAATATCGCTGCAGAAATAGGTAGGCTTCAGCCTATTGGTGGAGACCCATACTTGAGAATCTTTGATTTGCAGCTTAAAGAGCTTCGGCTGTCGTTGGATAACTTTGTATGGCCCAGCATATGGAGGCTGTAAAGAGCGTCGGACATGATCCTGGCGTACAAAGACATGAGAACATTTGTCCAGTTCTTTAAACAACAATATTTTTTGTGGACATTGATGCGCCGTTTGTACAGGACGAATGGTAGAAAAATGGTTTTTAAGCTGGGAAAGAAATTCGTCGGGAGGTATTTTACACTCATTGTGTGCAGAAAGTAATTCGCCAGGCAGACGTAGAGAAGTTCCATATAAAAGTTCAGCTGGACTTGCTCCGAGATAGTCTTTAAACATCGAACGAAGTCCAAGTAGAATAAGAGGAATTTGCTCTGACCATTGTGTGGTAAATAGGCATCTTAAAGATTTTAATTGGCGGTGAAACCGTGCCAAGATACCATTACTTGCTGGGTTGTAGGCGGCTGTGAGTGTTTTAGTACAGCCTAGTTGTTTTGCCAGTGCGCAAAATAATGAACTTTCAAAATTCCTACCTTGGTCAGTTGTAATGGTATGCGGCACACCGTAACGGGAGATCCAGTTATGAAGAAATGCTGACGCTATTGTTTTGGCTGATTGATCAGGTACTGGAACAATTTCTGGCAAACGAGTATAACGATCGATCATTGTTAAACAGTAACGGAATCCTCGGGAGGGTGGCAATGGACCTATAATGTCCAAATGGACATGTGAAAATCGTTGTTCAGGTAAAGCATATCGCCCGTGAGGAGTTTGAACATGTCTAGACACTTTATTTTGTTGACAGGCTGACATCCTTTTCCCCCATTTGCGACAGTCTCTTGATAAATGGCCAAACGTATCTTTTTGTTATCGCTTGTAAAGTGGCCTTAGTACCGGTGTGGGCGAGGCTGTGAACTGAATCAAAGACAGCTTTACGAAAGTCCATGGGTATATATGGTCGAATACGACAATTGGAAGTATCACATAAAAGTTAAATATCTCCTTCGATAGTGATGGGTTGCAACTGAAGGCTGGATGTAGGTCATTAAAGTAAGCATCTCTGGACCTTTTTTTCTGCGCTAATGCCAGTGCTTGAAAATTTATAGCCGAAGGAGTACTAATTTCTTCAATTCTTGAAAGGGTATCGGCGACAACATTTTGTGAACCGGGGATATAACGGATGTCGGTGGTATATTGTGAAATGAAATCAAGGTGTCGGTGTCGACGAGGGGAAATACGATCACTTTTTGCTGAAAAGCAAACGTCAGAGGTTTGTGATCGGTGTGAATTGAAAAATTAAGTCCTTCTAAAAAGTAGTGAAAATGCTGAATTGCCGAATAAGCTGACAAAAGTTCTGTATCATAAGTGCTATACTTTATTTCTGCCGGTCTGAGTTTGCGTGTAAAAAACGCTAATGGTGTGGTAATACCTTTGTGAGTTTGCTGTAAAACAGCTCCTAGACCAATGTCGGATGCATCAACAAATAATGAAAGTGCAGCATCGGGGTGAGGATGAACCAATAGGGAAGCATTTTTAAATAGATTCCTTACATGAATTAAAAATATTTAATGCCTCTGTCCATGCAATAGGAGTGGAATCCCTTCGCTTAGATCCCTTTGTAAAATCATACAATACAGCTTGTTTTTCGGCAGCATACGGAATGAATCTGCGCTAGAAATTTGTTATTGCCAAAAACCTACGGAGTTGTAAAACTGTAGTAGGGCGAGGGAAATTCGCGAGCGCTTCAACTTTCTTTGGACACGGTGAAATGCCCTTATTAGAAATAATGTAACCCAAGGGAGGTAATTCCTTAACTCCAAAAATGCACTTGTCGATATTTAATACTAAACCGGAATCATTTAGACGTCGAAAAACTATTTCTAAGTCTCGTAAATGGGTAGCTTCGTTTTCTGAGGCAACTAGAATATCGTCCAAATAGGGATAACATGGAAGATCGCTTAGAGTTTCATTGATGAAACGCTGGAAAGTTTGTGCCGCATTTTAATCCAAATGGCATAAAAGAAATTTATACAATCCGATTGGTGTAATTTGCGCTGTTTTCGGTATGTCCTCAGGTTGAACTGGAATCTGGTAATAGGCACGATGAAGATTAAGTTTTGTAAAAATTTCTTTTCCATATAAATTGCTATTAAAATCGTAAATATGGGGAAGGGGATAACGGTCGGCTTCCGTAATTGCGTTAAGCCGTCTGTAGTCCCCCCAAATTCTATAAGCTCCATCCTTTTTTTGAACTATATGTATAGGATTTGACCAAGGGCTTTTACATGGGCGGCATATGTCCCGCTTAACTAATGTTTGAAATTCAGTTTTAATCAATTCCAACTTATGGGGGCGGAACTCTCCGAGCTTTTGAAGTTACCGGAGGACCTTTAGTTATTATAAAATGCGTAGTTGAATGCTTTAGTTTGCCCTCCGGGTACCCGATGAGTATTTAAATTTGAAATTTTTAAAAGTTCCGAATAAGGAGAATTGGGATGCAGTTCACTATTCTGATAACATAAGTTTGAAGAAACATTGTTCGGCTTATCAATTTATTGTTTTTAACATCAATGATTAAGTCAAAATGACTCAAAAAAATCAATACCTAATATTGGGCGAGTCACATCAGCAATTACAAATGTCCATGTAAAAGAACGTTTAGGACTTAAATTTACAATAAACTCTTTAGTGCCGTATGTAGAAATCCGTGAGCCATTGGCAGCATAAAGTTGGATTTGAGGGGTTGGGGTACGCGTATTTAAAAGGATAAGTAGAAACGCTAGCTCCTGTATCTATGAGGTATCTAGTACCATTTTGGAAATCGCTGATGAATAAACGGCTAGAACTGTGGGCTATATCTGCCGCCGTTTGAACAGATAAGCCTACTCGTTTTCTTTAAAGGCAAAAGGAGGGGTACATTTGCGTGCATTAGCTTTAAATGTTTTATGATACCAACAAGTTTTAGTAGAATCGCTAGGAGGGTCATGTAGCGAGCCTTGACTTCGCGTACGAGATCGTGAATTAGATCGGCTATGTAATTTTCCCACTCTAATTTCTAATGCACGAATTTTCTTCTGAAGCGTATTCAGCTGGGCATGAATTGAATTTGGTTGTGCTGCACTATTTCCGTTATTTTATCAGCCGTTAGTGAGAGACCGGAAAGTGTATCAGCACTAACTGAAAATTTGCTGAAAGTTTAACGGGAGTCGTTTGAGCCACAACATTCTTAAGATAGGAGTTAATTTATCTGCTGCTAAATTTTCCATTTCTCGAAGTAAATGGGAAGGTTTTTTGTCACCTAACTCCATATCAGATATTAGAGCACGTAATCGAGCCGTTTCTGAATCCGCGAATTGTTCAATTAATAGTGTTTAAGACCAGTATACTGTTCGGGAAGTGTAGATGCACTGCGTACAAAATCTAGTACATGTATAATTGTTTCGCTGTCCAGGGCGGAAATTACATAATGATACTTCGTAACTTCTGTAATCCCTGCTATAACGAACTGAGATTCTATGCAAGTAAACCATGGGTCGATATTGTTTTTCCAAAATGCTGGAAGCTTCACAGCTACTCGGGTTATTTCATCCTTTTTGTAGTCTTTAGACATTATTGAATTCTTGAGATGTAGCGAAATGTACTATCAGCAGTAGAAAATAAAATATTACTCACAATAATGTGCGTAGTCCTTCGGGGATTCTGCGTTTCGACGACGAAACGAGCATAGAGATTCGTCTGGGATAATTAGTTCCAGCGACAGCACGTGAATTGAGGCTCGTCTGGGATAATTAGTTACGGCGACGGCACGTGAATTCAGGCTAATCAGGGCTGCGAGGCTTGTCCGGGTCGCATATTCTGAAAGACTCGCGATTTGAGAACTCACTTGGCGGCTTGGCACTCGCTTAGCGGTTTGGCGAAAAGTATAAGGGTTGCCTCAGTTCTATCTCCAATCGTCGTTCGATGCGATTAGGTATTCTTAGACAATCTTATCTAAATATCCCAGACAATGTCCGAGAACGCAATTCTAAATTTTAAAAAGCGATTTCGGCACACAATTGCCGGTTTGACGAAAGCATCAGTTTCGCCATCTGTTGACATATATAGGAATATTTTTATTATAAGTTTTTTTCGTTACTTCTACGCAATTTAGTATGTTTTAAAATTAGAAAATTAGAAAAAAAAATTAAGATGTGTAAGTAATCGTACTTGTTTTCTATAATTGGAAGTAATCATATTTGTTTTGAAAAAGATATAGAACCATTTTTATCAGACTGTATATACTTCAGCACATACAGTACTAGACTTTCATTCACTTTCTTGCTTTCAGTGCAAGATTTTCAAATTCTCTTTTCAATTAAATTCTGAAAATAAAACAAAAACAAGTAATATATAAAAAAAAAATTTAAAGTCAATTCCTACTTAGGTCAACAAAGAAAAAATTTAAGTGTGAACTAATAGTAGGAATTGAAAAAAAGGATTGCCTGCCAGAACCTTGCCTACTGTGCGAGATTTGGAGGGGGGGGGGAAAGAGAGAGAAAAAGTTTGTCAGGTTGAGGATTCGATTTCGCAACCTACAGGACGGGAGAAGCTCGCGATACCACAGTGCTACCGTTTACACAGTAACAAGAGGGAAATTATTATTGAAGAGCAAGAGACGCTCTAGGTCTAAAACTAAAATTGATTAATTAAATTTAATTAATGAATTAATATTTGAAAAAAACTGTATTAACATCAAGTGTCATCCACTACAAGTTTAAAAAAATGTATTTGAACTTGAGTGGATGAATAAAAAGTACTTTTATTAACGATTGAAAATTTGAACAAGATATATATATAGAGAGAGTGTGAACTAATAGTAGGAATTGAAAAATCTACAGCAAAGAAAGATCAAAAGATCAAAAACACTAAATACAAAGTTGGTGAGTAGGTGATGATAAATTATGATAAAACACTGTATCCTGGAGAGATCCTATTAGTAGACATTGAAAATTTCACTATAAATGTAATGGTTTCAACAGGAAACTACAGATATGCATGACCCTCAACAAGGGACATTCATGCTTACAGCTTGATAGGTATAAAATATGAACTGCCCCAGCCTACACCTTGTAAAAGCAGAGAAAGCCAATATAAATTTCTTGATAAATAATTTTACATGTGCCTATTTATGGATAAAATTTTTACTATAATTAAATAAACCATCATTAAAATAATGTATTATTCTTGCCTACTAATAATTGCATCAAAACTAGTTTGTTATATGAAAATAGTCAACTTTAATAGTGATTTGTCATTCCTTCATACTCAGCATCATTCCCTCATTTCTTCAATAATTTAGCATAAAAATGTAATCAAAAAATAAATTTTTTTATTTTAAAAATTTGATTAATTTAAAATTTGATTTTTTAAAAATTATATGTTAAAATAAATTTATATTATTGGAATTTAAAACTTTAAATTTTTTAATTTATGCAACTTAATTTTTTTAATTAAAGCTTATTAAATACATTTATTTTCTAATTAACATTAAAATTTTAAAAATTAAAATTATTGTGGATATTTGAAGAAAGTAAATTTAAAATTCAATAATATACTTATTTCAATTTATTCATTTATTTATTTTGTTAAAATCTCTTTAAATCCTGTGTTATATATGTAATTCAGATTTTAAAACATACTAAATTGCGTAGAAGTAAAAAAAAAAACTTATAATAAAAAGATTCCTATATATGTCAACAGATGGCGAAACTGATGCTTTCTTCAAACTGGCAATTGAGTGCCGAAATCGCTTTTTAAAATTTAGAATTGCGTTCTTGGACATTGTCTGGGATATTTAGATAAGATTGTCTAAGAAAACCTAACCGCATCGAACGACGATAAGATTGTCTAAGAATACCTAACCGCATCGAACGACGATTGGAGATAGAACTGAGGCAACCCTTATACTTTTCGCCAAACCGCTAAGCGAGTGCCAAGCCGCCAAGTGAGTGCTCAAATCGCGAGTCTTTCAGAATATGCTTCCGGGTCACCACTTGTAGAGAGTGGATGTGGAATTCCCACTCGTACAAATCTTTGTTACTGCTGTAGGATGCTTGTTGCGGTTGAGATTTAACGCCAGGCGTTAAATAATTAAATTATTTATTAAATAACTTTAACAATCACTTGGTTAAAGAAAATAAACTAAACTTAACATATACATAAGGATGACTGTTGGCGTTTCAAGAAGCTGTACCTGGCGCTGAGGTCTCGTGTAGCTGCCGCCTGGAGCCATCGGATCAAGTGTTTAACTGTGTTGCCTAGGCCAGTGCCTTCTAACACAGATGTTTCATGATTGTGCCATCGGAGAGCTGAAATAGCCGCCTGGAGCTGGTTGTCGCTTGCCTTTATACTCCCGCTGGATGCTCACACAGCGTGTAAAAACACACAGCGCACACCGTCGTACCTGATTTGCGTGTGGCCTGGGCTGCCCAAGGAGATGATCAGCGGAGTGATTCAGCGAAGCTACTTTGCGCAGCGAAGCTGTGAATCGCTGCCGCCGTACTCGCCACATGTTAATTATTGATAGGAATTGACTTTAAATTGTACTATATTCCCTAGTCTCGTGTAACCAAAGACGACGTCCAAAAATCGTCCATCCGTGAATATATGATTAAATGGAAGGCTTCAAATTGCAAGCTTTTCTTTAAAAAATATTCATCGCTGTTAAACGTGATGTAAAAAGCTACTTTTCTGGTAAAACCAAGATCCTCATCAAAATGAAAAACACTCCCTATAAGTCCCAACATATTCGTTATTTTTATACTAATTTATAAGTTAAAAATAAAAATATTACAAACATTAAGGGTGGTCGATTTCAATCAAAAAATGTTGTGACTCTTCCGAAAATAAATGATCGGACTTTACGGCTCGGGGAATATAAGTTCAGATCTAGAAAACAGAAAAATTCCATTGAAAATCTGAAGTATTAGATTTATGGACATTACTTACAAGACAAAAAAATACTTCAGATTATTAAAAAGTTCTGAAATAAAACGAAAGGAAACTTGTTACATTCGCAGTTAATAAATTAAGTTAATAAATAATAATAATGATGACGATGAACAGACGTTAGGTTTTTAAGTAAATGTGTGCTACAGATATAGATCACCACCAAAATGATCTTTACAACGCGTTACATTGTAATAGTGAGTTATCTATCTGAGAAAAGTTATGTCTCAGAAAAAAACATTCTATTCATTGACACAAAAGTAATAAGCCGATAACAACAGGACCTTGAGATATTATGTACATAATTCTGCAAGATGAACTCATTTTTCCTTTTAACTGTCGTTATAACAGAACAAGATATTTCATCATCATGAAAATAAAAAGTAAAGACGTGATCAATTTATTGATGCTATTAAAATATAAACCAATTCAAAACGCCCCGAAGAAAGAAATCACGTAAAAACAGCTTGGTAATGAGGATTTTTGTTCTTTTTTAAAAGAGGCGGGTGTAAATATGAAGGAAGGTCACGAGCATGGAAAACTTATATCGCCATGAAAAACAATTATTTTTATTTTACATTTTTCTTTCAAGTTCAGATAGATAATTTTGAACTTTTCATAGAATTTATACAGCTTCGTTTGTATTTTCATAAAGAATTAACGTTTCAGAGGACTTTAACAGCAGGCATTTGCAAATCATTTCATAGATTTAAAGTTGAAATGAAGACTGAAAGGAAAGTAACTATCACATTATTCAATGAATATGGCTACCGCGTCGTTATTCGAGAGTTGATGACATAAAAATTGCTGAAATACGTTGATTTAGACTTAGAGCGTTAGATGATATTATGAAAGTTATTTATACTATTTTTACCATGGATGGTTTATAAAGGAGCACAAATTAAGGCCTTCCTTCGGATCAGATGGCAAAGCATGTAGGAAATTATGAATAATATTTTATCCCACTTCATAATATGAATAGCAGTAAGAAATCTACAGATTCATACACACATTTTAGAACGTTTTAGAACGTCATTTTAGAACTTTAAATACTTGAAAGAAATGAACACTCGGGGTTGATTCGGAGAGAATTGAAAAAACTGCTCACAATTAAGTGCTTAAAGAATGCTAAATCTCTTGTGAAAAAGACGAAGAAATTAGCATTTGTTTCTGTTTATTTATAGACATTCAAGGAAATATTTCCTTATCAACCAGGATTCGTAGGCTTTGACCAGGATTTGATCTCATTTTCTTCTACAAGGAAGTTTTGCTAAATTTCCATATACAACTATGTACTTTTCCTTAAAACATAGATAGAAACAAGAAATTTTTTGTAACTAAGTATGGGACATATTTTATTAGTTTTCATACAACCAAAACTTGTAGTCTAGTAGGTTGCGTTTTACTATAGATTTTTGCTCTTTTTCTAGCATACAAAACACGATCATTTTCAAATACGAAGTACTATTCAGAGGGCATCTCTTCCTCGCTTTAAATCACGTCAATTATTTGTTGCTGAATAACAAACCCTCTTCTCATCTAAATAATTTAATAGTATAGACCGAGTTTTACTTCTATAGACTGACAGGAGGATCGTAACATATCGTCAGAATGAACACATTCTTCTTTAGAAAAATATTACAGAAATATTTGTTTACAGAAATATTTATTAATGCCCCATTGGTCTGATTAAAGTTGTCACTTGTTTCTAAATAAGAAAAATATGAAGGACATGGTGATACCAGATTTTTTAAAATGGAATTTCCAAATATTTTTTAAGGCACATTTATGGGGAACTGATAGATAAGTTTGAAGCTTTAATGAATTTTGGTACGTAGAGATGGTGGTTTTGAAAATACGCTTTTAGCAAACGAATGTTTGGTTTTTCTTCGAGCATCTGCGTAAAAGATTCAAGGTCGAAGAAAGTTAGAGACCCAAGATTTTACATATACACTCTTAGACACACACACACACCAAGAAAAAAAAAAGTGCACCAAGAAGAGTTATCCGAATGGGACGAAAATCGGTAGATGTGATGTACATTAGGGTGGAACGAAAAAAAACTTTTTTTTGAATTTCAATATGCTCTAGTTTTCAAAAGTTGCCTTTTAACAAAATAAAGACGGAAATTAAATATTAGCGTAATTGGTGCATGTTTTCAGTTAGCGCAAGAAGGGCAAACTTTGGTTTTTATTAAATTTTTGATAAATTTCTCAATTATTTTGAAATTGAATACACTTGTAGTACAAAAAAGTAGCAAAATATGTAATTTAAACATTCCTTTTAGTTAGGAGATCTGCTAAACAGATTATATAAAACGTTTTACTTCATAAAAATAGTACACATAAAGGCACTTAAGTACGAGGCACTTAAAAGACACTCGGACATCACGGTGGAACAAAAAATGTTTTTTTCGAAATTTCAATATGCTCTAGTATTCAAAAGTTGTCTTTTAAAATTGAAATTAAGCATATAAAATTTTTTTGCTCTACTAAAATATTTTTAAGTGCCGCAAAGGGCTTCAAAATGGATATTTTTTATAAAAAAGTGATTATATTTGTATTTTTTGTTAATTTCTTTTATAGTATATTAAAATAATGCATATTTAAAACTGTAAATACTTTTAATACTGTAAATAAAATATTCAAAATATGATATTTTGACAGAAAACTTGCATATTCTAAGTATTCCTAATTTTTAGATGCCATAACAGAACAACTGATTTTGTGGAATTTCGCGATTTTTATCATATTAATTTTACATTAGCATATTCTTATAATACACATTGGAATGAAAGAAAAACAATTTTTAATTGACGGACCTTAGTTAAATTAAACAAATCACACTTATTTAGAAAAATATTAATGTAATGTCTATTAAGGCAAAACATTATTTTGAAAAAAATATTCATGTTTTTCAAAAGTCCATATTAATCACACATGGTTTCCATTACTTATTTCACTGACACATGGAATTGCTTTCTTGTTTCAAATTTTGGCATTATTTTTTGAGAATGTATTTTTGTTTTTATCAATGCATCTCTTTGAGAAGTACCACGAACGAACAAGGATGACCAGGTAACTAATTTAACAATCCTTTCTACTACTTGTGTGTGACATGGAATGTTGGTGAAGTCAATAATTTGTTTCTCGTGATCAGATTCTTTAGCTTCCTTTATAAACAGTTTTAGTTTGTCATCAGAAATATCCCTCGTCATAGGAGGTTCTGTTACTTTAACATCATTCCATTCAATCATATCAATATAATCCTTGGCATCAAAGTTTATACGTGGAACTAAATTCTTTCTGATGCCTCCTTCATTTTCAGCCCTTGCTTTTAGAATCCGGCGTAATGCAAGCTCTCTTACATGACTGCGATCGTCTAATATCATACAAAGGAGGAGATTTTCTGAAACGGCAAAATATGCATTTCTTTGAATGACAGGGTCAATTACATTTTTAAGAGTCTAATTGAGGTAACGTAAATAGCTTACAAATTTCCACAAGTGCTTCGATCCACGGATACAAGATGGTTTCAGCTTTATGTTAAACCAAATTGGTGCATAAACTTTCAAAATGTACTCAGTCAGTATTCGGAAATTTTTTGCTGGACATTCTGTTCCCACATACAAGCGAAGTATTCGGTTTGCTAATGTAAGCCATCGTGAATGACAAAATTTTTCTGGTTTTCTCATGGACAAATCAGAAGAGCACTTTCCAACAGAGATTGCATTATACATTTCTAACAAATATTTTGGGTCCACACTTAAATCATCCTTAATTTCTAGTAATGTAATGTTATTTTCTATAGGTGAAAATTCAATCACTGGAAGTTCAGAGCAGTTTTCTAGTTGTTTAAGAATGTCTCCTCCAAATTCATTTGGGCCTTTAGTTTTTCCATCTAGGAAACAAAATAGGTGACGTAGGTGTAGTTCATTTAAATTATTGACTTCAACAACATTCCATGTCACACACAAGTAGTAGAAAGTATTGTTAAATTACTTACCTGGTCATCCTTGTTCGTTCGTGGTACTTCTCCAAGAGATGCATTGATAAAAACAAACATACATTCTCAAAAAATAATGCCAAAATTTGAAACAAAAAAGCAATTCCATGTGTCAGTGAAATAAGTAATGGAAACCATGTGTGATTGATATGGACTTTTGAAAAACATGAATATTTTTTTCAAAATAATGTTATCCCTTAATAGACATTACATTAATATTTTTCTAAATAAGTGTGATTTGTTTATTTTAACTAAGGTCCGTCAATTAAAAATTGCTTTTCTTTCATTCCAATGTGTATTATAAGAATATGCTAATGTAAAATTAATATGATGAAAATCGCGAAATTCCACAAAATCAGTTGTTCTGTTATGGCATCTAAAAATTAGAAATACTTAGAATATGCAAGTTTTCTGTCAAAATATCATATTTTGAATATTTTTTTTGCAGAAAATATACATTATTTTAATATACTATAAAAGAAATTAACAAAAAATACAAATATAATCACTTTTTCATAAAAAATATCCATTTTGAAGCCCTTTGCGGCACTTAAAAATATTTTAGTAGAGCAAAAAAATTTTATATTCTTAATTTCAATTTTAAAAGATAATTTTTGAAAACTATAGCATATTGAAATTCTGAAAATAAAATTTTTCGTTTCACCGTGATGTCCGAGTGTCTTTTAAGTGCCTCGTCCTTAAGTGCCTTTATGTGTACTATTTTTATGAAGTAAAACGTATTATATAATCTGTTTAGCAGATCTCCTGACTAAAAGGAATGTTTAAATTACACATTTTGCTACTTTTTTGTACTACAAGTGTATTCAATTTCAAAATAATTGCAAAATTTGTCAAAAATTTAATAAAAACCAAAAGTTTGCCCTTCTTGCGCTAACTGAAAACATGCACCAATTACGCTAATATTTAATTTCCGTCTTTATTTTGTTAAAATGCAACTTTTGAAAACTAGAGCATATTGAAATTCAAAAAAAAGTTTTTTTCGTTCCACCCTAATGTACATGTACAGTAAAACAAATGATTACAATTTGAGAGAAATTGAATGATTTATTCAAGAGAAAGAGCTTCACAAAGGGAAAAAATCAATAACGCGTTGGTACACCTCTGGCCCTTATGCAAGCAGTTATTCGGCTTGGCATTGATTGAGAGAGGTGACGGATGTCCTCCTGCAGGATATCGTGCTAAATTCTGTCCAATTGGGCGTTAAATCGTCAAAATCCCGAGCTGGTTGGAGGGCCCTGCCCATAATGCTCCAAACGTGCTCAATGAGGGAGAGATCCGGCGACCTTACTGGCCAAGGTAGAGTTGGGCAGGTACGAAGACAAGCAGTAGAAACTCTCGCCGTGTGCGGGCGGGCACTATCTTGCTGAAATGTAAGTCCAGGATGGCGTGATATGATGGGTAACACAACGGGGCATATAATATCGTCGACATACCGCTGTGCTGTAAGGGGGCCGTGGATGACAACAAAAGGGGTCCTGCTATGAAATGAAATGGCTCCCCAGACCATCACTCCTGGTTGTCGGCCCGTATGGCGGAAGACAGTCAGGTTGGTATCCCACCGCTTTCCAGGGTGTCTCCAGACACGTACTCGCTGGTCATTGGGGCTTAATTCGAAGCGGGACTCATCACTGAAGACAATTCTATTCCAGTCTGTGACATTCCAGGTCGAATGGGCCCGACACCACTGCAAACGGGCTTGTCGGTGTACAGAGGTCAATGGTAGTCGGCGCAAGGGGCGCCTTGAGCTCAGCCCCCTTTCTCTGAGCCGCCTATGAATGGTCCTTGCGGTCACCGAAGCACCAGTTGCCCGTACGATCGACGATAATGATGAATCTGGGGCTGCGAGTGCCGCTCTGATGATTACTCGGTCTGTCGTTTCTCTAGGCCGAACGCTTCTTTCTTGACGCTGCGCTGTGTTCGGCAATGGTTCACCCATTCCTGCCAAATCGTCTAATAGTGGCATCGCTCCTATCCAAATGTCGAGCGATTCGCTGATTAGACCAACCGACTTCTTTGAACCCAACTACACGTTCTCTCTCAAATGCTGACATCTGCGCATATTATTCGCTAACCTGTATGCGAGGCATAGTTAGTGTCTACCTGAGTACACGGAATGAAATTCGCAAAGAATTTATGACCTGGAATCGAAATTTCTCCTCTTTAATATTCTGCCAGTTGAGCAGTCAAGATGCGCTACAGCGTCACATGTTCATTCATTGGCCGCCAAAGTTTAAAATTTTGCATTTTCTGTCGGAACCTGTATGCATATCAATTTGAGTACAATTTGCATTACCCCTTCTTGGTGCATCCTGCTGCTGCTTTTTTTTGTTTTTTGTTTTGAGAGTGTATTTGGAATAATAGGTTGTAAAGAAACTGGCTATGTATGGAATGTGTGTATCAATTTGAAGACTTCTTACTGCTATTCATATTATGAAATGGGACAAAATAGTAATCGAAATGTCTTTTATGCTCTGAAGTCGCCTTAATTTGGGCTTCTTTATCAACTATCGATATTATTAATAGTATCAGTTGCAGCAGTAGTGTAAATAACTTTCATAATATCATTCCTCCTGTAATGTATGGCATATTTGTTGTTTCAAATTGCTATTATGAATAAAAATCTTGTAGTAGTGGCCCTAAAAATACTGAGAATGAAATGTTTTAATATGTAAATAATGTTTCTGTTTGCAGTTTTTGTTTCTGTTGCTTAGGCGAAATAAAAACGAATAAGTGTGTCATCTATTTATATTAAAGTAATGTTAATGGTGTAAAATTGTAAAATAAATATGTATGAGATTTTTATCTTACTCCTGTGTTAATTTTAACATCTAAAAACATATATTCAGTAAGCTAAATATATATATTTTTTTTCAATGCGGAGGCACTTGTCGCGAAGACAGTAAAGCTAAATATAAATTACAATTGATATTAAAGCGTTATAAGGCCATTAAAAAAAATTCTCTCAAAAGTGGATATCAATAGTTTTTTTCTCTTCATATCAGAACAACTTCTTTAAAGAAATATTATATTGATTCTAAAATAAATTCTATAATGACAGGTTTTATAATTCTTTAGATTTCATTACTTACAACTCTTAATTTGAAACAGAGATATGTGTGTCTAACTAATAAGTACACTCATGCTTTATATATCTACATCTATGAGTTGAAATTAATATTTTTTTTCTCCATATATAAATCATGAATTTCAGTGTATAACTAACACACAATCAGCGTATCTATCCCGTAATGAAATATCATGAATTCCAAATATACAGGAAATTTGTTAACAATCTAGAATTTAGCTTATATATTAGTTCTAGTCATTCAGTCTTACATGATTGATATATATATATATATATATATATATATATATATATATATATATACAGTAAGACCTCGTTTATCCGGATCAGATTTGCAGACATTATTTTTATTTAATGTTTACATTAGATAATAATTTTTAACTATGATAGCAAGAACGTAACTACAAGTATGCCAAATATTCGCTTTTTAGTGTGATTCAATGTACAGTTCCTGCATAGTACGTACAATAAATTATGGTAATAAAATGCTTCTTGTTGAGTTTAAGAAAGCGTTACTAGACTTACCCTTTCTTTGTTAAGAAATGATGTAAAAAGTTATTTTTATACTTTTTAATGTCTTGTAAACAATACTATGTAATTTTGTTACAAAATATAGTTTTTTATCGTAATAAACGGTAAGGATTTTGTTTTGCTTATTACCCAAATAACCTGGATTATTCGGATTGCCTATGGTCTCAGTGAGTCCGGATAAACGAGGTTCTACTGCATATATATATAAGAGAGGGAGAGAGAGAGAGAGAGAGAGATGTAAAAGAGATGAATAAAATAACTAAAAAATATCAGTCAGCTGGTGAATGAGGTTTTCCCCCGTTACACGACAGGAGGTGGGAATGGTTGGGGAGTTACTATAATCGCCCAAGGTTACAATAGTGGCGAGATGCAAATGTTTCCTCGCAAAATTGTTTCGGATGTCATCGCTTTCCCTTTGCATATCACCAGGGCCCGACTTTGAATTAATGGGGCCCTGGACAAAGTAGACTTTGGGTGCCCCCTCCAAGGACAGATCCAGAGGAGGTCGCGTTCCCCCCTCCCAGATTTCCCCATGAACATGTGGGACACTGACCCAGGCCCCCCTTAAATAGGGACCGGAAATTCAAAAAATTTCGACCAACAAGTCAAAAATTTTAAGAAATAATTAATAATAATAAGTGTTAATTAATTTACATTTTAATGTTAATAAATAAATTCATGAAATTTTCTTTTGAAATTCAAAATAGATCACAGTCTGGAGTCATTACAACCCCCCTCCCCCCCAAAAAAATTCAAATTAAACAGAAATGCTTACAGATGTAAGCATGCTTTCACTATAGCGGGTACACTGTGCCCCACCCAGGATTATTTTCTGTATCGGCACTGCCCCCCTTTACTGTATTAACCAAAAACCAAATTTTCAAAAATATGTACAACTTAATACTAAATTAAGGAGCCCCAATATTTTGGGGTCTCTGGGCAAGTGCCCCACTTGCCCATGCAGAAATCTAGGTCTGCATATCACTCATATGGTACTTTGCGGCATTACAGTTTTAGCCCCGTTAAGGAATATTTTTGGGAATCAGAAAATCAAAATGATTTTAATTTCGACAGGAAATAGCTTAAAATGTATTAATTATCTGCATACTGATTTATTCAATAACTAATATCCTAATTCGTCAATCAAAACCTACGATAGAGTGCTTTAGAAATTCTTTTATCTTCTTTTCGAAGTGTATAGTTTACATGTGTAAATATTTTAAAACCTTGCTGTGCTTCTATTAGTTTTTACATGCATTCGTACCTATCATATTATTGACAAAACTCGGTTTCTTTTCTCTTATTTCAAGTCTGAGAACTCCTAGTACATAGTTAAAATATATAAAATCTTTTAAAAAATTTACAGTTCGTTGCTATATTTAATGCCTCTTTACTGAACTTCAAAGTTTCGCTAAAGCTTGACTTCCACCGCGTTGCATCTCCTGTACTGACCTTCTCGCTCCACATGTTTCTTTTCAGTTCTACAGTCCCTTTCCCATGGTTAAGGGATATCACTTTTATGTTATACCTGGAGAGTCGTAACTGTTTCATTTACCGATATGAGGAAAATCGTTCAAGGATTCTCTAAGTAAGAGAGACCGCATTCACGCGAAGGATTAGGAATAGCTGAAAATCTAGCATTTCTAATTTACAAGGATTATTAACTCATATATGCAAAACATTATTTACTTCGGATAAATATATCACTGTTTTATGGAAGTGAACTATTTATGAAAGTGTTAAGTAGTCAATCTATATATATAAAACAGTTCCGTAACTCACTGACTCACTGAGTGACATATAACGCACAGACCAAACCGCTGGACCTAAAAGGCTGAAATTTTGCATGGCGATTCTTCTTATAGTGTAGGAGTGCACTAAGAAAGATTTTTGAAAAATTCTTCTTAGATTTTTTAAAAATTAAATGTTTAAGTTGTTTTAGTGACTTTTTTTAAGTTTGCATTTAAAATAATAATTTGGGGGTTATAAAATGTATATCACGAGAAAGATCATAAAAATTCCTTTAAAATGAAATATTTTTCGAATCTTTACCTCCATTTTCTGATTTTTTGGAAATTTTTAAAGATTAATTTTTTGGAATTTAATTTATTAAATGCTGATTACGTGATTTCTTTTTCTGGTACTTTAAATGAATTTATCGTCACGTGATAACAATGAAATAGACAAAAAAAAATTTTCTCTCTAATGCAGCAGACGATCGGACATTATCCAAAAAAATATTGAAATACAGTAAAATATATGTTCTTCGAACTGTACTATATTAACTGTACTATATTCTTTAGTATGTCCTATTAGTTTTAATTTGAATATTTTCTTCTACATTATTTTGTCTATAAAAATATCCCTTACGATTTTTTTAGAAATATATATATATATATATATCTTTTACATCAATTGTATACATTGATCGTCGTATTTATTATAAATATATATATATATATATATATTAATTTTTTTTGGCATTAATTGCATACATTGACCATTGTATTTAATTTGAATGTACTCCGTAGCGAAGCATGGGTATTAAGCTAGTGTGAGTATATAAGACGCCGCAATCAGCAGAGTTAAAAAACATTAGATGTATGCTACGTATTGGTAGGAGCTAAGGGGCACTCAGAGACTCTGGGGATTCCTAATTCAACAGTTAGAAACGGCATATGCAACCATAGGCGTAGCGGGCATCTAACTTTTTTTTCTTCTTGGGGGGGGGGGGGGGAAGCACGAATTGAATTCAGTTGGGGCCTTCCTCAGCGCATTGAAATAAATTAATTATTTATTCTTAAAATATGAAATATTATGATTTTCTGAAATTGAATAACGATAGAAATAATGTTTGAGTAGTGTTCAAAAGTTATACAATGAGAAAAATAAATATAATATAAATAAAATGAGAAAAGAGATATAGGATCGAATTTTTGTTATGGATCCTATCATTGTTAAAAACTATGTCAAGGCGAAAGACATAATCGGAATCTTCAGTTTCACAGCTTGAAAAAGCGGGAAAAATCCAACTTTCTTTTAAAAGTTTTCTACAATTTTCCGATTTTAACTGAACTTCTAGTAACGTTTTAATTTATTTCAAGTTAATTGGGGGGGGGGCACGTGCCTCCCCCCCACGTTTCGCCTATGCTTGCAACAGGATGGGGAATGGGGCTGAATCAACTAAGATAAGGCAGGAGAAGCTCTCAAAGAATCAGAAAATACATGTTTTACTTAATATGTCGCGAGCTGTATTTTACCACTGGGCGCTTGCTTTGCCCCTTCCGGCCTTGTTAAAAGGTATGGGGTAGGTGTCTCACCACATTTATTGCAAAATAGTGGAGAGTATGCTATGAAAAATGCCGCTCATATTGTATGGTTGTCTAGGCCTGGGCTCAAATACCTGTCGTGTTGCTACATCCAGTTTTTAGTTCAATTGGGCGCGTATCGTAAATTTATTTTGGTTAGTACAATGTATTTATTTTTCTTAGGATTTATTTGGGTGCGTTGTGTTTTAATATTTATTTTCTTGAATACAACCCAAAGCTCTGGATGTCGAACTTAGCAACCGAACAAAAACCAATACACTATTCTCAATTTTAGATTTATGTAAATTAACATCAACAACCTTCAATTTAGACAAACTAAAGATT
>OU015494.1:66900556-67138056 GCA_907164885.2 Dolomedes plantarius | reverse complement strand
AGTAAAAGTACTTCACTGTTAAGGCGCAGATCGCATCACTTTCCTATTCAAGAAGAAAAATTATATAAAACTTCAAACGGAAAAGCTTCATTATTAAAATTGAAATGATTGATACGCACTATAATCTTGATGTGTGTTTCTTATACGTCGAATAATAGTATTTCCTTTTAACAGACAGATGCTTATCTTATGTTGACAAAATTACAAGTAAAAAATGGATCCATATACAATTATTGATAGAAGAGCCTATTGATTTTTCTTGTTTCTAAAATGAAGGGGATAAAAAATCGCACATTTCTACGCATGCAGTTTCATTGAAGAACGAATGCAAACAATTTCAAATCGAAATTTCAAACGCGAAACATATCCCTACCTTACGCAAAACATTTAAAATATATCCCTTCCGATGAGAGAGAGATATTCT
This sequence comes from Dolomedes plantarius, assembly GCA_907164885.2. Lineage (NCBI taxonomy): Eukaryota > Metazoa > Arthropoda > Arachnida > Araneae > Dolomedidae > Dolomedes > Dolomedes plantarius. Next base: position 67,137,632 of record OU015494.1, on the reverse strand, counting down.
AGTCTACTTCTGTCCTCCGTTACAAAGCATGCGCAGTGAAAAAGAGCATTTGTAAGGTGCGCTGGCGAAAAGCTTGCCAACCGATGGATGAGTTCACTTCATTCAAGGGTAGTATCAGAATCAGCTGCAGCAACCGTATGAAAATGGGTTCCTTTTTTGTCGCATAGCTACAGTTGGCTTGTGCGGTTGTACAAATTAACTTAAAAAGTTGATGTGGAAATGTTTTTGAGTGGTGACTTTTGTAAAAAAAAAATAAATTGTGTGATTTAGATGGGTAGAGATAAAATCTGATTCAGGATTATCTTAAAATGAAAGGTAAGTTTTCCAGTCATTTAACACGCGATTAGAATCTCCCTGTGATTTTAACACGATAATGTACTATACGCAATAGAGAATATTAATATTCTGTATGCACTGAGGGGTGAATTTTTAGTAGTATTGTTGACGGTAATACATTAAAAGCACATTTTTATTCGATGAGCAAAAAATTATAACATTGCATGTATCATATAAGACAAACCCCAATGACAGCATATAAACTTTTAACTATAACTCATGTTTTATAGAAAATATTTTATTTTGAATTATTTTTTGTATCTATATTGCCATCTTAGCCTGCTAAACGTTCTTTGAGAGAGTTGTAAAAATCAATAAATGAAATACATCTCGCTGAACCGAGTTTTCCTTTTTTTTACAGTTGTTTTAATTATTCAATGTGCCCATATATTTTTTCTTAAAATATGTGTATTTTTTTGTGATCCTTTCGGCGTGTTTTTAAACATGTGCGTGCTATGTGTATGTTTGTGTTTTATCAAATTTAAAATTACTATGACATGACTTCATTTTATGAGTGTGTTTTCGTATATTATAATTGATAACTAATAAATGTATTAAAGATTTGTAGATCAGAGTTAAAAGAAATCGTTGACATGTTTCGTTTTTGATTGTTGATGGGATAGAAAAAGTAAATTTGTAACATCTCTCGAGAAAATGCTAATGCCGCGAGAGATTGCTTTTAAAACACAATGTGCGAGCGGCATAACTAAATTACCAAATATTATTGTTGTATCCATAAATTGTATCAATTCATTACCACCAATTATCATTATATTTCATTAAATACCTTGTTTCATTTTATTATAGTCTCATTATTTGATTAATAAAGTCCGAGCCAGTAATCGTCCATTCCGAACAAGATATAAGGGAGTTTAATTAGATTACTGAAGAATGAATCATTAAAATTTTTTGGGAAGAGCTAAATATTTCACCCCTCTCAACACACACCTAACAGGATTCTGTCTAGCCTGGGCTTAACGCCAAGTATGCAAGGCTAATTCGTGATTCGAACACGCAAGTCGGAAACCACCTTTATCTGCCACACAAATACACTGCTGCGGTTTATTTCTATGCTATGGCCAAGACATTAGAGGGGAAAAAATTCTCTGAAAACTGTTTGAGGGAATTCGTTAAGTGCGAGTTGCATATGACGGGGCCGCGAACGGGACGATGTATAGTATAATCATGTTTAGCAATTCTAGATTTTTAGTCCCCCCCCCCCCAAGAAAAAAAGAAGGTACGAGAAACAAACCTTGTCCAGGTAATTCCGAAGGGTTCTACTGTGGAAAAACTGTGAGTACTTACCTGACATGCTAGGAAAACTACGCAAAGATTACTTATTCAATACTACAATAAATTAAAAAATTAAATTTAATTATAATCAAAATTAATAATTCAGTACCACAATAATTTTTTTAAAATTCATTGTGGTACTGAAGAAGTGTTCTTTATGTAATTACTATCCACAAGAGTATGTAAGTTATGCGTGAAAACTAAGCTAGATATAGAAGAAAAATTCTGAACAAGCAAAAAGTTTTGAAGAAGTCGAACCTTCAGTCTTTGGATACGAGAAATGGTTCATTGTTTTCATGTCTTAGTCTGTATAAATGTTTAAACGAGTCTAAATTTTTATTAAAGTTTATGTAAGGTAAAATATTTATTCTATTATCTTTCTTTGGCCCTGTGTTTATATGCGCGTAAATGTTAGCAGTGCCCCGACATACGCGCCTGTTTGTGTACACACCTAGCGTAGCAAGTCCCGTTAGACAAAGAAAGCTAAAAGCAGTGCGAAGGTGAAGCAAAACACGAAATCATGCTTGAGATTCAAAGGGAAGGCTTGGAAAACACCAGAATCCACTCGTTTACAAGTTTGGAAGAACGAGTGAAAATAATTCATAAAATGTAGCGGGTAGTTTGATATATCCAAATGTTTACATCAATAAAATGAGTGGTACCCCATTTCAAGAGTTTTGAACAGTGTAGTTTTTTTGTTTGTTTTATTAAATCTCGCACACTCTCCTCTCGTTTCATAATAATAATATTAGTATCATGATAAAGTGTTCTGTGCGCAAAATGTATATCTATGAATTCTAAATTGCAGTGTGCTTTGTCATCATACAACTTATTTTCTATACTTGAAAGAAGACGTTTGTGTGTTATAAAAAAGTAAATGAAATGAAATTGGGACGGAAAAGATCAGTATGTCACTCAAGTTCTCTTTTCTTCGGAGAGCATCTCTTAAATTTTCTATTATTATAGCCGATATTTTTAAGTGCACACACCATGAGAAGGACAACTATTTCATGCTGAGGTTTCACTGCTATTCAATATTCCCCACAAATAAATAAATAAATAAATAAATAAATAAATAAATAAATATATATTATATAGTATATATATACATATATATATATATTTTATATTTATATTTATATATATATATATATATATATATATATATATATATATATATATATATATATATATATATTTCTGAAAGTCAGTCTTGATTTGCAGAATGCGGTAGACTTCATATTGTGATCCACGTGTAAGAGTGCCATGAAAACATGGCGTGTGCCAGAGAATACCGTATACTTGGATGTATCTTTCGATGTCATAACATTATCATCTCGATCAGAGACACGAGGTATAGCTATATCCGGGTAAATGACTAACTGGACTTTCCCTTTACAGTAGACAATGGTTGCGAAATCAAACAACGGTGACGATAGACAAAGGAAGTATCGCACACAGTACGTTATTACTTTATATGATAAAATCAGTGTTGAGTGAAATTTCGTTAAGGGTCCGTAGTGACCTGGTGTCATTCAAACAGAATACAGAGACTAAATTATCCTAATCTGTATTATATTTACCTCTTAATTACTTTTAAAGGGCGGAAACTCTAAGGTAGAGTTAATCGTGGTGGACTGTCAGATTATGAAGCTATTTGACACCTTGTTACGACAATTTGCGATAACAAACCATAGAATACTGCTATTTTAACATCGAGGTTAGTATTCTATCGCTGAACTATCTAGGCAATATGACGAATTGTTACTTTTATATTTCCATTTATCATGTGTTTATTTTTTCTTCAGGTCAACTATTCAAGCCTTAATTATTATTATTATTATTTGAACGATTCTTTCTCCCCTACGAATATTTTGTATGTTCGTTCTAATAGCCCACAATAATTTCTTTCCAACGGTCGGGCTGCATTATAAAGACAGTCTTCAGGACCGGAACTGAACACGGCTTTTCTAAACTGGAGGTCAGTGTTCTCCTGACTGAACAATATCTGAACAATTCCGTTCCTTACAACCTTACGAGTTATATTCATTTGGCATGCTTTGGAAACAGATGTAAGAGGAGTTAAGGTTTTTCATATATTAAGTAGTTTAAATAGCCTGTAATTATTTTCGTACGTAAATGTGTCCCCTATCCCAACCTAAAATTTACAATATATATATATATATATATATATATATATATATATATATATATATATATATATATATATATATATATATATATATATATATATATATATATATATATATATATATAAATGTATATATATATATATATATATATATATATATATATATATATATATATATAAATGTATATATATATATATATATATATATATATATATATATATATATATATATATATATATATATATATAAATACAAGGTGCGCCCAAGTAACCGGACAATTTTTTATAAATAAGAAAAATATTACTCACCTTCAAATAAATTTAACTCCCTCAAAATAATCACGAAGGGAATCTATACAATTTTTTCAACGTTTCTTCAAGTCATCGAAACACTGTTTATAGGCGTTGGAACTAACCGTTCGCAAAATGCGTGTAACATTTCCGAGACGTTTTCAAATCTCTCTCTGTCCTTTCATGGTCATCTTCATCTTCGGAAAAAGGAAAAAAATCAGCTGGTGATAAGACGGGAGAATATGGTGGGTGATTTATCACTGTAATTGAATGCCTAGCAAGATATTGTTGTACAGAAATTGCTGTACGGGGCCTATCATTATCGTGTAAAAGAAAACATTGCCGAGAATCAAACAGTTCCTTCCTAACTCGCCTTATCCCGTTTCTTAGTCGAAAAAGCACCTCCTTGTAAAAATACTGATTACTTGTTTGATTTTCAGGAACAAATTCGTGGTGAATAAGTCCTTTGTAGCCAAAAAAGGCAATCAGCATCACCTTAGTCTTTGATTTTAAGAACGAATTTTCTCCACATTTTCCTCATCCTTTGAAGTTTAAGGGCGTCCTGTCTTTGGTTCATCTTCAATGCTTTCTCACCCACATTTAAAGCGGTTGTACCACTCATACACTTGTGTTCTTGATAACGATGCATCACTATATACTGTTCGATATATATATATATATATATATATATATATATATATATATACATACATACACACACGCACATACATACATACATATATATAAATGCTAGCTGAAAACCCGCACTTCGCTACGGAGTACATTCAAATGAAATACAATGGTCAATATATACAATTAATGCCAAAATAAATAAATAAATAAATAAATAAATAAATAAATATATATATATATATATATATATATATATATATATATATATATATATATATATATATATATATATATATATATATATATATATATATATATATATATATATATATAATAAATACGGCGATCAATGAATACAATTCATGTAAAAAAAATATATATATTTATAAAAAAATCGTAAGGGATATTTTTATAGGCAAAATAATGTAGAAGAAAATATTCAAATTAAATGTAATAGGACATGCTAAAGAATATAGTACAGTTAATATAGTACAGTTCGAAGAACATATCTTTTACTGTATTTCAATATTTTTTTGGATAATGTCCAATCGTCTGCTGCATTAGCAAGAAAAAAATATTTTTTTGTCTATTACGTTATTATGCACGTGACGATAAATTTATTTAAAGTACCAGAAAAAGAAATCACGTGATCAGCATTTAATAAATTAAATTCTAAAATTTAATCTTTAAAAATTCACCAAAAATCAGAAAATGAAGGCAAAGATGCGAAAAATATTTCATTTTAAAGGAATTTTTATGATCTTTCTCGTGATATAAATTTTATAACTCTCAGATTATTATTTTAAATGCAAACTTAAAAGAAGTTACTAAAACAGCTTAAAAATTTAATTTAAAAAAATCTAAGAAGAATTTTTCAAAAATCTTTTTTAGTGCACCCCTACACTATAAGAAGAATCGCCATGCAAAATTTCAGCCCTTTAGGTCCAGCAGTTTGGTCTGTGCGTTGTATGTCAGTCGGTCAATCAGTCAGTCAGTGAGTCAGTCAGTTACGGAACTGTTTTATATATATAGATATGACCACGTGCCTGACTACACAGTAACACTGGGGCGCAAACTACGCATGCTACATGTTCTTCGATGGAAGCAAACATCGTCTTTTCGTCTTAGATATCGGTGTATCTAATATAAGGCCTACCTTAAGCGAGGATTTTAAGTGTTCCACTATTTCCTTTTCAAACATCATAACGTATTGTACCTTTTCAGGTAGAGCCAATGAATAGTTTTCGACAACGTGTATTGGGAGCAACAATTTTTCTTGTCGAGGGCTAAACCCTCGTCGGTTGCTGCTAGACAATGTGTGCTCGATTTTAAGAGGTGTTTCGAGCATATACGTGACTAGAGCGCACTTCTCCTTAAAAAGTCCCTTAAAGTAAACCCGCACGTGCAGTCACTTTAATGAAGTGCCTTGCCGCGTAAAAAGTTTGCTCCCTCCTCCTCTTCTTATAGACTTATCTACCTTTTAAATCTTATCCTCATTCTTCCGTTCCTATAACGAGTCAAAGATTTCTTACTCCGCTCAGCTGATAATCAGGGCCCGATTTAGAAAATTCTTCACTATAGGCACAACTTGAGATGGAGGGGGGGGGGGCTAACACTGATGTGGGCGTAAAATATCCAAAATTGACACACACAAAGAAAATAATGGTGAATCATTCTGAAAGTACCAAGAATTGCCTATTTGAAGCGTAGAAGCCTAGGACATTATCAAATAACAAAAAGGAATACAACATATTAACTTCATCATCAAAACACCCATACAATGAAACCAGAAAAACTTATTAATCCCTTATATACAATATAACATACATATAATGAACTATACATATAACTATATATATATATATATATATATATATATATATATATATATATATATATATATGATGAACCAATCAATCAAATTTGAAAGGATATATAAAATAAAATTGCTGTTAAAAAGGTAAATGAAAATAAAAATTGAATTGGGAATTTTTCCTATTTTCCTTTTAAAATGATTTTTTTTTTTGGAAGGGGGGGGGGGGCGGCCCTAGGCCTGGGCCTACCAGGCTTAATGGAAAATCAGGACCTGCTGATTATAATACAGTATAACATTAAACCATCTCTTTTGATTATTTTCCATAATTTGTATCTTTCGAAGGTTTTTCTCGTATATTTAATTGAGTAAAAATTTTGAGTTTATTTAAGAAAATTTAAAGTTATTAAAAAAAGAAAGTACCATATCTCTCGGTTTTTAAAATAATGACGTAAACTGTTTTGAAACTAGTTTAAAGTGGGAAATACAGTAACACCGGGAGGAAATTATATCCTGAAGCCAATGAAATGAAAATTTTCGGCATCTTAATCGAACCTTAATTTGAAATGCACTTTTAATTTATTTTATTCGTTTATCTGATAACTGAAGTAAAATGGAATCGTATTTTATAGTTTTATTATACATAAGTCACTGCTAACTGCTTTCAGATGTAAAAATAATTCTGTTATCCTTCCTCCATTGATTGGGGCTTCTGCCTAGACGGTAACACACAAAAGGCTGGTCTAATCTTCGTTTTATCTGTTTTTCATTTAAAGTGTCACATAATTTTTATAGCATCGTTACTCTCTTAGGCGAAGCTTAGGTAAAGATATTGTATACAGCTAAATGGTGTGTGATGGGGAAGAATTTAATTTACTCTAAGTAACTAAATTGTTTTGTAATATTTAAATATCGATGCATATGTGCAATTTTCATAGTAAAGAAAACGTATTGATGTCGCCCCTTCCATCCGTTATACCATTTCTAATATTTGAGAAAAAATTTCTTGAAGTTCAGTAAGCGAGTTTTTTTCATTATATTTCGGTTAAATCAGAAATTTATTTATTTTCTGCATTTTGAAATAAAGAAGAACAAATTAAAGTATGACTCTAAAAAATATATAAATTACAAGATAAGCATTAAATTTGAATTTAATTTACTCATAAGTGATACACTTAATTAGTAAAAAAAGTTATTTAAACAAGTTCTGCTGTCATCATTCGATTAAATTAGTAATTAGTTTAATTTTTCTTGAATTAATTAAGGAGAAAATGATGAAAAATTAACATTTAAAGTTTAAGATTACATGTTAAACACTCTTTTTTTATTTTTATTTTTGAGTTGATCCTGTTAAAGATATAAATTAGTTGTTTGATTAAGTTGGAATTCAAAAGTTTAAATTTTGAAATTCATATAATGAAATAAGTAATTATAAAGAACATAGCGTAACTTTAAAATTATCTTTAGCGGGGTATTATTGCTCAAAATCAAAACTTTTATAAAATAATGAACTGGGAAAGATTAAAAATATAAAATAATCACAACGAACCCGCATGCACCTTCAAGATATATTATCGCCACCCCATTATACGCGAAAATGTTCGAAAATTTTGCCTTTAGTCATAACTGCCGAGATTAAAAGTGAAAGTCCGAAGAATAATATCAAGTATTCATTGACGACGAGGCCCTTAAAACTCACGTTGAGACCTTATAAATCATGTTCTTAAGAGATGCAAAATTTCGAAAATTTGCTATATTCATAGAACACAGTTTAAGTGTCATAGTTAATACTACATGGTTATATAATGCCATATATTGCTGTTTAAGAAAATATTCTCTGCTCTCTAAACTCTATACTCCCTTAAGGCTGCTGTGTACTAACTCTATTGGATTCGCTCAGCTCAATATTAACCTATGGAAAAAAATTGTCTACCATTTACAGCTACACAAATGCTGATAACCAAGTAAAAATGGTATTTTCATAGCCTGAACTTTTCTGCCCCTTGAAGCAGGAATCATTTTATAAATTTCGTCCACCAAAGGAAATTATGAGCGTTTAAAACACACTATACCAGATTTTTTCCCCGAATAATTTAAATTTAAAAATATTATTTGCATTTTTCTTAAAAACGAAAAATGTCCCAAGGTGTAAAATTTCTTTCTCTATTGCAGATTAAAATTATATATATATATATATATATATATATATACAGAGGCTGTTCACACATTTTTTAGACGATGTATATTGTATTCACAAAACTAAATTACATAAAATTCTTGTGTTTTAAATGTTCTATTTGACATCCCTTATTCTGAACTATCTTTCGACACCGCAATTTCGAGGATAATAATGCCTTTTGAAGTGTCAGAAGAGGTATTCTATCCCATTCCTCCTGAACAGCTTTCCAGAGTACTGTAAGGGTTTTGGGACGACGTTTGGATAATGCAGATTTTAAAAGTCCGAAAGCACAAAAATCAATAGGTGATACATCAGGAGATTTAGTATCGATATCAGTGAAGGGTATGGTCTTGATACCAGTTTTTTTTCCATTTCTTTTAGGAAATTTACAGTGGATTTTGATGTGTGACTGCTAGCTTTGTCCTGATGGAGTCTCACTGATTGATGGCACTGTGGGTAAAGCGATGGTATTTCATTCAGAAAAATTGGCGATTAAATATGTTCCTGATAGTATTTGGAGCTAATCTTGACATTTTTTCCACTCTCTTTATTTTTAACTTGCCATTATAAGAAAAACCAGCAACAATCATGAATCCCTTAGAAAAACTTTCTTTCGATTCTTTGAACCATGTACTTAAATTTTTGTCTCCCCTTTTATGATAATAAATGGCTCTTTTTTTGTTGCAGTCATTTAAATACACCCATGATTCATCTATTGTGACAGTTGTTTTCCATTTTTCTTTGAATAAGTGTTTCTCATATAGAATTCTGCAGCGTGCCCTGCGTTCAGCGATATGATTTGGAAGAAGACGATGCACATTGCGTTTTTTCGCTTTCTTAAGATTTAAATCAACGTTTATCATTTTGTTTACAATGGACACGGAGCATTTTAATGAATTTGGAACTGTCCTTTGACTAGGGGGATTTTCTTTTAACATTAAACAACGTACCTTTGCAATAGTCGAAGATGTCCGGTTTTTCCTTGGATAGTTGTTTGGAATTTTTGTCCCACTTGAGGCTCCAATTTGACGTTTTTTTCCTTTCTTGTTGACGATATTACCTATCGACGCTTTAGATATCACAAAACCATGACTCTCACATCGTTTTTGGATAACGGAGTGTACATATTTCTCTTCGGAAAGAGCATAAATGTAGCCTTCGAACCACTGCTTTGTTAAAAACGCCATTTTGAATAAAAACAAAACTTTCAAGCCACAGACGATAATTTTGACTTTTAAAACATAGTACAATTGCAATTATTTCTTTTGCAGCAAACGCTTTTTTATTACCGCTTACCAAAATCGTCTAAAAAATGTGCGAACAGCTTCTGTATATATATATATATATATATATATATATATCTTTAAATCGGCAATCGTTGGACACATTTTCTCCATAGGTTAACATTGAGGTGAGAGAATCCAATAGGGTTGGTACACGGCAGCCTTAATTCCCAGAAAATCCAGGCTGCTGAAAGGCAGGTCTTGTTCGGGTTGTTCGATCATCTTAACGTTTTTTTTTTAAAATGACTGATTTGGACAGTTTTTGACAGTTTATATAAGTATAAAACGTATAAAAAATGACGCGCGTCGTAAAATATATACTATTTATGATGCTAAACTTTGAAATAATACAATGATGGATAATCTATTATACACTCAATTGGCTGTGATGAAAAACATATTCTCGAATGTGCATTCTCAGTGTTTGTCCACACCAGTCGACCAAAAATCTATTTGTCGTCTATTTATAAACAGCCAGACTTGCATGTTACATGAAATGCACTCATCCCTACATACACTAAAAATTCCTCGCCTGATAAAAAAATGTTGTACGAATCTTTTAGAAAAACGGATTCTGTTCTAATGACTTGAACTGCAACAAAAAACAATCTGTCTCTCTCTCTCTCTCTCTCTCTCTCTCTCTCTCTATATATATATATATATATATATATATATATATATATATATATATATATATATATATATATGTATGTATGTATGCATGTATGTAAATAATGTGTGTGTAATTTAATAAAAAAAGACAGAAAAAATTTAATGTAGACACACATAATTCGAAAAGTTTTTTTGGTGATATCCATTCTCAGTAGTTACTAATGAGCCAAAAGATGTAATTTTAGGCAGTCTTATCTTTGATTTTAGCAGACTATGGGGCTAACCTTTTCTCCCTAACAATTTTTTAAAGGCGTCGAAGTTAATTGCATCAAACAAATCGCTATGAGACTCTCTACTGTTAAGCTAATGGAAGGGCGAGACGAAAGCTGTCACAGAAGCGGCGGGGAGATTTTTTTCTTCTCTCACACCCATTTTATTCACAATTGATACAAAAGTTTAACATTGTTACACTAATGTTATTTTTATGACGTACATTTAGCTATACATACATACATACATACATACATACATACATATATATGTATGTATATGTATGTATATATATATATATATATATATATATATATATATATATATATATATATATATATATATATATGTATGTATATGTTTGTGTATATATATATATATATATGTATATATATATATATATATATATATATATATATATATATGTATGTATGTATGTATGTATATATATATATATATATATATATATATATATATATATACATACATACATACATACATACATATATATATATATATACATACATACATACATATATATATATATATATATATATATATATATATATATATATATATATATGTAGTTGGCAACACCACTGAACTACTACTTCAACTTCCACTCCTCACTACTCCGGCGCGAAGGACTTGCTCGCAAACATTTTTGTTGACTGAGAAAGAACACTGAGCGGATGTGTTCCGCAAGCTTCCGATATTGAGCAGAATAGCTCTGTTGATGCTTTTCGTGTGTTTTTTATTTCATCCAAATGTTCTTAAGTGTTAGTCCTGTAAATATTGTCTCATAAAGTAAAGTCTCAAGTCTGTAAATATTGTCTCATCTCATTAAATATTTAAAATGATTTAACGTTTAATTATTCCCTTCTAATGGATGGAGTTAGCACTCCATCCCACATGAGGTGTCTTGTCGGTCTCGGGCTCTAAAAACCACCCCTAGCATGCTGAACTTCATTTTCTTTTGATGAAAACTTTATTTTCTTTTGATGATTACTGTTGTCTGTCATTTTGGATTTGGATATCGCAACCGAAAGCGAAAGTGATGTGCCACGGACTCGGATAATATTCTGATGGGATGATGAGAACCAAAACCAGAATTGTAAGTATATTCTGATCATATTAAAATTATTTGATGCATACGTTGGCGCTTGTTCAAGAAAATTTTGATGATTAAGGGAATTCTCAACTTATTGATGATAAAAGAAAACTGGAAGATATTTCAATGTTCTTTTGATGCAGGAATTTTATTGATGCTAAATTCACTTTGATGGGCTCTGACGTTGAATTTATCACTTCTGTTTTCTTGAAGAGAATTCTATTTTGATGAATTTATTTGATGATTTTATGAATATTTCGATTTTTAATTTGAAGAATCTTGTTTCCTTGAACAACCACAACAGATCATTTATTTCGTATATATTTTGAATAATTGCGAATTGAATAGAGTTTGAAGAAATTATACTATTATTTTGATGCATATAGTTGAGAACAAAATATATAATTTTGAATTGAATAGAGTTTTGAAGAATATTATATTAGTATTTTGATGCATATGGTTGAGAACAAAATATATTTTTTTATCGAGAACTGTATATTTTTATGTGAAGAAAATTTTTGAAACCGAAATTCTAATGGTATTTTGATGTGGAATTTTGTTATTTGTTATTGATCTTAAGCACAATTTTAGAGAGAGAATCAAGTTATTGATTTTGGTTTTGAATATTTGTATATTTGTGTAATATAATTGTTTGAAACTATATAATTATGGCTACTCTCAACAATTACCCCAATATTGCAAAATCGTTAAAAATTGGTAGTACGAATCAAATAAAGGTTTTAGATCATTTAATTTTTGGTACAGACGGCGACAGACAAAATCGCGCCAGATTACGTAAATTTACAGGTTTCAAACAGCCATTCGCGTTAGAAGAAACGAAACAGAAAATACTTAAAGAGTTTTCACTTAAGGACTTGATTTCTGTTTGTAATCTACTTCATTTAGAATTTTCAACTGACCCAGATAAATGTGCCAATACCATTCTTATGAGTCTTAGTGATTTATCGTTATTAAAAGCGGAATTTTCTGATCTTTCGGAATGCGAAGTAAATGATGATCCACTTCCGGTTGAAAGTTCAACCCAAACTAGCAACGTTGTAGCGGAAAATAGAACTCCCTCCCCTCCCACCACTTACGCAGAAGAATCTTCGAATAAGCAAAATACGCACATTTCCTTTGATGAATCAGGTCAAAGTTTATTGCCTTCAGTTGAAACTGCGAGTCTCTCTTTCCAGTTGTTTAGTCTAAAAGACGTTGTTGATTTAATAAAACCTTTCTCGTCTCGTGATAATTACAGTGTTGAGAATTTTATATCTGACGTTGAAGAAATATTTTGTTTATACCAGATAAACAATCCTATTCACCAAATTACTTTTGTTAGAAAATGTTTGACTGGCCCCGCTCAAACTTTAATTAGGTCTATTCGTGGAATTACAAATTGGGAAGAATTGAAGCACCATTTGTTAGACGAATTTTCGGACAAAATTAACAGTATTCAGTTACATAAATTAATGGAATCTCGACGTATGAAACCGTTTGAAACCCTACAAGAATATTTCTTAGCTATGAGAGATTTGGCACACAATGGTTCTCTCGATGATTCAAGTCTGTTTGAGTATGTCATAAACGGAATTCCTGATTCAACAAACAATAAAATTATTCTTTACGGTTGTAAATCCATCCCTGAATTTAAGGAAAAATTGAAAATTTATGAAAAAATATTTAACAGTTCCCAACATTTCAGACAAAATAATCGGAAAAAATTTGATGCTTCCAACTTCAATGTGAAAGTCGATAATACACGTAGCCCTAATACACAACCAGTATGATATTCCTGTGGCTTGAGAGGTCACAAAAGCAGCCAATGTTTGAATAAGTCACATGGTAAGCAATGCTACGGATGTAAAAGTTTTGGTCATGTTCATGCTAATTGCCCCAAAAGTTATCGAAATTCTAAACCAAAACCTGATTCTCCAACACCTATTCCTGATAAAACTGTAAACGCACTTTCTCCTGAAACTTCATCGAAAAATCCCATGCATGTGGACATTCAACTTGCAGGAATTCAATTGACAGCACTCTGTGACACTGGGTCACAGGCAACCCTCATCAATGAGAAAACCTATCGAAGAATTGGTTCGCCACCATTGCAGCCCACCAACATTCCCTTTTCAGGAATTGGCCGAAACCAAGTTCACAGCATCGGTTTCTTTCAGGATTCTGTCGAAATTCAAAACATTACTTTACCTGCTAAAATACATGTTCTAAAAGATGACTTGATTCCTTTTGATGTGATTATCTTAATCGACTTTTTACAGCAAACCCAATTTACATTTGATAAAGACGGTATTCGTTTATGTAAAACTCCTGACAATAACATCTTCGTTAATATTGCTAATGTTCCTGATGATCAAGCTTTTCCATTTGATCTTTCGCACATTTTGAATTCTGAAATTCGTGAGGAAGTTCAAAATATCGTTACTTCCTACAAACCCCATAAAGTTCAAGACACTGAAATTAAGATGACTATTTTATTACAAGATGAAATCCCCGTAGCTCAACGTTCTCGACGACTCCCTTTTGCGGAACAGAAAATTGTAGAAAACCAAATTCAAGATTGGTTAAATGATGGAATTATTAAATAAAGTTGCTCCGATTATGCCTCACCGATTGTTCTATGTAAGAAAAAAAAGCGGAGATTATAGACTTTGTATTGATTACCGCAATTGAATAGAAAAATGATAAAAGATAAATTTCCCTTACCACTCATCGAAGAAGCTTTAGATAAAATGGGAAAATCTAGGGTTTTCACTTCACTTGACCTCAAAAATGGTTTCTTTCATGTACCTATGGACCCCAACAGCACTAAATATACTTCTTTTGTGACTCATGAAGGACAATACGAATTTTTACGTGTCTCATTTGGCTTATCCAACAGTCCCAGCGTTTTCCAACGATATGTTTACACAGTTTTTAGAAATCTCATTCGCGACAATATTCTTATTGTTTACATGGACGATCTTCTCATACCATCTGATGACGAAGTCGAAGGTCTACAAAAATTACGCCTAGTTCTCCAAAGAGTTGCAGACTATGGCCTTGAATTGAACTTAAAAAAATGTCAATTTTTACAGCGAAAGATAGAATTTCTTGGTTACATTATCGCAAATTGAGTAGTTAAACCCTCACCCACGAAGACACAAGCTGTTCAAAATTTCCCACAACCTAAAACACCTAAACAAGTTCAAAGTTTTCTTGGATTAACAAGTTATTTCAGAAAGTTCATTCCAAATTATGCGCTGATTGCTAGACCATTAAGTGACCTCCTTCTGGATAATGTAGAATTTAATTTTGGGTCTGAACAAATAGCAGCTTTTCAACAACTGAAAAACATTCTTTCACAAAACACAGTTCTTCATTTTTTCAATACCTATTAGAACTCCACACTCATGCCAGATCCTTAGGTTTTGGCGCTGTGCTCTTGCAACAATCAGATGATGGACAGTTTCATCCTATTCATTATTTTAGCCGTAAAACTACAGTTCAACAAGAAAAATATCATAGTTATGAACTGGAAGTTATTACCGTCATTGAAGCGCTAACAAAATTTCGAAACTACTTGTTAGGAACAAAATTTAAAATTATCACCGATTGTGATGCTTTCCAAAAAACGATGAATTAAAAAAGACCTACCAGCTAAAATTGCTCGATGGGCATTGATGTTAGAAGACTTTGATTATGAAGTTTGTCATCGACCCGGTAGACAGATAAAACATGTTGATGCTTTAAGTCGTAACCCCATTCTTGTAACTACCTCAAATGATATCACTCAAAAGGGGAAAAATGCCCAAGATCAGGATGAATTTATATCTCAAATTAAATCTATGCTTGAATCTACACCTTCCGATGAATTTTTTGTTAAAAATGGAATACTTTATAAACTTCATCAGGATGCCGAACTTTTAGTAGTCCCACGAATGATGCAGAAAGAAATAGTGTTAAACGCCCATTCAGAAGGTCATTTTGCTTCGCAAAAAACCGAATTAATTGTTTCTCGTGAATTTTTCATCCCTCAACTTAAGAAATTGGTTCAAGAAATTATTTCGAATTGTGTTCCTTGCATTTTGTCCTCACGAAAATCTGGGAAACAGGAAGGATTACTTCACCCCATTCCAAAAGGTGATGCACCCCTTGAATGTTACCATTGCGACTTTTTAGGACCTTTACCATCGACAAAAAATGTTATAAGTATCTTTTTACAGTAGTTGATGCCTTTTCCAAATTTGTATGGATCTATCCCGTGAAGTCCACCACTATGAAAGATGCCTTAGACAAATTATCCTTGCAACAAACTACATTTGGCAACCCTTCAAAAATCATTACAGACAAAGGTAGCGCATTCACATCTTCAGAATTTCAAAGTTACTGCCAGGAACAGTCAATTGAACACATTTCAATAACAACAGGTGTACCACATTGCAACGGTCAGGTTGAGCGCATTCATGGTACAATTATTCCCGTTTTAACAAAGTTAGCTATAGATGAACGTGAAAAATGGTTTAAATACTTCCCAAGATTGCAACGTATCTTAAATAGTACCACCACACGCAGTACAAAATTCACACCTTTTCAACTTCTAATTGGTGTTAAAATGAAACAACAAGAGGATCTACAGATTAAGCAACTTCTTGACGAGGATCACCACCAAAGAATTCTTGATGACAAAGAAGCGTTACATAGTGAAGCTAAACGAAATATCCTCCGTTTACAGGAAGAAAACATACGACAATATAACAAAAGGCGTAAACCAGCTTGTAAATACAAGATAGGTGACAAAGTGGCAATACAACCAACTCAATTTGGAACTGGACTAAAGCTTCGACCAAAGTTCTTCGGACCATATGAGATCACAAACATCAACCCCAACGATCGTTACGAAGTTCGAAAGTTAGGACATCACGAAGGTCCAACCATAACGTCAACTGCAGCAGATAAAATGAGACAGTGGTGCAGAAACTGAACACCCATACCAATGTGATGAACATTTCTTGAATTTTTAAAAATATTTTTTCCTTTTTCTGCTTGTTTTTTCTTTATCTTTTCAGCCTTATTGTTTACTCCAACCCAGCCGCGGACGCCTGGAACTTCAGAACGGCCGTGTAGTTGGCAACACCACTGAACTACTACTTCAACTTCCACTCCTCACTACTCCGGCGCGAAGGACTTGCGCGCAAACATTTTTGTTGACTGAGAAAGAACACTGAGCGGATGCGTTCCGCAAAATTCCGATATTGAGCAGAATAGATCTGTTGATGCTTTTCGTGTGTTTTTTATTTCATCCAAATGTTCTTAAGTGTTAGTCCTGTTCTGTTAATATTGTCTCGTCTCATTAAATATTTAAAATGATTTAACGTTTAATTATTCCCTTCTAACGGATGGAGTTAGAACTCCATCCCACATATATATACTGCTGGCCACTGTAAATGCAACACCCTGAAGGAAACATGCAAATAACGTGAAATTAACAACATGCATTAGCGGAGGTGAGATATCTCTTCGAAATCTCGAAGCGCTATTTAAGGCTTGGAGATTTCGACGATTTCAAGTTCGGCAATTGTGTTTTTCTTGTGGTTTTTTCAAAAAATCGATCAATTATGCCTCGTCGAAAACAGCGATCATCTTTTGATCAAGTATGCGAGTTCGACAGAGGAAGGATAGTGGCCTACCGAGATTGTGGATTATCTTTTAGGGAAATCCGTAGTCGTGTTGGACGAAACCAAACAACTGTAATGCGGATATGTGATCGTTGGATGCAGGAAGGTACGACGGACCGGCGTGTTCGATCGCATCCACCTCAGCGCACCACTTCACGTGATGACAGGCAAATTGTGCGCATGGCAGTGACGGATCGCTCAGTCACATCACGAACCATAGCACAGCACATGCAGTCTGTAACGCATCATCCAGTGTCTGTGCGTACCATTCGACACCGTTTACAGCAGAGTGGTCTGTCCGCAAGACGTCCATTGCTTTGTCTACCCTTGACGCAGAACCACAGACGTCTCCGCCGCCAATGGTGCGATTACAGAAGGATGTGGACGGCAGAATGGAATGAAATTGTCTTTACTGACGAGTCACGCTTCTGTCTGCAACACCACGATGGTCGCATTCGAGTCTGGAGACACCGTGAAGAGAGGATGCTGAACAGCTGCGTTATGCACCGCCACACTGGTCCTGCACCGGGTATTATGGTATGGGGCGGTATTGGATATCACTTTCGCACACCTCTAGTACGCATTGCCGGTACTTTAAACAGCCAGCTCTACATCTCCGAGGTGTTGGAGCCAGTTGTCCTTCCTTACCTTCAGGGCTTGTTCACAGCCATATTTCAACAGGATAATGCGCGACCACACGTGGCACGCATTGTCCAACGGTTCTTCGTCAATCGCCAGATTGAATTGCTTCCCTGGCCGCCTCGCTCTCCGGATCTTTCGCCGATAGAAAACATGTGGTCCATGGTTGCTCTACGATTGACCCAGATTCCATCCCCAGCTGCCACAGCAGATCAACTTTGGCAACGTGTGGAAGCTGCTTGGTCTGCTGTACCCCAAGAACTCATCCCCAAGAAATCATCAAGTACACCCCAAGGACTCCCCAAGAAGTCTCTTTGAATCAATGCCGAGGCGTGTGGCAGCGGTGATCTCCAACAATGGCGGCTACTCTGGCTACTGATTTTGGCAGGAACCACACTTCACAGAAGTCTATAAATTTAATCATTTGATACTTGGTCAACATGTTATCTAGAAAATAAATATTTTTGTTGTGATATCTCTTGTCTTTCTTGGTGTTGCAATTTGGGTGGCCAGCAGTGTATATATATATATATATATATATATATATATATATATATATATATATATATATATATATATATATATATATATATATATATGTATATATGTATATATATATATATATATATATATATATATACATATATATATAAAAACTAGCTGAAAACCCGCACTTCGCTACGGAGTACATTCAAATTAAATACAACGGTCAATGAATGCAATTAATGCCAAAAAAAAATATATATATATATATATTTATAATAAATACGACGATAATTATATACAATTGATGTAGGAAAAAAATATATTTTTATAAAAAAATCGTAAGGGATATTTTTAATAGACAAAATAATGTCCAATCGTCTGCCGCTTTAGCAAGAAAAAAAATATTTTTTTTGTCTATTTAGTTGTTATGCATGTGACGATAAATTTATTTAAAGTACCAGAAAAAGAAGTCACATCAGCATTTAATAAATTAAATTCTAAAAATGAATCTTTAAAAATTCCCCAAAAATCAGAAAATAGAGGTAAAGATTCGAAAAAGATCTCTGAAAGGAATTTTTATTATCTTTCTCGTGATATAAATTTTATAACCTTCAAATTATTATTTTAAATGAAAACTTAAAAAAAGTTACTAAAACAGCTTAAAACTTTAATTTTAAAAATCTAAGAAGAATTTTTTAAAAAGCTCTCTTAGTGCACCCCTACACTATAAGAAGAATCGCCATGCAAAATTTCAGCCCTTTAGGTCCAGCGGTTTGGTCTGTGCGTTGTATGTCAGTCAGTGAGTCAGTTACGGAACTGTTTTATATATATAGATTACTATTCAAAGGTTTTAGAACAGTAATTTAATGAAAATTAGAAAATTAAATCTAAAAGATTAGAATCTTACACTGTTATTCAAACGTATGAAGGGTAGTACATCAGAAATCCTCGGGGAGATGTGGGAGACTTATTTAATTTACCTCCGTAGGAGTATCAGAACATCTGCATGAAGCTCCGAGGAACGTTACTGCTCGTAAGAGCTGAATAATTTATTAGTCACATTCCCGCAACAGAAGAGTAATAGGGTGTTGCAATTTAGGACTGTGTTACCAACGTTAAGTTTCATTGATTTTTATTTAGGGAGAAGAGCCTGGGGGAATTTCTGAGCCAATTCTGAGCAGTTCAGAGCGTTTTCATAAATTGTTTATGACGAATATTCTTCAAAAGAATGCAACCGAGAAGTGACTTAGGTTTCTGCTGATTTATTTCTGTTGACTTTATCTAATATTTATTTAATTTAATTTCACTTAAAATTTTATTTAAATTATGACTGTATTTTTCGAGAGATTGAGGTGGGCTGTCTCTGGGATTCCTTTCAATTCACCTTTGAGGTGAGTTTTTAATAAATAAAGACGTGAAGTAGAAATATTCACAGTCTTAAACTTTTGAAAACTGAAACATTACCAAGGAAACACGAATTTCCTTTCTTAGACTTACAAATTGATTGATCCCCAAACTGAAAGGAAATAACTTCATGAGACATATTAGTGAAGGTCATGTATAAGGCATAGTGGTGTAATGGTCAGCACACCGGTGTGAGGCACATCGGCATCCAGGGTTCAATTCTTAAGTCAGTGTCCTTTTAAGTGAGAAAAAAAATTCATAAATGTGAGAACGTATGACAGCATGATTCTATTGATTTTAATATAGTGAAAACATTGTATAGAGTTTTTGCCGCCATATCTTTCGCTGCATTCTTGGACACGAATTCTTGCGGGACGAAGAATTCAAGAATACCCCATAATCTTTTGGCTGTAATAACCTCGATTTGCTGATCTTTGTTTTTCTTAATGCTCTGACGGTTCACGGGAAACAAATTCTCCCGATAGCTTGGAATAATAATACACATTGACCGATTTCCAAGAGTATTATCCAAATTTATTCAAACGTTAAACTCTTTGTCTGGCGCAATCAGACATCTGCGGTGCGGGAACAAAAGTAAAAATATCAAGTTGAATTATACCGAAATGGTTAGAATACACTGAATTACATCTATTTACGCTGATGTGTGTGTGTTTGTTTTAAAGTGATATCATGAAGATTTTTATGTCTTTTTTCAAATTTCCATGTTCTATTGTGCTTATGTATTTTCTTCTAATGTGTTTGAATAGAGTTAGAAGACGGAACACGTATGAAGAAATATTTCTGACTAAGCAGCTGCGACTAAACCGTCAGCTGCGAGTTAACTTACTGTTTGCAGAAAATGTGTTCATTATTATTCAAAATTTTTTCCCAGAAACATTCTTGCAATATTCAAAAATGTCGGTAAAAAATAAGAGACTGATTAACCCTTCAGCGGGCGCGCCCGTGTATAAAGTGCAACATTTTCGTAATTTTGAATGGTTTGTTTTTACAAGTAATGCTTGAATGTTCTAAGCAGTTTCTATTTATAGCTACACCCTTTCTAATGCAGGTCTGATTCTAATGCAGACCCTTGTATTCCTTTCCATTCATTGTTGGTCGTGATTTAACCGTGGTAAATCGGCGATTATACTGGATTGCAATACGACAAAATTATGAGTTGATGTAGTAAATAAAATGTGCAGCTATTACACGGTATCCCTCATGATATGCGGGATGCATATCATGAAGAAAGTTTATTACAAAAGAAAGTTTATTACAAAAGAAAGTTTATTACAAAAGGAATAATCAAGGTTGAAAGAGACGTTGCACTTTATGCAACGCGCGCCTGCTGGTGTTTCAAAAATTGGCACGCCCGCTGAAGGGTTAAAGAAAATTATTCTTCGTGAAGATGGCAGGAGTGGATAGATAATATAACGCGTTTTTGGCCTCATGGAAAAGGATCCAAACATATAATGTGATATGTTTTACTCAAAGACAATTATTAAAAATATATAAAATGCAGTGCAAGCCGCGATTTGCAATCACCGCGGGCATTAAAAGCCAACGTGCACTAAAACAAGCATCAATAAAAGGGAAAGTTTTTCCCTTTAAGGGGACAAGGGACCTTCAAACTCGAATTTTTTAATTTTCAATTTTTACCTCTATATACAAAATGAGAATTAATTTTCTTTTTTACTACATTGAAAACCCATAGAATTCAAAATAACGAAATTTTTGCAGAATTATGACTGTTTTTAAATTTTTTTTAAAAAATGTTAAAGGTTTTCAAAATATTCTATGCTCATTCTATATTAGTTAAAGTCTTTAATTTTTTTATTATAAGTTTACCATATGTATACAAATATAAATGAGCATTTAATTTTATCTTGTAGGAATCTAAAGTCTTAAATAATTTTTTTTCTATTCTACCTGTTATTTTTAATGTTTCTTTATGTTTTTACTTTACTTTATTGTCTATAATTTGAAATATATTTCTGATTTCAAAGAATTACTCACCGTTTTGTGACAAACACTTCAGTTAACAATTCTGAGAAACTTGGAAGATATCAGAAGAAAATGAATACGTATAGAGAGCCTTTTGAAAAATTCTAGCATTTTTGAAGAATTCTTTGATAAATAGGTCTAATTCCACCATAAAATAGTAATTTGTGAATTCTAAGTATCATTAATGATACTTAGAATACTCATGTGGTTATATAGAGTAAAATATTTAAAATTAATGAAGAACGAGATTGAAAGTCCCTTGTTGCCTTAAGTATTTTTTTTTTTGTCTTGGTCTAAATCTGTAGCAGAGGTATGGATTTTTTTTTCCTGCATGGCAGACACCTGCCTTGAGGACATTAGCCGACTGAAAACCACAATCGTTGTAGCTTTTTTTTTATTATGGGAGCCCCACATAAAGGAACACATCGTTCCCTATATGGCAGCAATATAGGAACAACTCTGTCTTAGCCGGGATTCGAATCCGAACCCATTCTGTGCAAGTTCGTGATGCTAATTACCATATGATGTGGGTGGTAGGGTATGGATAAAAAGGTGTACAATACACTGAATGGATTGCAAAGACCCCAGACTTCCTCCCTCCGGGAACAACTTTAAGAGGTATTGAAATGTAAAGTTTTAGACAGCTCGAGACTTCCAACATTTTCTCTGATCTGGGGCTTTTGTGGAAGAATAAACGGCCTAGTGATTCATTTTGCAGGATAGAACTTTCAATACGAATAATGCCAGTTTTACGAATTATCTATCGATATTACTAATTATTTACCTATTACAATTTCCTTTCGAGACTACTACGGTTCATTCACCAAATCACAGTTATACTTCAGATTCTGAAATACTTCTTTCAAGAAAAATCTCAAATTGTGATAAAGTGTCTTACCCATGATAACCTTCAACTTAATTAATTAACATCCTGACCGAAAATTGTTTCATTTACCATGACATTTCCTTCCTTGAAATGCTTTAGTGCGTCCATTCAAGAACTGTTCCGCACTAGTATTTATTTCACTAAGTAACACATCAGTTAATCCCGGATACTTTTCATCCATTAGCTTAACTCTGTTGAGAGTGTTTATTATTTGTCTTCAGAATTTTTTTAAATGAATCCAAAGTAATTATTAAAAATGTGCATTTACTCGCCAATCAGAATTAAAGCGAACTAAACTTTTACGTCTCCAATATCCGTTTAATATGATTATTTCTTTATATCAAAGACCTTATTGTAAAAGTGTATTTTGTTATTTGAAATTCATACTGGTAATTAGCGAATGCCGTTTGTTGAGAATCACAGTCAGTAAATATATGAAACACAAGTATGCAATTAGTTCTGGGACGTCAAAAATTTTGACTGTTGTAGCGGGCTCGTTTTTCCTTAAGAGTTGTTTCGTGCCACCAGTTTTCTCATTTCGAAAATTAGTATTTTTTATTTAGTAATATAAGGTTCCTAAATGACAATAAAAATGTTTCACATTTTTCATTGTGAATCTTTTAAGAAACACTTATACATGTAGTTTGACATTACCTTGTCCTTAAACAGTTTAAACTTGCCCAAGTTTCCTTGGTGTATTTTCTTTTACCGTCTACAAAAATATTTAAATTATATACTTAATGTAGTTATGTAATTAAAGAGAATTCAGTATAAGATAAAATTAAAGAGTGTACTTAAATAATGGTTTAAATTTATTTTATGATAGATGTATGCTGTTAAATAGTGTCTTGATTTAGTTTATGCTGAAAACATTAATTTATCACTGGTAGAAAGTATTATTTTAGATTCTTTAAACTTACGAATTTCACCAAACTTTTCGTTAATTACCGTCATAAATCTTAATAGAAATTTTATTATGGTAGCTTTTCTCTTTTTAAAAGAATTCTAGGAATTATAACTTCCGGGTTTCAGTTAAATTTTAATCACCGAGAATACTAATGATCAATAAATATCCGAGGGTTATTCTAGGTAATCTCCTAAAAAAGTTGGAAGATTCACAGAATTGTCTCCTTTTCAATCGCGTATTTGAAATGGATTAATTCATTTATCAATTTAAAATTTAAAATTCTTTATTTTGTTGCTTTTCCCCCCTCCTCCTGTTTCAAGGCTTTGAATATTTATCCCTTCCTGAATATTTATTTTCTTTATTATGACATTGTTTAAATTAGTTCAAAACCTTTGGATTTTGTCAGGATATGTATTTAAAATGCTAATGCAATCATTATTCACTAGGCAACTTTAGTGGAAAAATCAAAAAAAATTGTGTGGACGGATTCCCATTGGTCACAATGAGCGTGGAAATCAATAAATTGTCTGGGGGAAATTAATTCTGGAAAATAGGAAGTTACCTGAAAACAGTGTCTAAAAAGACTTAAGGTTAAGGGTTGTTCAGTTTGATATATCTATTGTTGTAGCGACGTTCAAATCAGAATTGGTGTTTGTGTAGCTTGGAAAGGAAACTTATCTCCATGTAATTTGGGAATATTCATATTAAATTGAAATATGATACCTGTGGCGTTAATGGCAGATGCTGATATGTCCGAAATATTCAATTTTATGTTTTAAGTTGATATGTCACACTTAAAATTGGTTCTTAAATGTGTCAAAAGAAGATAGTGGAATTATGAAATCATACTAAGTTATTCGTATTGGCAAATATTGTTATGTATAAAAGAGGTAATACTTGGTCCCTAAATGAATAGTTTAGTCCCCAATTGAAAATTTCATTGAAGACTAGTCATGTGCTTGAGGTTGAATATGAGTATTAACTAAAGAATATTTGGATTGAAAAGCTTAATTGAGCGATTTTATATTTCACAGCAAAAGTTACTTTTTTAATTTGCCAAAACATGAAAAAATGACATATCAACATCTGCCATAATGCCACAGATATCTATTTATTTAATATACATTTAACTTAGCCTTAATGTCTTCATGATTAAGAAGGAGGAAAAATATTTTTTCAGTGTGGTAGACATTTATCTTGAGTATTTTTATTTTCCCATGAACATCACAAATTTTGTTGACTTTTTGATTTAAAAAAAAATTAATAATGCTTTCTTTTAAACATTTTTACTGTATACATCCATGAAATAGAAAGAATTATCAAGGACATATTTTCTTTAACATATCCAAATAAGACATTCTGCTCATAATTCCTGCTATCAAAATTCAACGAAAAAACACATGAATGAAATTTTGCTTATTCAGTTAAAACACATTTTGTTTTTACAGTATGGATTCGGGTATTGGTACATGATAAAATATGCAACTATGAACTAACATTACTTCTTTCCGGAGAAGAGCAGAAGAGCATGCTGACCTTCGCCATGATTCAGAGTGAACGATATTTTGCGTATTCAACCAAAACATATTTTAGCATTCCATAATTAATTTAGGCATGGATATTTGATAAAAATAGCCTTATGAAATAACATTACCTCCTACGGAGGTACAGGGCATGCATATCCAAGCCTTCGCCAGAATATGAAACCATGTGGTGGAAGCTTGAGACACTAAGTGTGACACTAACCTCCTTAGCAAGTGGGCGGCTATTACAAATGCGCCTGGAACTTATCGTGAAGATATTTTCCTATACATGTCGTGATTCTTGTTCTCTTCTTTGTTAAAAGAACACCCTTTTTAGTGCGTCAACATTACTCCCTATGGAAGGACAACAGTGCATATGGCCCAGGCGGAAATGGTAAAATTTAAGCTTAGAGCTTGAAAAAGGAATCACAATGTAGTGTGGCCGGCACAAAATTATTATTAAGGGGACCGTGGACCTTTATTTAAACAAATATTTTTTATTGTAATATTGATTGTGTTATTGTAAAAAAAATACATTACTGTAGGATAATAGTACCAAAATAGTTTTTTTTTTTTCAAATAAAAATTCATTCATGAAGCTTCTACGAAATAAATAATAAAGGTAAGTGTAGTAATGAACTTTAAATGTTTTTCTCAAAACAAATTTTTCAAGGGTTTTAGATTTTTTTAAATGCTCCATGTAACTTAATTTTTATTCAAAATTCATGAAATTGATTAGGAATAATTCCTATAACGTTTAAAAATAAAATGCGTATGCATTTTACAATTCGACATCTTTAAGTTAATTAAATTTGACGTATAACTTATTAAAAGGAAAAATTTTATGAAAATCCGAATGGAATTCAGAAAAAAAAATCTCTCAAAAATTAACTATTCAAGTGATTATCTAGTCAAAACCCATATTTGTTTGTAATACAGTTTTAAGTGATTAAAATGCAAAATTGAGAAAATATCTCAAAAATTAAGTCCCAGGGAGCATTTTAAAATTTAGTTTATAAATTTTAAATTAAATTGTTCTGCAGAGCATTTATATTTTCTTTTAACATTTTTGCTGAATACTTCTATGAAATACTAGCTGAAAACCCGTACTTCAAATACGCTACGGAGTACATTCAAATTAAATGCACTGCTTGACAATTGCTAAGGAACAACTGGTTTTTTTCAAACTAGCGTTCCCAACAGCAGACCAATCAGAGTAAAATGAAATGCAGAGGGCGTAATAGAGCAGGATCTGCTATCTGTATAAAAGGCAGTGCACGAAAACTCTTTATTCATTCGAAAGTTCATGCAGTTAGATGTTTGACGAAAATAGTGCCGTTGGTTGTTGGAAGTTATTTCTGGGAAAATCAGTGTGATGTGGCAATAATTAGGTGCAAAATGTCTGCAAGACATCATTTGAGTGCGTATGATCGTGGACGAGCAGTTGGACGGCTCCAAGTAGGACAAAGTGTCACTACTGTGGCCATAGTAATGGGAGTGGCAAAAAGTGTCATATCGTGATTAAAAGAGGCCGCTGAAGGTGGAAATGCTATGCGAAAGCATGCTGGTGGTCGTGGAAGGAACACCAAACCTCAAGAGGATCGATATGCATCCCTAGAGGCGAAAAGGAACAAACATCTCACTCCTAGTCAGATAGCTGCAGACCTTGCAACCGCTACAAGTACAAATGTATCAGCCAGAACCATTTCTAGGCGATTAAATCAGGTTGGTTTGTATGCACGGAAGCCTGTTCAATGCCTCCCACTTCAACCACACCATCGTCGAGAAAGATTACGTAGGTGTAAGGAACATATTGGTTGGGGTCAGCAAGAGTGGTCCAGAGTGATGTTCTCTAACCAATTCCGTTTAACTGTGACGAGTGATTCTGGCCACCAGTTAGTGTGGAGAGAGAGGGGAACACGTTATGCACCACAGAATGTTCAGGAACGTCATCGGTATGGCCAAGGCATGATGGTGTGGGCAGGCATTATGCACAATGGCAGAATACCGCTTCACAACTTTGAGCGAGGTACCGTTACATCGCAGTGGTATTGCAGAGATATTATTCTGGATCATGTTCGTCTATTTAGGGCTGCGGTATGTCCAGATTTTCTGTTAATGGATAACAATGCGCGCCCACACAGAGCCGCTGAAGTATCGGACACACTAGAAAGTGAAATTATTGAACGTATGATATGGCCTGCTTACTCTCTTTACCTAAATTCTATAGAGCATGCGTGGGATGCTCTTGGCAGACGTGTTTCTCAAAGAACTCGCCCTCCCCGAACCATGCAAGAACTGAAAATCGCCTTGAGAGAGGTGTGGGACAATATCCCCCAAGGACTCCTCAATACTTTAGAAAACAGCATGAAAAACAGATGCAAAATGTGCACTAGTGTCCGAGGAGGTCACACACCTTACTAAGGTACTCATAACTGTTTCATTCTGGCAGGAAGACCTATTTTGCGTGGCTGTTTGGAAATGCTCCAAAGAGAATCTTTTTTTCTTTTCGTTTTCTTCTTTTTCCATGTAGCGAAATCTGTACCATTTTGCATAATAAATAAAGCACAGTATCTCTACTGAATATATACTAAGTTTCATTTCTTCAATCAATGTCTATTATGAAATATTCCAAAAAATGTGACTGTTCCTTAGCAATTGTCAAGCAGTGTACAGTGGTCAATGTATGCAATTAATGCCAAAAAAACAAAAAAAAATATTTATAACAAATACAACGATCAATGTATGCTATTCATGTAAAAAAAAACGAAAAAATATCTCTCTATTCTAAAAAAAACTAACTGCCGCTGCCGCAGCCGCCGCCGCTGTCAAAAGCTTGTCACGCTATCTCCTCCGAAACCGCTGGGGGTATGGGGTCGAGACCGATACCAATCGATGCAGAATAATGTGGGGAAGAAAGTAAGACATGTCTCATATTCGTCAGACTTTAAGTTTTTTAAAAATTTTATGTTTTGTGGGAAAATATTGACTTTTTCATGTTCAGATTACGATAACTCGCCAAAAAAAGGATCGTAGAATTTTTTTTTTACAATCTAAGACTGCAGACATTTCTCCTTCAAACAAGACCTCATTTGTTTAAAAATAATTTAAAACAGACTGATATTTTTATTAAAATTGAAAACCCACTTTTTGGAAAAATTTATGCGTTTCGAGATATATAAATTCGATGCTCTCAGACTTATTATGTTACAAAGAAAATATTTATATCAACTGGAAGATGAAAGCTTTCTCATTCATATAAATTTCATTTCAAGTCTCTATCTTAAAATTTTGATTTTTAATTGAATTTTAAATAAATACTTAAAAAAATCTTCTCATTCGCTTCCTTTGCAGAAGGACATGAAAGAAGATCCGATTTTTCCCCCATCTTCATCCGGGCTTATACCCTCCCATCTACCCGGGCTTCATCCATTTCGCCGGGAGGGGGGGGGAATCTTCAACTGTAAACAAATGAATGACTCAATCGCTGTGAACAACTATTGAGTCATTCATTCACTTGATTCACCAGAGGATCGAGCGTAGCGAGCCTAGGGGCAAAGCCCCTAGTATTTATAAAAAAATCATAACGGATATTTTTATAGACAAAATAATGTAGAAGAAAATATTCAAATTAAATCTAATTGAACATACTAAAGGATATAGTACAGTTAATATACTACAGTTTGAGGAACATTTCTTTTACTGTATTTTAATTTTTTTTTTTGATATGTCCAATCGTCTGCCGCATGAGAGAGAGAGAAATTTATTTTTCGTATATTTCGTTGTTATGCACGTGACGCAAAAGTAGTTTAAAATGTCACAAAAAGAAAAGAAACCCCGTGATCAGAATTTAATAAATTAAATTCTAAAAATGAATCTTTAAAAATTCACCGAAAATGAGAAAATGGAGGTAAATATTTGAAAAAGATTTCATTTTAAAGGAATGTTTATGATCTTTCTCGTGATATAAATTTAATAACCCTCGGATTATTATTTGAAATGCAAACTTTAAAGAATGCTACAAAAACAGCTTAAAAATTTAATTATAAAAAATCTAAGAAGAATTTTTCAAAAATCTCTCTTAGAACCCTACACTATAAGAAGAATCGTCATGCAAAATTTCAGCCCTTTAGGTCCAGCGGTTTGGTCTGTGCGTTATATGTCAGTCACAGAACTGTTTTATATATATAGATAAAGAATTAGCATATAGATCCCGGCAAACCCAGATCAAGATTTTTTTCTTTTTTTTTTTCCAATGCGAAGGCACTTGTCGTCAAACATTCGCCTACACTACGCCGCAGTTTTACTGTCCATTTTATTATGGGGGCACCCTATAGGCGGACAGCATTACCCTCTATGGAGGGATGACACAAACGAAGGTATTTTAGTGGCATGACTCCGGGATTCGATCCGTGCACCCTCAGCACCGAAAGCTAGCGCGCTGTACCACAGGGCCGCCCCAAGCCCTAGATCAAGCAATTATTCTTATCTTTTCTACAGTCAAAATTTAATAAAAAAAGACATAAATTATACTTTACTCGTTCAATTAAAGCAAATTTCGGTATGATTTTAGGTATGGGTAGTTAATATGTAATTAATTATTTTTATCGCCTTTTATGAAATACTTTAAGATGCTATTCAGAGAATAGCCTCTGTCTCTATGTTTGTGATTTGTTCTTACCTATCTTATATATATCCGCTAATAGTTATATTATTACTAACTAATTTTTGTTACTGTTATTATTTATGCACACCGAAGGGTTTTTCTGTTGGCTTATCGTTCTATTTATTACACTTCAATGTCAATATACTTTATTGCATTCGGAATGAAAACACATCGCATTAATTATCTAATAAGTACGCATACAAATTGACAGAAACTGGCTAACTTTTAATGTGCACAAATATGTTGTCTAAGGTATTTCTATTGGTACTCAGAAATAGACATTTGGAAAAAAAAAACGTTCAAAATTTCACACTTTTCTCTCGACTTGGCCAAAGAATCTCAAATTGTTGTTTCGATCCTCGTATTGTTAAAAAAGCATGTTTGATGACGTCAATTACAGTGGAAGCCATTGTACTCATATACAATGAAATCGTTGTATAACTTTAAATTACATTTTGAAACACTATAGCCTAAACTAAAATGAGAAAAACAGTTTCGGGTGCACTTATAATGTCCGACTTCTGGGAGAGATTCCAACTCGGGATTCAGAACTTCTACGTCGATTATTCTAGATTCTGAACTATTTCTGCCATATGTGAGGAGTTGTTACTTTTACTTAATTCCTCGCACATTCTAAATCCCCCTTTTTTTGGCTAAACGACACAGGATTATGGCCTGTACGTATTAACTTATTTTTCACTGAATCATTTGACCGTGTTGAATTCTTTTCCACGGAGAATATTTTGTCATACGCATTCCAGTGGTTCATTATCGTTATCATCATTTTTAACGTAAGATTTCGTTCCTCCATAACGGTCCTCCGGAAAGCAAAATTTCAGACACTAAAATCGTCCGTCGTCGCGAGTTATAATTTTGGTAGCGCACCAAACACAGACTGTATCGCTTGAGCAAACAGTAAACAGTTAAACAGAAAAGTACCAAAGTGCGTCAAAATTTTGACATATATATATATATATATATTATATTATATATATATATATATATATATATATATGTATATATATATATATATATACACACATACGTACATATATATAGATACATATATACATACAAAAGAGGTAAGCAACGATAAGTGGTCCTATGTTAATAACGCACGGTAGTTTCGTTAGTAGACACTACCTGAATTTTTTTTCTTTTGTTCGAGCGCCACGATTCCTACCATCTTGACTTTGTGCTTTGTATTTGGCTCGAACCGGCATTCGAGGCAAAGTATCCTAACACCCCCCTTTTTTTTACCAACTGAACTATCTCGGCGATATGAGAATGTTATTTTCAATTGCTTTCCTCTCACATAATTGAAGCTTATTTTATTAAACACTGTATCTTTTTTGGCATCCGAAGAAAGTCTGTAATCTCCATATACATCGTGGCTGAAAGGGAGAAAATCCAAGCCTCCAGCACCACAATGGTCGGACATTCCCCACCTGCAAATTAAGACTCGTTGTTAACTAAAGCCAGCCATAATTATTCCAATGTTGATGCATGTTTCATTTCATTGCCTAGTGCATTTTGAAATGAGCAGTTGTATTGAAACATAATATTTATTTAAAATAAATTACATGAGATTAAAGAAAAAAATCCGTAAAGGATAGTAAAGACCGAAAAGAACAGGGACAAGCAGTGTTAGATGAAGAATTGTCTTTGAAATATAGATGATTGAATTTTTTGCTAAAGTAAATCAAAATGATTGAATGTACTACTAGCCCAGTCAAAATAGGTTTTATGGCTAAAAAAAATATGAAAGTTTTGAAAATTGGTGGAGATGTTTGTTTAGGCATGCTAATGAACATACTAAAAGTCCCCACCGATCAGACTTGAGCTTTCGCCGCCATCTTGGAAAATATGTACACTTTTTTGGTTTTTTGCAAGTAATTTGAGAAATATGGATTTTATGTAAGAAATTTGAGTACAAAAATTGACGAGCATTAAATTGTGAACAAAAACACTATTTAAATTTTTTTTATAAGTTTAACACGAACAAAGATAATTGACTTTGAAAGGAGTGAACTATCACACCTGGGACGCGGATGCGCGGGTCATTCCCATCGTGATGGGGGATGACCGCGCATGTGCCCCAAAAGTCTTGCATACTCCCGTTTGTCAAACCTCTGCATATCAAAGCTCAAGAGAAAGTTGCAGCAACAACCGATCCATTGTTGTCAGGTTGTAATGTGAGACTTGGTTGTTTCTATCTTTTTATGTCATATTTAGGCTACATTGGGTACATAATAGCTGGAGGTGGGTTAAAATAAATAATAACTTTGCTGTAAGTAACTACGTCAGTAGAAAAAAATGTTGCCTGGCCATGCATACGCTAGAAAAATCCTAGCTAATTTATTTACCCAAACATCTTTAGCAAAAATAATTTTTGTCGCACTGGACATGTTGATTTCAAAAGCAATAATCTCCGTGAGTTGTTTAGAGATTTTGAAGGCTTTTTTGTGTTTTTGAAAATAACTTGGGAACTATTAACTTTATGTAAAAAAAAGTTTAATACCAAAATTAAAGAAAATTAAATCTTGTACAAAAATATTAAATACATTTTATCGTAACACTAACATATACCAAAATATTGACTATTAAATGCGCGTTGATTATGGAGGTAGCGTCCAGGTCTAGTTGCAGGCGCTTTCCTTTGAATTATCTCCACTCCCACATTGCGGCATTCTTTAAACAGAAGAAAATGGACTTTAATGTGTTTTGGTATTTAGGTAATTTATCATTATTAATTTCATAAACGAATGTAATATACTTGGATCTATAAACTACCGTATTTTCATTGTGTACGCGAACGGGATTGTTCGCGTCGTCAGTCTTGAAAAGAACGTCTATGGATCAGCTAGCATCACCCCATTCATCAATTCCTTTTATTGTGTCGTCATGATCTACAGGGCAATAACTTCAATGGGGTATGTGTCGTTGTGACGTACCCGATTACAGTTATTGAAGGCCGTTGATGTCTACTTTCCGACACACGCATCTTTCTCCCCAGTCAGTCGTACAGTTGTAAAACACTATACTTAAAACTGAATCGGGAGCCACTGCATCCATAGTTGTGATGGGCACGAAGGTTTTCTCCTGACGTTTCCAGACCCACACTTCAGGATTCAACTCATTCCCAAACCACTTCAGCACTTGATAATACAACCGAAAGGAATGTAGCCTGGCTTTCTCTTCAGTTGAGGGAAGAGACAAAATATGTGGTTTTATTTTAGTGCCAAATTTTGGAAGCATTTGTACCTAAACTTGTTTAGGGACTGTTCACTGGAATGTGCTTCATACCAGATCAGAAAAAAACCTTCTCCTACTTGAGCAACATCATTGTGCGATGAGTTGCATTTATTAACTACTGTCACGTTGTGTTCCATATCTTTACTTTGGAACATTTTTACACAGTTTCTTTCCTTTGTTGAATACTGCAGAAGTAGTATCGCAACCACTGAACGCATGGAGAAAAAGGATACTTTGGTATGTCTCGATGATTGTATTTTATATGATGAATATATTTTTTTCTTCGCTTCCCCTTTGCGTGGTTGGACAAGGAAAATGTCTTTTATCTGTAGGAGTGAGACCTGTTAGTAGAACTAGGTGGTCAACATCTTCACCGATGATTACAACGATGTTGTTACCAAAACATGCTTCATTAATTGCAGTATGTACAATGAGAATGTCGGCTTCGTTATTACTTTGTCGGAATCGAATCCCATTGTTTTCCAGCTGAGCTGATAGAATGCTGATCAATTCGCTCTTGTTGTTTTCATATTAAAGGAACTATTCTCGTTGAACAGTAACTCGTATGTTTCCATCAAAATTTATGTCTACAGATTTTTTGACAATAGACCATATATTTTGTTCAATTTTTTTGTACTGTTAGTGGTGTTGGATTAGCCATTAAAAACGACTATGCAGTTGGTCCCATAATGCTTTTTATGTAGTTAACTTAATTTGTGCAAACAGTCAAAAAAGTTAATTTAATGTGTTCCCCATTCGACACGGTGTAGGAGAAAACCACTGTCCACAATGTTGACATAGTTCAGGAGGTTAAGGTCTTTGTGTGGAACTTCAAAAGCGTCGTACACAGTCAATATCGTTGTCACTCGCATACCAGCTTCATTAAACAGAGCCAACGGAAAAGGAGCTAACTCATATTCTAAATAAAATGCTAGGTCTTTGTCGTTTTGTTTAGAAATCTCTATCCTCTGAAAAGGCAAAAACGGGTCTACTACTTTATTGAAACCGTTTACTTTCACCGTACAATTGACGGTGATCAAGCTTTCATAAGGTTTACTATTTCAAAGAACTGGACCCAGATGGCTGCAGTGGGACCATTCTCTTTTAACTGCTTCAAAGTCATCCTCATTTTAATGTCATATACGATCGCTCGTGTATGATTGTGTCCGTTTATGGTTTCTAGCGATAGTAGTTCAGTAGCAAAATCTCTAAACAACTCATGGAGATAAATGCTTTTGAAATCATATATCCATGGCGTCAAAACTTATTTTTGCTAAAGCTGTTTGGTTAATTAAATTAGCTAGGATTTTTCTAGCGTATGCATGGCCAGGCAACATTTTCTTCTACTGACGTAGCTACTTACAGCAAAGTTATTATTTATTTTAACCCACCTCCAGCCATTATGTACCCAATGTAGCCTAAATATGACATAAAAAGATAGAAACAACCAAGTCTCACAATACAACCTGACAACAATGGATTGGTTGTTGCTGCATCTTTCTCTTGAGCTTTGATATGCAGAGGTTTGACAAACGGGAGTATGCAAGACTTTTGGGGCACATGCGCGGTCATCCCCCATCACGATGGGAATGACCCGCGCATCCGCGTCCCAGGTGTGATAGTTCACTCCTTTCAAAGTCAATTATCTTTGTTCGTGTTAAACTTATAAAAAAAATGTAAATAGTGTTTTTGTTCACAATTTAATGCTCTTCAATCTTTGTACTCAAATTTCTTACATAAAATCCATATTTCTCAAATTGCTTGCAAAAAACCAAAAAAGTGTACATATTTTCCAAGATGGCGGCGAAAGCTCAAGTCTGATCGGTGGGGACTTTTAGTATGTTCATTAGCATGCCTAAACAAATGTGGTAGTGTTACATTGGGTGGGTCGTGATTGGGTATAGTGGTAGGCAATGATACCATTACTCTGAATTCTAAACAATACATTAATTTATTAACACAACACAAATATTAGTACACATTCAATTATATTATTGTTAATTATGAACCTAAAGAAATACTCATTATATCAAGGTATTATTTGACTGCACTATTTCATTTATTTAAATTAATATCGTTTCAGTACGCAATATATATATTATTCCTTAACTTCCGCCTATATTATAAGACTCGGGGATTTATCGACGTTTTGGCAATAGGTAATGAAAGGTTACCTCCATTTTTGTAGACTGCAGAAGGGGAACATTGGCTGGCATATTCATGTGCATCGATTGGGATATCTTTCTTCAGGATTCACTTTCGCTGGTGAACGCGGTTATCAGAATCGCTACCTGTCGTGGGAATAGGCGGACTTTAATGGCCGGATCGGTTCTCCATCCTTTGCTTGTGGGGGTCAGGCACTCTGTCTTGGTTCCGTATCTCAACTACTATCATCTCATCGGTAGCTTGCAGGGGTCAGGCAATCTATCTTGGCTCCGACGCTCCTCTATGCTCCTCTCATCGCTAGCTTGCGGGGCTCAGGCAATCTTTCTCGGCTCCACTGTTCATCTAATCTCCTCTCATCATTGGGTTGCAGGCTTACAGCGATGCGCTAAGTCGGGGCTCAATCTCCCATATATTCTCTTTAGACTTCTCGCTTACGAGGCTACAACTCTCTATTTGGGTGCTGAGAGTCAAAATCAATTATATCATTGTTTTATATTCTCACTCTCTCTATTTTTTATCTTCTCAACATTTTACATTTTCATTCGTCTCTCATGTTCAAACTTTTTTTTACTTCCACTTCGATTCGCTAACTTTTTCATCCCCTAATCATTTCTTTAACCATTCAGAGTGAGGGGCGTTTTATATTCGAACAATCCCGTCTTCGACTCATCCCTGTCTTTCTAGGAATCGTGTTTTCCCAGAACATCTCCTATGTGTGGGGTCCTCTTCTCTTTGCCAACAATTCCCTTTTCATCTCGATGTCCCCTCTATCTAGACCCCTCGCTGTTTCGACTCTTAATTGTTGCTTTTCAATTTCTTCTTCTTCATCCGGTCCTTTGTCTGATGAAGTGTCATTTCAATTTTCTCATAGTACCGCCGACTGGCCGCTTTAATTGGGTTGTCTGCCCTTTTTGAACTCCTAACATATCGTATCCCCACGACATTCTTCTCGTATCGTCTGGCGTCATTTTACTATTCCGTTTTCCGTCCCGTTTGTTAATTGGTTTTTTCTGCACCTTTTCTATTTTCGTTTTTTTTATATGTCGTACCCCACGACAACAAACATCTCCACCAATTTTCAAAACTTTCATATTTTTTTAGCCATTCGTCAAAATCGGGTCTATTTTGACTGGGGTATACAGTCCTACTCCTTTTGGAGGTCATCATGTCATCCGAGTAAATTATTTTGTTCTATTATTTTGACTTAAAATTTTTTTTATAATAATTACATTTGTCATTTATTTTTATTCGCCATTTTTCTTATACTTGAGTGGCCATTTTGTTTTTCATTTTTTCCGTTTCTTAAGGTAAATGTTTTGTAGCATTTAAGGGAAGAGACATAGATTAAAATTACTGTGTATCTACTAGCTTTGTGAAATTAGATTAGTGATATAATTTTACTTATTTACGCTTTGTACTAAGCGAGATTAGATTGTTAACATTTTTAACGTATTTAAGATAATTAATTTTTAAAATTTAGAACTCTTAAGTAAAATTTTTTTTCAAGATTTGTAAGTTTTATTTTGAAATTTTTCCTTCGCCCTTAAAATAGCCATTTTTATCGAAAATAGCTTTACTACCTTTATAAAATCGATTAATTCATTTAATTCTACTGTATATAAAATGTCTGATGAAATACATTTGTATAATGTGGTCTTACCAAACAAATTTACTAACTTTCACAAAATCAACGAGAAATTCAAAAGCACCTGAGTAATTCCATATCGTGCTGAGTGTAAAAATTTAAGCTTTCTTAAATTTTTACACTTAGCACGATATGGAATTATACAGGTACAGATATAGAGTTATACAGGCATGATATGGAATTATACAGGTACGATATGGAATTATACAGGCTGGCATAAAGTTATTTATAATTTGGATGCAAGTTACTAGCGTATAAAAATCCAGTGGTGTTTGTGCGTATCTAAGATTTTTCCCCGTCATAACAAGTTTTTTTAATTCAAATTTATAACAATGGATATAGTTAGACCATTTTTCAAAATTTTGCTCACAATTTCAACTTTCTTAACTTGTAATATTGCTCGCTATGAATGAGACTGCTGTTAAAAAGGAACGGTTTCTAGCATCGTCGAGGACAATTGAGCTTATTATAGTTGAGAAATCCTGGGAAACTCTCAGTAACATCGCATCATATTTATTTGTAGAAATATATTGTTGTGAAGGATCCACAATTTGAACATTTTGAACTCCTTCCAACGTTATAGCCATTTTGTTCTTCCAACACGATTACGGGGCATAAAACGGCCATATTGGAACTGCACCAATTTTCCAAGAAACATCACCCCTCCTGAATTCCTCAGGACGCGGGAAAGAAATTCCAGGAAATTCAACGGACTTCCAATTTTCTTGGAAATAAGCGTACCACGTGGGTCAACCATGGGAATGTCAGAGCATCCTGCCCTCGAATAAAAAACTCGAAGAGGCAATAAATTTACGTGAATAACTAACCTGGGGAGGGGTTATGATAAAGATTGGGGGAGCCAAATATATGTTATGAGGGGTACCAGAGATACCCCTTTGCGTTGTGTAAATTTAGGGAGGTGAACTCCAAAGGTAACTATGCGTTTATAAATAAAAATAACAACATTTATTATACAATATTTTACAAGAAAAAGGTCGGGTTTACATATTATATTTAAGATCTTGGCTATACATATTTTTAACCGAATTAGGGCATACTTCATCCGCTTCCTGCGGCATAACCATTATGGGTCGAGTGAAATAAAAGTCTCGTAATCTCTCAGAAGGCATGAGCACTATTTAGAGGGGGAATTTATGACCAACCTGGGGAGTTTGATGACGGACTTCCAATTTTCTTGGAAATAAGCGTACCACGTGGGTCAACCATGGGAATGT
The DNA here is from genome assembly GCA_907164885.2 of Dolomedes plantarius. Taxonomy (NCBI): domain Eukaryota; kingdom Metazoa; phylum Arthropoda; class Arachnida; order Araneae; family Dolomedidae; genus Dolomedes; species Dolomedes plantarius. Next base: position 67,099,168 of record OU015494.1, on the reverse strand, counting down.
CAGAGCATCCTGCCCTCGAATAAAAAACTCGAAGAGGCAATAAATTTACGTGAATAACTAACCTGGGGAGGGGTTATGATAAAGATTGGGGGAGCCCCGAGTGTGGGAGAAACGACGTTCGGAGAGAGAGCGAGGGAGCGATTGGAGGTAGCGAGCTGCAAGAGAGCCTGGGAAGGAAAGACGCCCCCGTAAAATGGCGAGATACCCGTCTTCAACCGCCAGCACCGAATCCTGTTGCTTCCGCCAGTGAAGAGCCACATAAATTTCTACCCGATGCCTAAAGCCTCCTCCTGTAGAAATGCCCTCAACGATGCCACGCTATGCTGTTTTCATCAAACTCCCCAGGTTGGTCATAAATTCCCCCTCTAAATAGTGCTCATGCCTTCTGAGAGATTACGAGACTTTTATTTCACTCGACCCATAATGGTTATGCCGCAGGAAGCGGATGAAGTATGCCCTAATTCGGTTAAAAATATGTATAGCCAAGATCTTAAATATAATATGTAAACCCGACCTTTTTCTTGTAAAATATTGTATAATAAATGTTGTTATTTTTATTTATAAACGCATAGTTACCTTTGGAGTTCACCTCCCTAAATTTACACAACGCAAAGGGGTATCTCTGGTACCCCTCATAACATATATATTTAGATTTAGGAATTTTTCATTAGGGAAATGCTTTTGATGAAATTTAGATTAATCAGTATATGAAATAATTGTACATGATTTATACATTTTAAGTTCTGCATTAGTGATCAGTTTAAACACCTTTAACTCGATTTTGCTTAACCTTAAACTTCATCTCTTAGTGTCATATTTGAAGTACATTTTGTCAATATTTTTTAACCGGAATTTTTTTTTAATCGCATTCAAATGTGCGTATAAGAAAAACATTTTGAAATGCAGTGCTTCTTTTACGGTATGCCCGTTTATTTCATTTAAATATTTTCCTACGACAATATCATACAAAATTGGCTTTAAAACAGAATATTTTACGAATCTACTCTTTTATTTTTGTGAACAATATTTTAATTCTTCTAGTATTACTCAAAAAAGCCTGATAAAATTCATATTCCTGAATCTTCTGTTATACGATCTTGGATGCATGTGACGAAAGTCCCCTCTAATGGATTTTTTCCTAGTTTTCACATAATATGTACATTTTTAGTCGTACAGTAAAACCTCGTTTATCCGGCCCTCGTTGATCCGGATCTCCGGATAATCCGGATCAGATTTGTAGACATTATTTTTATTTGATGTTCACATTATATAATAATTTTTAACTATGATTGCAAGAATGTAACTATAAGTACGCCAAATATTCGCTTTTTAGTTTGATTCAATGTACAGTTCCTGCATAGATTGTACAATAAATTATGGTAATAAAATGCTTTTTGTTGAGTTTAAGAAAGCTTTACTATACTTACCAATTCTGGGTCAAGAAATTATGTGAAAAGTTATTTTTATATTTTTTAATGTCTTGTAAACAATACCATGCAATTTGTTACAAAGCATAGTTTTATATCTAATAAACGGCAAGTCTGCTTAGTCAAGGATTTTTTTTTTGCTTATTATCATATTACCTTGATTATCCGGATTGCCTATGGTCCCAGTTAGTCCGGATAAACGAGATTTTACTGTATAGTAAAAAAAAAAATCACATGAAAATTAATCTATACAGAGAGCGTTTATCCTAAAGAAAAATTTCTGTTTATGATTGTATCCACAGACAACTTGTGAAATTGTTTTATTAACTTTAGGAACTTTCACTGTTTTGAGAATTCGAGCTTTGATGTGTTGCTGGTTTGTTTTATTTGGGTTTTGCGGCACAAAGTCCAATTTCGGACAAAATGAGTCAAACACATCTGATGTGTTGCATGTGCTAGGTTTGGCTACCTTGTTCTAGCAGTGACGAATTACCATTATGATATACATATAGACAATAATCATCAAAGTGTTACGTCATATTGAAAAAATAACAAAAAATAATTCTAAGAGAAATAAGGAATGAAATGCTGTATTTCTGGATCTTATCTGCATTTTCTAAATCTGCAACCGTGAAAGCAAGACAGCATGCAATTGTATAACTTTTTAATAAGAGAATATGAAAGGTTCAAGTACGTGTGGTACATAGTGCGAAGTAGTTGTCAACAGTGGCTTATGTCATTATATGAAACTCGATTCTGTTCTTTCACTCCCAAACTGGTCTGCGAAATAAAAGATTGATTTAGATCGATTAAATGGAGTGGTTTATGACAAATGTGTTTTAGAGGACTAGACAAGAGACTGTAATTATGCAATTTCCGGTCAAAATTTATTGGTTTCAGCATTATCGTTAAAATTAAACATTTTTCACGTTTACGTAATGGAGAAATACTCGCAGGGTTGTGTTGAAGGGCTCTAGGATTTTTTACAGGCTTTTCGCTTATTCAATGTGAAACTTAACTAGAGAAGTCACCCCTGGCTTATAAAGAGTATAATGTTTTTTTTTTCTCTGTAATTTCGAAGTTAATAAATGTCACTAATGTTAATTTTAGGTACCAACAAAGAGAGCATAAAGATGATTATTTCGAAATGTTGTTTTTAATAATTTAGCGTCATATGAAGTTTCTGTTATTTTCAACATATTAACACTTATTTAACTATGTCAAATTAGTATCAGATGAAATTTTCGCACACCTTTTACTATTATTCGCTAAGGGTATTATGATCTCTGATTAATTTTGGAATTATTATATATATTCCCCACGTTTATAGATAACTTTATATTTGGGTCTTTATTTTATTAAATGGCAAAAGGTTCAGTACAATCAATTACAGCAGTTTTATGTTCAATTTTGTTTCGCATTATGTTGGAGCCCTATTTTCATCTTCGTTTTTGATGCAATTATGATTTGTTGAAAGGACATTAAAGTGATAATACACCGAAAAAGTTTTTACAGGGGAGAAATTACACATTTTCTAGAAATTATTTAAAGTGATTAAAAATTTGATGAATCATTTTACTTGATACGACAGATTTCGAGTTAGAATTTTAAGAGATAGCATTCAATATTTCCTGAAATACACTGAGAATATATTTTCCCTTTCCATTTAAAATGTCTCTTCTCCATCCAGTAGACGATATAAAGTGACCACGCATAACGCCTACAAACTGAGACGTAGGCGTTTACGTTTTTGTCGACGTTTTGTCGTGTGGGATTACAATTATCCAATGCAATCTGAAAATATTTCTTACTCTGAATTCTATACTTATCGCTGTTACGGTAATGCTAGAAATTCCTTCAGATAAACTGAGCTCTAAAATCCAAGCAATGGAGTTAAAAAATGGTGTCGAGGGCTTTAAACCTCAGTAGTGCATATATAAAATTTATACATTAATTCTTGCATTTAAAGAACAAGCACATATTTTGTAATTAAAGTTAAGCCAAAAACTTTATATGTAACATTCATTTTTTTCGAAAAATACTGAGTAATTGAAGCTTTTTTTTATAACTACATCTGACCTGATAATCTAGCTTCACAGTCTTGATTCGGCCGAAGTTTTGAGATTCATAAATTATTCATGCACAACGTAATGAGTGGCATAAGTTTTATTTTTTTTTTAATTTTCGAAAGGCTTTCTTTAGTACTCACATTTGTTTCATCGTAGGCATAAATTTACATTTCATTTTGAAACAGACGGGAAGACTCTTTAAACTTCTACTTTTATAATTTTCCCTATGATTAGGAATTATTAATCGGCGCATATATATTTAATGCTCTTATCTTTGTTGCCGCGTATTTTATTATCTTTATTAATGTGTGGCGCGATATAAGTTTCATAAAATTGATGATTTAAGCTTCTTGTCAGTCTGCACTATAGATTTAAATAACTTTGATAGTCCATTAAATTTTTAAAAAAAAAGTGATTGCGTTATTTAGATTAAAGAGCATGCTACGATAACATGTATTTATTAAAAGTTAAATAACTTTTAACTTTTAATAAATACATGTTCTATTAAAAATATTCATATTCTAATTCTAGTATTCGGAAATTACAGCGACCCCCAGCTTTTGCTTATACACCATGTTCAAACTGACGACCGGGAGCTACGGAGTAATACCTGTACTCGCAGCCGAGGGTTAAATTTCCCATGTTGGGTGACATTTTTCATTCATGTAGGGCCCGAGAATGCCGGACAAACAGTACAGATCTGTCATCCACTCAAGGCACCCCAAGGCCCCTCATATTCTAGTTAAGTAATATCGCCGCCGTCCACACCCGAAGGTTATACGGCCCTTCAATAATAAAACTAATCATCCCGACGGCAATCCAGTCCAGTCGGGTCCCGAAGTTTTTTCCTTTTGCAATTCGTTTACGTGTATTTTTTTTTTTTTAAATCTGAGGGGCTATCCCACCTTCCCCTTGTAGGGGAATAACTTTAAGTTTATTGCTCTCGGGATAAGTTTTCGGATGACCCTAGCATCCGTCTATAATTTTTTTTACCCACACGAGAAGTCGCAAGTGTCAATCAGGGGTAAATTTTTGGCTGAGGAGACTTACTGTTGCCGATAAATTATTATACAGGTATTCCTCGACTTACGACCGATATTTTAATTTTTTTAAAAACTTATTTTCATCTTTTTCTCAAAAATATTGTTCCTTGAATGTACAGTACATACCTATATGTGTTACATGACTATTAAAAACTACCTTGGATAACTTTGTTAAAAACACTTGCAACGTATCTTCTGTCGCAAATTTTGAACCATTGGATTGTACTAACATAATAGGTAGTGATGGCGAAGAATAATTTATGCCTTCTAAATAAAATACAATGTATTTTAAATTACGTATGTATGTATGAAAGTAAAAAATATATGTATGTATATAGACAAAAAAATTGATTGAAACTGGACTTACAACCAATGTCTCGGGCCCTATCTCGGTCGAAAGTCGAGGAATATCTGTACTTCGGATGTTTTTGGTGTAGACTGGAAGTTTACCTAAATTTCTTCCTCCCATATTCCCTTTTCTTTTGACACAACTGACTCTACTTGTTGGCCCGAACATATTTAGTTATTCATTATCTTTCTGATGATCTTAATTTTGATGAATATTTGTGTGTTTCATAAATCGATTATTATTTTTTTTAACGTTCGGGTGCCTTTATAATGATGGACAGCGTGGGTCAAGTCTTGTATCTCGTATATTTCGATCAATGCATAATTGTAGTTATGATATCCTGGCGATAAAAGGGACTGTTATTTTATAAATTCAATTACAAAAAAAAAGCCAACTAACTGCCCACCGCTTTCTTCCCTCAGTCGAAATTGCGATTCAAGTATGCTTTCTTTCACGTGCACATCATCAGCTTAAAATATTTTTTGTATGTCTGCTCTGATCTCGACTGAATGCTTTCACAGATTTCAACCCCTTTTCTTTGCCCGGAACTTTTTCTAGGTAAGCGATTCGCATGGTTACTTCTGGAATGATCAGTATCTCAAATTTTTCTTGCACAAATAACATATAGCGACTGCGATATTAACTGAATGATATCTCGGGTGAAACGCTAGCTTAAACTGATATTTTTAAATCTACGCTTACCTTCCCGATATTATTAAACTCGATAATTCCCTTTAGTCAGCACATCACAGGTGCTCCCCCCCCCCCAAGTATACAGTGTAACGCAGGAGCAACTCCAGTCCAGAGTTTGTTTGTTTTTTTTTTCGGGGGGGGGGGCAACGTCGGCTCCTAGCGTTATATATATATATATATATATACACTCAAGAGCCAAAACATTATGTCCACCCCTACATTTTGCAATCAATTCGCCTGGATGATGTGGAAGGCACGTGATCAGGTGGAAGTGGTATTTAACTGCTGCTGGAGACTCTGAAGAATCATTCTTTCACTTACTTCTGTGTGTGATGGGAAAGGCTGCGGATCTAAGCGACTTTGATAGAGGGCAGATTGTAATGGCTCGAAGGCTCGGAACAAGTATTTCCGAAACTGCACGACTCGTGGGTTGTTCGCGACCTACAGTTGTTAGTATTTATGCAAAGCGGATAAAAGACGGTGAAACCAGCAGTAGACGACATGGTGCTGGACGTCCACACGCTATCACAGAAAAAGGTCGTCAGAGACTGTCTCGCATGGTGAAGCAAAACCGGAGCCAGACAGTGGCTCAGCAGACAGCCCAATACAATGCAGGGCCAAATAGAATAGTATCGCAGCACACTGTTCAGTGGACACTGTTGGATATGGGGCTACGCAGCAAACGTCCCACTCGTGTGCCTTTGCTGACCAAGCGTCATCGCCAACTGCGCCTGCGCTGGGCCCGGGAACATCGCGACTGGTCCATGGACCAGTGGGAGAGAGTTGCCGTGTCAGATGAATCACGTTTTGTCATTCATCACGCCGATGGCCGTGTCAGGATACGCCGTCTTCCAGGCGAACTGTTGCTCCCTCAATGTACAGTAGGTCATACACAGGGCGATGGTGGCGGTATTATGCTTTGGGGGACGTTCTCTGGGGCGTCTCTGGGACCCGTGGTTGTGGTAGAGCAGACCATGAATGCTACAGGGTATCTGAACATCATTGCGGACCAGTTGCACCCCTACATGGCCTCTGTTTTTTCCAGCTGGAAATGGAATGTTCCAACATGACAACGCCCCGTGTCACAAGGCTAAATTTGTGTTGGAGTGGTTCCAGGAACATGATGCTGAATTCCAGTTAATGTCATGGCCGCCTAACTCACCGGATCTCAATCCGATAGAACACATTTGGGATGTCATGGGACGGCAGCTCAGAGTTCAAAGACCACCAATTCGCAATATCTCGGATTTGCGTGACCGTTGCTTAAACATCTGGTACAATCTGTCTCCGGCCATCTACCAAGGACTTGTGGCATCCATGTCAAGGCGGGTTGAAGCTGTGTTGCTCGCCAAAGGTGGGCCAACTCGTTATTGACAGGTGGTCATAATGTTTTGGCTCTTGAGTGTATATAGCTGCGTTTACATGGACAACAATAATACCCGGGATTTACCCGCTAACAGGGAAACCTTCGAAGTCTGTTTACACGGGACCACATTTTCACCCTGCTTTTACCCGTCTTACCGGAAGTAAAGGCCATCACATGATTCGGTGGAAGTGATCCTCATACACCATCATTCCTTGTAAATCACGTTATGGGTTCGATCCCAGCCAGTGTCGTTCTTTTAAAAATTCACTGTATTGCTATTTTTAGCATTCCACCTTCGAACTCCGCATTTATCTCGTTACGAAGTGTATGGTCCTGGGGAAGACCTTTTTTCGTTATTGACAGGTGGTCATAATGTTTTGGCTCTTGAGTGTATATATATATATATATATATATATATATATATATATATATATATATATATATATATATATATATATATGTATATGTATATATATATATGTATATGTATATATATATACATATATATATCTCTCTCTATATATATATACATACACACACATATATATACGGGGGCTGTCCGTAAAGTATCCGAATTTAATTTATAACTAAAAAAATATAATGGACATACATACTTCAGTTTAATCCCCTTCAAAGTATCGTCCTTGAGAAGCAACACACTTAGCCAAACGTTGTTGCCACTCTTGGAAGCAGGATTGGAAGTCGTTCTTTGGAATGGTCAACAGCTGTTCTATCGCTTTTTGTTTGATGGTCATCACATCCTCTAACCGTCGTCCTTTAAGCGTTTTCATTAGCTTTGGAAATGCGAAAAAGTCGCACGGAGCGAGGTCTGGTGAGTAGGGAGGTTGCGGGACTTGAACGGTGCCATGTTTGGTTAAAAAGTTTTGAACCACATGTGAGGAGTAAGCAGGGGCAAAATCGTGGTGAAGCATCCATTTCCCAGATATCCACTTTGCTGGCCGTTTCCTCCTCACTTAATCACGAAGTCGCCTGAGAACATCACGGTAGAACTCTTCATTAATGGTTTGTCCATCTCTCGATGATCTGTCCACTTCCCGAATCTCTCGAACTGTCATTCGTCGATCTGATCGCACCACAGTACGAACATCTTCCACTTTGACATCATTTCTCGATGTCGATGGACGCCTGATCGTTCATCACTTTCCACAGATTCCCTTCCATCTTTAAAACGTCTAAACCATTGAAACACTTGAGTTCGGCCCATAACATCATCACCGTATGCTTTCTTAAGCAAATCGAATGTTTCGGTTGCCGTTTTCCAATTTTATTACAAAATTTGATGCAAACACGTTGTTCAGTAGATTCCGTCATGATCCAACCCGACACGAGACTTCCACTGCGTTCACTTTTCGTTATTGCTACAAGAGAACCGCGCTTCGCAGTGCTTGGATAATTGCGAACAAGTTTACATATGTTTAAACATGCTAATTAGCGTGCGCACCGAGACCGGTGTCTGTATTATGTTTTATACATTCAGTTCCGATACTTTACGGACAGCCCTCGTATATATATATATATGTATGTATATATATATATATATATATATATATATATATATATATATATATATATATATATACATATACATATATATATATACTATATATATATGTATATATGTATATATATATATATATATATATATATATATATATATATATAGTTTACAAATGTAAATTACTTAATATGAAACAAAAAAGAGTAAATAAATTTTAGGCGCTAAGCTGCTCGCAAAAATATTTACGATATATAGATATTTAAAATTAAGATAATTAAAAGGGCAGATGTGACCATTTAATACTCCTCTAACCTGAAATAAGATTGACATATATAAATAGGCAAAAAACGGAATTGGAGGTGGTATAGTTGATGACTGGGGGGGGTTGTGACCCCCCAACCCCGGTTAAACATGTTTTAAGCCAGGCAACACTCCCGGAGGTCGGCTATAACACCAAGACAGTAATAAAAAATTATGAAGAGGAAAAATATTTTAGGTGAAATAGATAAGTTAAACCAGATAGTTTACTAATGTAGTCAACTAAAACATAATTACAAGATGAATAGAATGAAAAAAATCTTAATACTAAGTTACAGAAATAGAATAATACTAATTAACTAAATAATTATTCACTAACATATACACTATATATATACAAAATACTTAGCTCCCACCAAGCAAAGAGTCACGAAACCCTTGCACACTCACATTTTATAGACATAGTAGGGATAAATATCGCCGTATTAGGGAAATTTTTTAGTGTTGCCAACTTATTTTAAAACGATTCATACAATCTTTATTGTCTAGATTAAAAAACTGGGTTAGAATAGATACGAGGAAATTGACGGGAAAACCCTGGTCAATAGCTATAGTTAAGAATTTAATTATACTGACGTCCATAGTTTTTTTTGTTTGAAAGTAAACGTTGACAACGTATTAACTGGTTAGTAACTATATTGCGTTTAATATTTAAATGTAGAGCATTATTCCAGTTCATAATCCTAACAGTTTTAAAGTTGTAAAACTCGCGTTTATCATATAGACAGTATGATATTAGATTTTGATTAACATTTAAACTCAAGTCTAAAAATACCAAATTTCCATAGTTATCTTTATCAGTCTCCACTAGTTTAAGATTTTTAGGGTAAAAATTAATATCTATTTCATTTAAGCTTTCATTAAAACATATGAGTATATCATCTACATATCGGAAAAACATAAGTTCATTTAGAATCATTACACCTCTTCATAAAAGTGAAGGTATATATCTGCTAAAGCAGATGAGCATCCTCCACCCATTGGTATTCCTGGTATTTGTTTAAAGAAGTTACTACCATTATATAAAACTGTTTCATAAAGTACAAGATCTAATAACGCACGATATTTATTTTCAGCTATATACGTCTTTAAATCATATTGATCGTATAATCCATGAATAATACTATATAGATCTTTTAGGTCGATAGAGTTGAAAAGATCCGTAAAATCGTAGCTTTTAACGTTTGTTATATCACCTTTACCTTTTATCTGTTTAACTATTTCTAAGCTATTATTGATGAAATAGCCACCCTCTTTACTTATTTTTTTATAAACTATTTTAAGTATGTTTAAAAGTTTATTATTAGCAAGCGTTAAGTATGTATTGCAGCCCACAGTAACAGTTCTAAATTTAACAGGCGATTTATGAAATTTAGGGATTAAGACTAAATAAGGAAACCTAAGATTTTTAATATCGTAACCTGCACGACGATATAACGCTTTGATACGATTTTGTATAGTACAAGACGTAGAATCTAGTTTTTTATAAACAGTATTATCATTATAGCACTGTAATAGTTTTTCACAATAAAAGTTTTTGCATATAAATGCATAGTTAGCAGGAACTTTATCAACATAAGTTATAGCAAAATGATCTTGTAAAGCAGTTATAGCCGGTTTTAAGGTATTCAAATTTACATGAAGATTTTTTGGTTTAGTTCTCAGATAAGCAATTTTAAAATCACTTAAATAATGAAATTTCCACTGTTCGAAAGTACTTACAGGTATACTATGCTTTATAGCTGTTTTATAAATAAATTCATCAAGATTACGTTTGAAAATTTGGAATACATTCTTTTTATAACCCATGCGAAAACCAGTACCATAATTCATTAAATTAGACAAAGCCGTATTGTCAGTAATTTTAGTATTTCCTGTTATAAAGTGGTTGTAGTGTTCATTGTAACCGGTCATATTATGTTTACAATTACAATTTTCAGGAGAAGCATCAACAACATTTTTAGATATATTATTATAGTTGAAATCATAGCGACCAAACGGTCTACTATATTTGAAGCTATTAAATATTTTTATATTGTTCAAAGGAAAATATTGCAAATTTTGATTTAAAATTTTTGTAAAAGGTATTTTATCGAAACCATTGTTTGCATACTCATTTATACAATAAATATTGCTACAGCTTTTAGTCTCGTATTCATGTAAATTTATGCCACAATCAGAGCTTTTATTTTTGACTAGATCTATAATAATAGGAATGAAATGTGTATTATTAGGAATAAGATGTTTTAAAGACTTCCCAATAACCAACTTCCACAGATTATTTAGCCAAACTTTTTTACAACCATAAATGATGTTTTTAATCCATTTTATTGGATAATCCGGTTTTAAATTTATTGTTTTACATAGCCTGTTGAAAGAGTCGATATAATCTTTATATTTATATTTATTACGACGGCCACCTCTTTGCTTACGCTTTAGATAGATATTATTACTGGAATAGTTAGAATTCTGTTTCAATACACTTTGTGTATTGGAATTAATTTCCTCGTATCTATTCTAACCCAGTTTTTTAATCTAGACAATAAAGATTGTATGAATCGTTTTAAAATAAGTTGGCAACACTAAAAAATTTCCCTAATACGGCGATATTTATCCCTACTATGTCTATAAAATGTGAGTGTGCAAGGGTTTCGTGTCTCTTTGCTTGGTGGGAGCTAAGTATTTTGTATATATATAGAGTATATGATAGTGAATAATTATTTAGTTAATTAGTATTATTCTATTTCTGTAACTTAGTATTAAGATTTTTTTTCATTCTATTCATCTTGTAATTATGTTTTAGTTGACTACATTAGTAAACTATCTGGTTTAACTTATCTATTTCACCTAAAATATTTTTCCTCTTCATAATTTTTTATTACTGTCTTGGTGTTATAGCCGACCTCCGGGAGTGTTGCCTGGCTTAAAACATGTTTAACCGGGGTTGGGGGGTCACAACCCCCCCCCCCCAGTCATCAACTATACCACCTCCAATTCCGTTTTTTGCCTATTTATATATGTCAATCTTATTTCAGGTTAGAGGAGTATTAAATGGTCACATCTGCCCTTTTAATTATCTTAATTTTAAATATCTATATATATATATATATATATATATATATATATATATATATATATATATATATACATATATATATATATACATATACATATATATATATATATATATACATATACATATATATATATATATATATATATATATATATATATATATATATATATATATATATATATATATATATATATATATATATACACTGCTGGCCACTGTAAATGCAACACCCTGAAGGAAACATGCAAATAACATGAAATTTACAACATGCATTAGCGGAGGTGAGATATGAAAATGATTAGAATTTCAGCGCAGACGCACATCACGCGCGCCTGTGGCGCCACTTCAAAGCGCTATTTAAGGCTTGGAGATTTCGACGATTTCAAGTTCGGCAATTGTGTTTTTCTCGTGGTTTTTTTTAAAAAAACGATCATTTATGCCTCGTTGAAAACAGCGATCATCTTTTGATCAAGTATCCGAGTTCGACAGAGGAAGGATAGTGGCCTACCGAGATTGTGGATTATCTTTCAGGGAAATCGGTAGTCGTGTTGGACGAAACCAAACAACTGTAATGCGGATATATGATCGTTGGATGCAGGAGGGTACGACGGACCGGCGTGTTCGATCGCATCCACCTCAGCGCACCACTTCACGTGATGACAGGCAAATTGTGCGCATGGCAGTGACGGATCGCTCAGTCACATCACGAACCATAGCATAGCACATGCAGTCTGTAACGCATCATCCAGTGTCTGCGCGTACCATTCGACGCCGTTTACAGCAGAGTGGTCTGTTCGCAAGACGTCCATTGCTTGTCTACCCTTGACGCAGAACCACAGACGTCTCCGCCGCCAATGGTGCGATGACAGAAGGATGTGGACTGCAGAATGGAATGAAATTGTCTTTACTGACGAGTCACGCTTCTGTCTGCAACACCACGATGGTCGCATTCGAGTCTGGAGACACCGTGAAGAGAGGATGCTGAACAGCTGCGTTATGCACCGCCACACTGGTCCTGCACCGGGTATTATGGTATGGGGCGGTATTGGATATCACTCTCGCACACCTCTAGTACGTATTGCCGGTACTTTAAACAGCCAGCGCTACATCTCCGATGTGTTGGAGCCAGTTGTCCTTCCTTACCTTCAGGGCTTGTCCACAGCCATATTTAAACAGGATAATGCGCGACCACGCGTGGCACGCATTGTCCAACGGTTCTTCGTCAATCGCCAGATTGAATTGCTTCCCTGGCCGCCTCGCTCTCCGGATCTTTTGCCGATAGAAAACATGTGGTCCATGGTTGCTTTACGGTTGACCCAGATTCCATCCCCAGCTGCCACAGCAGATCAACTTTGGCAACGTGTGGAAGCTGCTTGGTCTGCTGTACTCCAAGAACTCATCCAAACTCTCTTTGAATGAATGCCGAGGCGTGTGGCAGTGGTGATCTCCAACAATGGCGGCTACTCTGGCTACTGATTTTGGCAGGAACCACACTTCACAGAAGTCTATAAATTTAATCATTTGATACTTAGTCAACATGTTATCTACAAAATAAATTTTGTTGTGATATCTCTTGTCTTTCTTGGTGTTGCAATTTGGGTGGCCAGCAGTGTATATATATATATATATATATATATATATATATACAGATGGTGGACAAAATAATACGAACACCTGTGAAATAATGGAAAATCTGTATTAATAGGGTGTTGGACCACCCTTTGACTGAAGTACAGATTTAATGCGACGTGGGGTAGATGCATAAGGGTCATGGACAATATTTAAAGGAATATTAAGCCATTCCCCCTGCAGAACGGTCTGTAATTCCGATAGTTCGGATGGAGGTGGAAATCGGGAACGAAGTTTGGACTCCAAATATTACCATAAATGTTCAATAATATTCAAGTCCGGAGACTAAGGGGGCCAGGCGAGATGTTCAACTGCATAGTCATGCTCTTCGAACCATTCTTGAACACACCTAGCAGTGTGGATAGGGGCCTTGTCGTCTGGAAAAAGCGGTCGCTCTCCAGGGAATACAGTCTGGACAAAAGGATGTTCATGATCCCCTAGAACGCTTAGATAGTGATTGGATTTGATCCTCCTATGCAAGATAACAAGTGGCCCAAGACCTCGCCAAGATATCGACCCCATACCATAATGGAGCCACCCCCATGCTTCACAGTCGGCAAGAGGCATTCAGGATGAAACGCTTCTTTGGGCGTTCTCCAGACATAAACGCGTCCGGTCGTCTTAAATAGGGTGTATGACGAATCATTTGACCATATTACCTGTTGCCATTGCTGTGGGGACCAGCCTTTGTGATCTCTGCACCATTGGCGTCGCTTGAAAGCATTAGTTGCTGTCACCAAGGGTTTACGAATTGCCACTCTACCATAAATGTTCGCAGCATGAAGTTCCCTTTTGGCAGTTTTTGTTGAAACGGGGTCCTGGAGATGACTGTTCATTTCGGATGTTATCTAGGATAACGATTGCCAGTGCTTTCGGGCTACTATGCGCTTCAAGACCCTCCTATCCCTATCAGCAAGCTTGGACTTTCGGCCACCGTTGTGCTTTGAAGACATCGTCTTACCCTCTTTCGTGTACGCTGTCATAACGGCTGATACCGTACTCCTTGCAAACCCCAAAAGGTTTGCTGTTTCCGTAACCGATGCTTCACTTAAACGCGCTCCAACTATCATTCCTCTTTGGAACTCTGACAGGTCTCACATTTCAACTTATCACAGATAGTTCGATAGAAGCATGCAACGTAAGTGACTGCTGCTGAGAGACTGATACCTTCCTCTTCACGCTCACTAGGTGGCACACTTCTGTTGCAGGTGGCGTGGCTGTACTGTAGGTGTGAAATACGTCATACTTTTTCACAGGTGATCATATTATTTTGTACTCCATCTGTATATCTATCTATCTATCTATCTATCTATCTATATATATATATATATATAATATACATATATATATATATATATATATATATATATATATATATATATATATATATATATATATATATATATATACATACATATATATATATATATATATATATATATATATATATATATATATATATATATACATACATATATATATACATATATAATATATATATATATGTAGTATATATATATATATATATATATATATATATATATATAATATATAATACATATATAATATATATATATATATGTATGTATATATATATATATATATATATATATATATATATATATATATATATATATATATACATACATATATATATATATACATATATATATATATATATATATATATATATATATATGTATGTATATATATATATATATATATATATATATATATATGTATATATATATATATATGTATGCATATATATATATGTATGTATATATATACCGGGTGGCCATAATTAAACTGACAGTGCTCACAGTGTTCTGTAGCGCGATCTATTTGCGAGAATGACGCCACATTTTGTAGGAAGATTAAACAAGACGGGGGACGAAGGATTCCGTGAAAAAATAAATTAGTTCCAAAGTCACCGCTAGGGAATATTTGACGCTGTGTAATAGAAAATAGAGTGTTAACAAATGCAAATCAATACGGAAATTGCCTTTTATTTTGCATTCAAATGAGGTTGAATGTGGCTGCCGTTGTTGTGGACCACATATTGCATTCTGTGCACAGTATGCACAACAGCAGAAAGTAACATGTCTGCAGGAATCTCCCGTACAGTCCGTGATATGATATCCTTCAACGTAGCCAGGTCTTGGACCACTCCTTGATAGACCTTGGACTTAAGGTAACCCCATAGCCAGAAGTCGCATGGGGTAAGATCAGGCGACCGAGATGGCCATGCAGTTGGAAAGTAGCGGCTAATGACTCTTTCTGTTGTGAATTTCTGTCGTAGCAGCTGTTGCACCCGTACAGCAACGTATGGAGAGGCTCCATCTTGCATGAAAATGATTTCCCCCAGGCATTGTCTTTGCTGAAGTGCCGGAATGACAAAGCTGTTCAACATGTGGCGATATTTCTCTCCGGTAACAGAACAGGTTTCCGGTCCTGTCGGGGTAATGTTCTCATAGAAGAATGGACCTACGATAAATTCCGATTTGAACCCACACCAAACAGTTACCTTTGGTGAATGTAAGGGAATTTCTGTGACTTCATGTGGTTATTTGTCATCCCAAATTCGGCAGTTCTGGGTATTCACAGTTCCATGCAGGTAAAAGTGGGCCTCGTCTCTCCATAAGATTTTCCACGGCCAAGCATCATCCACCTCCATTCTGGCAAGAAAGGTGAGAGCAAAAGTCAATCCCTTATCATGGTCGGGGTACAGTAACTCCTGTACACGGCTGATCTTGTACGGATAGAAGTTGATAATCTTTCGTAAGATTTTCCATAACGTACTGTAAGGTATATCGATATTCCGAGCTAATCCACGAGCGCTAGAGGTGGCAGCAATATTGTCTGGTCCTCTGTCGACAATCGCCGTGGCAACTGCTTCGATTGCATCCTGTGGTACAGGTTTTCGTCCTCTGCCTGACTGAACCTTCAGAGAACCGGTTTTCTCAAACGTCGCAACCATTGCTTTTAGCCCATTAACTGACACAGGACCGTTACCTTTACGCATTTTTTTGTACGTTCTAAAAGCACGAAGAGCGGCTGACGCGTTGCACTGGTTGAGGTAAAAGAATTTGACCAGTAACGCACACTCGACTAAAGGAGGAGACATTGCACATAAACTTTCAATCCGATTGATTCGAAACGTAACACATTGCCTTTTAAAACCCAAGCAGCTGGCACTGTGCCAATGGATGTAACGTGAAATTTGAATAAAGAACTTCTTCTTCTGCTCGGCGTACGTGATATTGCAGATCAAGAGACTTTATCGGTGTTTATATAGATTTTACTCTTTTTTAAAAGTGTTGCCATATTGCACTTGAACTAAATAAGAAAATATGCATAATAAAAGGTAATTTTATTCCGAATTAATTTGCATTTGTTAACACTCTATTTTCTATTACACAGCGCCAAATATTCCCCTAGCGGTGACTTTTGGAACTAATTTATTTTTTCGCGGAATCCTTCGTCCCTCGTCTTGTTTAATCTTCCTACAAAATGTGTCGTCATTCTCGCAAATAGATCGCGCTACAGAACACTGTGAGCACTGTCAGTTTAATTATGGCCACCCGGTATATATATAGTATATATATATATATACATACATATATATATATATGCATACATATATATATATATATACATATATATATATATATATATATATATATATATATATGCATACATACATATATATATATATATATACATATATATATATATATATATATATATATATATATATATATATATATATATATATATATATATATATATATATATAAAAGAAATAAACATCGTCTCATTTTAAATTTAAACTTATTTAGTATTATGTCTACGATTATACAATT
The DNA here is from genome assembly GCA_907164885.2 of Dolomedes plantarius. NCBI lineage: Eukaryota > Metazoa > Arthropoda > Arachnida > Araneae > Dolomedidae > Dolomedes > Dolomedes plantarius. The sequence goes on along the minus strand of OU015494.1, from coordinate 67,081,813 downwards.
TTAGGTTATGAAAAAAAAATACACCGGCCTTTTTTTTGGGGGGGGGATTGCCTCGACCGCCCCCCCCTGGAGCCACCATTGGTGTAACGTTTGATAAAAGAGTAGCGTTTCAATTGTTTTCGGCATATTAGTTCAGTAAAACTATCAATGCTTTATCCAAACCTCTCTGAAGAATTGATTGTCTGTGAATGGTCAGCGTCTTTCATGAAGCAAAGTTCAACAAATGAGATGATCTTTACTCTAGCACTTTACTACAGACACATTATTGGGGATATTCTTTAATTTTTGGAGCACTTCATCCTGTAAGATCATAGGTCACAGCATGCAACAGAATGTTTTGTGTAACGAGATTAAAGCAGTCATTTCATTAATATTAGAGTAATAAAGACCACTTTACCACAGATTACTAAATGAAAAAAATTCTTTGTAAATTTTTGTATATGAATCATTGTACAATGTAATAGCTACTTCTCTACTTCTTTGACATATTTGTGTAGTTCTAACACATATCTGATTTAAAACTGACAGCTTATTATGTTTCTCCATGAGGAACTGAAACAACATTAGAGTTCTTTTACAACATTGATAACTTTTTAAAATGCCAGAGCAAAAGCAGTAATTTCAAATGCGTTCCACTTTACATAATTTCCCATGGGCTTGAAACAACTAGAATTTAAACTGCCTGTTTTGACCCGTTGGGAATAGACTCGCAAAGCTGTGTAATGAGTGGTACTGACATTACTAATTAGTGGGATGATTCAAAAGGATTTTAAAGTAATACACGAGTAACTTCGGTATGCATTAGAATTTTGTCGATAATTGTTATTTGTTTTTATCATATGACTTTGGTGATGATTCTCTCCTGTTATATACACTGAAGTGCCACTGAATTAGGGATACCTACCTAGTAACGAGTTGGGCCACTCTGGCCTTGATAACTGCTGCCACACGACGAGGCATAGATTCAACAAGTTTCTGGAAACGTTCCACGGCAATGGCTTGCCAAATATTGGCTAAAGCTGTCCAAAATTCAGTAAGGTTCTTTGGTGCTGTGTGATGGCCTTTCATGCCTTGTTCCAAAACATCCCAACGATGCTCAATAGGATTTAAGTCTGAGCTTCTAGGTGGTCAATTCATGACAGAGAAGTCAGAGGAATGCTCATCCAACCAGCCAGTAGCCAACCGGGACTTGTGAGAAGTACAATTGTCTTTCTGGAAAACTCCATTACCGTGCGGATAACAGAACAGCATAAACGGATGGAGGTGATCACCCAGAAACTCTACGTACCGAATTGCATTGAGGGAGGTTGGTACACTCACAAAAGATCCCAAACTGTGCCACGAAAAAACACCCCAGACCATGATTGAGCCACCATGCCCTTGTACAGTTCGAGCCAGGCATGCAGGATCCATGGCTTCATGAGCCTGACGCCATATTCTCAGCCTCTCGTCGGCGTTAAGTAGTCGGAATCGAGACTCATCACTCCATGCTACTCGTTTGTAGTCCTCTACACTCCAGTCTCTGTGCTCTCTTGCCCAGGCAAGACGTGGAGCCCGATGGCGAGTATAGAGCAATGGTACTCTCGTAGGTGGACGGCTCCCGAAACCCATACGGTGAATCGAGCGTTTCACAGTCCGTTTACTGACTGTACGACTTGCACCGTCATTAAACTGGGTGGTAATTTGAGCTAATGTTTGGCTTCGCTGGCTACGTACAATACGCCTGAGCCGTCTCTCACCACGCACTGTCAAGGCTAATTGTCCTTTGCAGTTTGCCCGATCGCTAGTTTTTTTTCCACCATCCATGTATTCTTGGTATACTCTTGACACTGTCGACCTTGAAAATCCTAGCTGTCTGACGATTTCGGAAATTGAATGGCCCATGCGTCGCGCATCTACGATTTGTCCGCGATCGAAGGCGTCTAAATCAGGCAGTTTACCCATACTGGCAATTCCAACAACTAATTCAGAACAACCACAGTACGCGCTATATATGCAGTTACCACAGCGCCCTCACTTGCGCATACATGATGCGCAGCGCTACACAATTTGCATAGGCTTTGCTATCCCTAATTCAGTGGCACTTCAGTGTAGTTTTGATGATATTACTGCACAGATTTAAAATCTGGATCAGTAACAAATTTCATTTATATATCCAGCCTGTGAAACTCTTGTTATATTCATCTTATACTTGCCAAACAAATTTGGGTTGAAGAACTCACTTATTAGTCGGGAACGAAGGGTTATTAATTTAGGAATTTGTCATAAAAATCATGCAATTCATCACACTTTACGGTCAATTGATAAAGTCTTTGTAACTAAAATGTCCAGGAATCTTTAGAAATGATAATGCCTTAAAAGATTTGGAGTTTCAAACTTTTCCTTCCTCAAAGGAAAATTTTTGTCAACGTTTTTACAAAATTTCAAGGGTGTAGCATAGCCTTGAAGATGACAAATTTCTTTGCATAACTTTTCGACTAAACTTGGATCTGTCATCATCAAAATTCGGAAACAACTGTTGAAGACAAACAATAGAAAGCCTTAAATTTTTTCTCAGAGGTTTTTATTTTTTAAACAATGGTTTATTATTTACCATGAGTGAAAATATATTTTTCTGGCAATCAATAAGTGAAACGCGAGTAAAATTGAGCTGAAAAAGTACATTTGTTTAAAGCCGTTTAGGCTAGCCACTAACACTCTATTTTCAGTTGTACATCTAAGAGTTCACACAGAAAAAAAAGTTGGTCGGTGAACTCACTTTGCTGGGTTGAAATCCACTGCACAGTGGAACTCGCTTTTGGTGAGTCGAACAACCCACATTGGAAAGTGGGTCCTACAACCCACTTTCGAAAACGGGTACATTTACCTGCCTTTGTGAGTTTAAAAACTCTTTGAATGAGTTAATTGAAGCGAGTTGTGTATTGAGCCTATATACATACATATATATATATATATATATATATATATATAAAATTTTTAATATATATATATATATATACATTTAATTATTTTTTTAATATTATAAAACACAGATCATTTAAAGCTTTGGTAATAATTCCTAGTTACTGCATTATTATCTCAGTTTGAAGCAAGTGATTTATAATTTTATTCCAGACACCTTTATTTGATACTTGCCATCCTGAGAAATATAAATTATATAAAGATGACATTGTTTGTGTTGAATTAAAATGAATCAAATTAGCACTTCTTTAATCTATTGAACATTAAAAATATTATCATTAAAAGTTATAAAGCATACTTCACAACTAGTAATAAATACTTACTCTTAAAAAAAAATTATTTTTATCTTTAACTTTTGCAGTACATTAGCCTTCATGTTTAAAAGAATTTTCCAAAATGCCTAGTCTGAAAGTGTTTGCATCGAATTTTTTAAATGAAATTTTGTTACCCAAATTAGATAATCATTTAAATTTTATACAGCTAAAATGACAACTCAGAACAATAATATTAGTTTGTAAAATAAACAAACTTCAAATTATGTTTTTAATAATAGATAAGAAAAATTGCCACTTTACTTTATACATGCCATGAAAATTTTCAAAAACAATCCCCCCCCCCCCCCCCTCCCTATTCTGCATGAATATTACTTTAATTTGAATTTTCCAGCTACCATATTATCATTACAGAATTCCTTCTGTTTTAAGGTGTTTATATAAAGCTAAAATGTATCAAATCTTTAGGAGAATAAATTAGTTTACAAACTGACAGTTATTAGTATAAAAGGAAAAGAATTCGTAGAATTTTGAATTAGTTATCTAGATAGATCATCATCTGTTACAAAATATTTCTTTTATTTCCTACTCTCTTATTTACTTATTCACAAACACACACTTCCACACATAAATGTAATGTATAGATGTATTTTAAAAACCTGATTTCACCATTTAGTTTATCCATTTTTCTAAATTTGACCATGTCAAATGAGTTTATAATTAAATGTTATCGCCAGATGGTATCATCTGTAGATTTGGATTTTAGAATGAACTTGGACTTTCAAATACAACTTATATGTACACACAAATAGATATATACATACGTATACTACTCGTAGCATTGCATGAAACAAACTGTATGCTTTTACTTTTTTTTCAGTGGTTCTAAGCTTTTTTTAAATATTGATGAGTTATTAATAAAAGTTGTAGGAAGCGCATAACAGGAACACACAGCTCATTAACATCTGTAAAATAAGTTGTCAACCTTATTTTTTATAGTGGATATTTAGAAGCTGTGTGTTCCTGTTATATCAGTAGATGTCAAAAATTACTTTTAGAAATCGTATTCTTGTTTTTTTTAATCATAAAAATCTATTTATTCATTAAAATTGCATTCAATTAAGAGTTTTCTATGATGAGATTTTTATGTAATGTAAAAATAATTTTAATACATAATGTTCAGATATTACATACATGTACGCACACACACAAGCACATGGAAGATTTGCGACAAGAAAAACCTAATATCATGATATGCTCAACCATATACAGCTATAATTCATATATGAGTTATATGTTAAACATGCAATAGCTTACGCGATTGTCGCAACTTTAGCCTTACACAACAATTTCAAATTTAAACAAATAGCAAATCTTCCGTTACAAGTCCTCAGATTTCTATTGTGTTGAAGTATGCTCTATAATTCGGATTTACATGAAGGATTTTGCATATATTTTAATGTTCAAAAGATTAAAAATGTACTTACATGCACTATAACACGTGGACACTCCGTTTCGTCGACAAGCGCCATTTTTCCTATTTCCCCAGCCAAAAAGCTACTAATTGCTTCAAAGTACAGCTTTCGACCCGCTTCCGACCCTCTTCCGAAGAAAATCTCCCGCAGCGAGAGCCAGGAAAACGGGAAAATCCCATCAACCCGCAAACAAGATATTCAGCTCGCTTTGGGGTGAGGCGGTGAACACATTAGATAGGTCAGTCGACCCATTTTATTTTCAACCCACATGAAGTGTGTCTGCAAACCTGGAACTTTCGAAAACTGACCGGCTTTTTTTTCTCTGTGTTGGTCAAGTAATGCCAATAGGAACATATTGTACCACGCACAATGTTTGCTGCCCAGCATATTCAGTTTCTAGTCTCACAGTGGTTGATTCTGTATACAACTGTTGCGATATGAAAACTTAGTCATGCCTTCAGATTTAAGCGTGTATGCCCGCATTACCAATTATGCAACAACTGCGATGATCGAACACTGTAGTTGTACGGTGTACAGTGTAGACGTTGCTATTCATGATGGGTGATTTTAATGAAAAATTAATTGAATGCGTTGAATGATGGCCTTTGTTGCAGGATAAAAATTTAAGAGATTGCCATGATTGAACTTCTATGTAATATTAGGGGATGAAACTTGCTTAGAACTGCTTCCAAATTAAATGCAAAGAAAGGAAATAGCAAGGTATAATCTTAATAAATGCATGTATAGAAAAAACTCGTTTATGGAGAACGGGATTATCTAGAAAACCTGTTTATTAGGATTAGTTTTTTAGCAATATATTTTTACAATGTATAGTAATGTAGAGTAATTGTTTTGTATTTTCATATAGATTATTTCATGTTTATTGTGTAGGGGGTTGATTCGTGACCAATAGACTATTACTCATAATTTTATTTATAATATTACAAATTTTGTAATAAAGTAATATATATATATATATATATATATATATATATATATATATATATATATATATATATATATGTGTGTGTGTGTGTGTGTGTGTGTGTGTGTGTGTGTAGAATGTCGAACTGAAATTTGAACTTTAATGCTATTTGTGAACCCATATTATGTCTGGCGCAAGAGGGCACCGCTAGTATAAACATTGTCACGACCCCCTCATGCTCTGTTTGGGAAGTATATGTCGATTCTCGCTTTGGATTCCGTCGTAAACGGACTACGTTTTTATCAATTCAATGCAAATAAATTGTAATTATTTGTTCTTTAAGATGGTTCTTAATTAATTTACGACTGAGACTGAGTAACTCCAACCCTCCCCCCCGCCCTATATATATATATATATATATATATATATATATATATATATATATATATATATATATATATATATATATATATATATATATATATATATATACATATATATATACATATATATATATATATACATATATATATATATATATATATATATATATATATATATATATATATATATATATATATATATATATATATATATATGAGGTTTAATACCGTAATAAATCTGAAAAAATCTGACTGCCATTTCAATCCATTTCGTTGTTACCACTTCCAGAAAACTAATTCTTTCTTTTCCGTTTATTTCTTTTAGAACATTTCTCTTTGCGTTTTTTTTTCTATTTCATTGCAAGTACGCAAACACAGGCTAACTTGTCGAAGTCCATTTTTAATACTGATATATTACCTACTGATACGTGCGATTTGGATTTGAGCGCAAAACTTACTTGTAAAATTTTTTATCCTCAAGTGCGCGCATACAACTTTCAGTTATACAGCTGAAAATCGATAGTGCGTGGCTAGCGTTATAATATTACGATTTGTGCCCGTTGCAAGCGTATTCCTGGGTCGATAGAGTGAAACTCACATTGATTATGCATGGAATGCTAATCAAAAATGACCGCTCCTGACCTAGCCGAGATAGTTCAGTCAGGAAAACACAAGCTTTGAGAATTTGTTTCTACAACTCGTCAGTGTACAGTAACAACGAACAGTCTCACGGCTGCGCTTGACCATTGTAGGGAAGGATTATGGACCGTTAGACAAATTTATGGAGAAGTTCAAAGTATGAAAAAAAAACTGCAACGTCGAAAAATTGAAAAAAATATAATAAAATACCTTTAACAGCCTCCAGTGTAGTTGAAAGAAGAATATATCTATGAATGGGATTTGAAAATGATAGTTCGTCGCATTACCGAGATTATTCAATTGAGATAACACCAACCTGGAGGTTGGGAAACGGTGTTTTATCCTGCTTCCTGGTTAGCTATAGGTATGATTTTTGTGTTCTTGATGTTTTACACGGAGAATGAAAACAATACATGAGTGCAACAAAAGTATTAAGAAGATTATTAATACTTTTGTAGTATTTAAGAAGATTATGGGGATTAAGAGAAAAGGGTTATGGAACCTAGGTGAGACGTCTGTATCCCCCCTCCTTCTCCCGAGAGAGTATAAAATAATAAAAGTCTCGTAAAATCTCCCATTTGGTTTGCTCTGAGAAAAGTGTAATGGAAACATTGAGCTAAACCAAAATTAATATTTTCATAGATAATAGGTACGTTTCTAATGATTCACAGGACTGTAAGTAATTAAAACATTTTGTACATGCATAACTTACATTTACTATTAAAGTACTTCATTTTAAAAATTTTTTGTCATTTTATTACATATCAAGTCTGTTTAATTTATCAGATTTTTGTCGCCTTGATGTTGATTTTACCTTTTGTAAACAGTTCTCGATAAAATGCCAACAGATCATTTTTTGCGGAACTATATTTGCTTGGGCACTGGGCTATATTCGAAAAAAAATAATAGTTTACAAAAATAAATTCATTGTCTTATTAGAGCGAAAAGCAAATTATCCCTACAGTTAGTATTCAAATAAGTCCTAGCATAATTTTCATACAACGCTCTCCAAAACCTAACCAAAATGATTGCAATATTTGATTTATAAGTAACGTCGCATAAATTTAACTTTTGAATAGAAAAATAAATGCAGAACTGCATGCTTAAATTGGGAGTCATCTGTTTGATGTATGGTAAACTGGAGATTTGAGTGCTTGAAATGCTTCTATAAAGATTATAAATAACAAAGGAAAGGGAAGTATGAGGTGTAGTCCAGGGTCGCCATATATATTATAAAGACGGTACAAAAGTTGTGGTGTGGTGTACATGTTGTGTAAAACTGCCTTCCTTAGTCAAAGCAAAAATAATTTCTCCATTATAGCACTCCCTTCTCTCTTTCCCCGAAAATTTATTTACATCTAAGTTTCTAAACAAAAATTTGAAGATAAAATTAAAAGTTCTCGATATTTGTTAGTTTCTTATTTTATAACGTAATTCTGTGCTCAGATAGCAAAATGTCATAAGAAACTTTTCTTTAAAAAAATTGAGTTTTTCACATTCCGGATTTTCGTTCGCCGATATTTTCAATGTACTGTAACTACTGTAAGTAATAGCCAACTATTTTTCTGAAACATTGGTACCACATTTGCTCATGTAAAACAAATTATTGATTTTTCGTGACATCTTGAATCTTAGAATTGCTGTCAGGTAAATTTCTTATAATGTTTTGCCATCTGAGCACAGAATTGTAATCTGTAACTGAATAATCATAGCCTTTGAATACTGAAAATCATTAGCAGTGCTTGCGCTACATTTTATAAGGTTTCACTAGCCTGCAACACTAATAAGATGCAATATCTCATTAAAAGCGTTTTTTCCGTGAAGCCAGACCACTAATATAAACCACGAGTATGTGTTTGCCATGTTAATTTTTTTCCTTCCCTAGTTTTACCAAGACAGGAAAAAAAAAACTCCCTTAGATAGTTAGTCTTTAATAAAATGGGCCAACATTGCAATGATTATTCATTTGCAAACACAACACTGCAGCAATGAGTGCGAAGAAATTGAAAGTTTGATTGAATACAACTTATGCGGTGACTCTTGAAGTAAGCATCAAATACGAGCTAAAACTAAAATTGAAGAAATGAAATGGATTGCTCGACATAGTTGACACTCAGCGCTGTTCAGTAGCATAAAACAAGGCTATATATTGAATGAAATGAAACATATTAATTAGCCCAGTCAAAATAGGTTTTATGGCAAAAAAAAATATGAAAGTTCTGAAAATTGGTGGAGATGTTTGTTTAGGCATGCTAATGAACATACTAAAAGTCCCCACCGATCAGACTTTAGCTTTCGTCGCCATCTTGGAAAATGTGTACACTTTTTTGGTTTTTTGCAAGTAACTTGAGAAATATTGATTTTATGTAGAAAATTTGAATATAAAAAATTGAAGAGCACTAAATTGTGAACAAAAACGTCATTTACACTTTTTTTTATAAATCGAACACGAACAAAGATAATTGACTTTGAAAGAAGCTAACCATCACACCTGGGACGCGGATGCGCGGATCATCCCCATCGCGATGGGGGGATGACCCGCGCATGTGCGCCAAAAGTCTTGTATACTCACGTTTGTCAAATCTCTGCATATCAAAGCTCAAGAGAAAGTTGCAACACCCAATTCATTGTTATCAGGTTGTATTGTGAGGCTTGGTGGATTCTATATTTTTATGTCATACTTAGGCTGCATTGGGTACATAATGGCTGGAGGTGAGTTAAAAAATATATTAACTTTGATGTACGTAACTACGTCAGTAGAAAAAAGTTGCCTGGCCATTCATACGCTAGAAAAATCCTACCTCATTTATCTACCCAAACATCTTTAGCAAAAATAATTTTTGACGCCATGGACATATCTGATTTCAAAGCAATAATCTCCATGGGTTGTTTAGAGATGTTGAAGGCTTTTTTTGTGTTTTTGCAAATAACTTGGAAAATATTAACTTTATGTAGAAAAAAGTTTAATACAAAAATTGAAGAAAATTGTGTACAAAAATATTAAATACATTTTGTCGTAACCTTAACACGTACAAATATATTGACTATTAAATTCGCGTTTATTATGGAGGTAGCGTCCAAGTCTCGTTGCAGGTACTTTCCTTTGAATTATCTCCACTCCCTCATTGCAGCATTCTTTAAACACAAGAAAATAGACTTTGATGTGTTTTGGTATGCAAATAATTGATCATTATTAATTTTATAAACGAATGTAATAAACTTGGATGTATTCACTACCGTATTTTCATTGTGTATAATTTTTTAAGCTTACTTACTTTATGGTTGACGTGCTTTTTTTCGGTACGCGATTGTTCGCGTTGTTAGTCTTGAAAGATCATCTATGGGGCAGCTAGCATCACTTAATTCATCAATTCCTTTTATTGGATCGTCATGATCTACAGGGCAATAACTTCAGTCAGGTATGTCATTGTGACATACGTACTCCATTGCAGTTATTGCAGGCCGTTTTGCAGTTGATGCCTGCTTTCTGACACACGCATCTTTCTCCCCAGTCAGTCTTGCTGTTGCAAAACACTATGCTTCAAACTGAATCGGAGCCACTGCATCAATAGTTGTGATGGGCACGAGGGTTTTCTCTTGACGTTTCCAGTCCCACACTTCAGGATTCAATTCATTCCCAAACCACTTCTGCACTTTGTGATGCAACCGAAAGGAAAGTAGCCTGGCTTCCTCTTCAGTTGAGGGAAGAGCCAAAATGTATGGTTTTATTTTAGTGTCAAATTTTGCGAAGCATTTGTACCTAAACTTATTTAGGGACTGTTCACGGGAATGTGCTCCATACCAGATTAGAAAAAAGCATTCTCCTGCTTGAACCATCGTTGTGCGATGAGTTGCATTTATTAACTACTGTCACGTTGTCTTCCATATCTTTAATTTGGAACATTTTTATGCAAAGTTTCTTTCCTTTGTTGAATGCTGCAGAAGTAATATCACATCCGCTGAACGCATGTAGAAAATGGATACTTTGGTAAGTCCCGATGATTGTATTTCATTTGATGAATATATTTTTTTCTTTGATTTCCTTTTTGCGTGGTTTGACAGGGAAAATGTCTTTTCTGTAGGAGTGAGAGCTGTTACATTTGGTTGACCAGGTGGTCAACATCTTCACCGATGGTTAGAACAATGTTGTTACCAGAACATGCTTCATTAATTGCAGAATTTATAATGAGAATGTCGGCGTCGTCATTTCTTTGTCGGAATTGAATCCCATTGTTTTTCACCTCAGCTGATAGAATGCTGATCAATTCGCTCTTATTGTTTTCATTTGAAAGAAACTATTCCTGTTGAACAGTAACTCGCATGTTTCCATCAAAATTTTTGTCTGCAGATTTTTTCACTATAGACCGTATATTTTGTTCAATTTTTTTTGTAGTGTTAGTGGTGTTGGATTAGCCATTCAAAACGACTATACATCTGGTACCCTAATGCTTTTTATATAGTTAACTTAATTTAGGCAAACTGCCGAAAAAGTTAATTGTGTTCCCCATTTGATGCGGTGTAGGAGATAACCTCCTGAACTGCGTCAACATTGTGGACAGTGGTTAAGGTCTTAGTTTGGAACTTCAAAAATGTCGCACATGGCCAATGTCGTTGTCTCTCGCATACCAGATTCCTTAAATAGAGCCAACGGAAAAGGAGCTAACTCATATTCTAAATGAATGCTAGGTCTTCGTCGTTTTGTTTAGAAATCGCTATCCTCTGAAAAAGGAGCAACGGGTTTACTACGATATTAAAACCGTTTCTTTCACCGTACAATTGACGGTGATCAAGCTTTCATAAGGTCTACCATTTCAAAGTACTGAACTCAGAGGGCTGCAGTAGGGCCAGTCTCTTTCAACTGCTTCAAAGTCATCCTCATTTTAATCTCATATACGAGGGCTCGCATAAGTATGTCCGTTTATGGTTTCTAGCGATAGTAGTTCAGTAGCAAAATCTCTAAACAACTCCTGGAGATTATTGCTTTTGAAATCAGATATATCCCTGGCGTCAAAAATTATTTTTGCTAAAGCTGTTTGGGTAATTAAATTAGCTAGGATTTTTCTAGCGTATGCATAGCCAGGCAACATATTTTCTACTGACATAGTTGCATACATCAAAGTTAGCATTCATTTTTACCCACCTCCAGCCATTATGTACCCAATACAGCCTAAGTATGACATAAAAATATAGAATCCACCAAGCCTCACAATGCAACTTGATAACAATGGATTGGGTGTTGTTGCAACTTTCTCTTGAGTATTGATATACAGAGATTTGACAAACGTGAGTAAACAAGACTTTTGGCGCACATGCGCGGGTCATCCCCCCATCGCGATGGGGATGATCCGCGCATCCGCGTCCCAGGTTTGATGGTTCGCTCCTTTCAAAGTCAATTATCTTTGTTAGTGTTCGATTTATATAAAAAATGTAAATGACGTTTTTTGTTCACAATTTAGTGCTCTTCAATTTTTAAATTCAATTTTTTACATAAAATTAATATTTCTCAAGTTACTTGCAAAAAACCAAAAAAGTGTACACATTTTCCAAGATGGCGGCGAAAGCTCAAGTCTGATCGGTGGGGACTTTTAGTATGTTCATTAGCATGCCTAAACAAACATCTCCACCAATTTTCAAAACTTTCATATTTTTTTTAGCCATTCGTCAAAATCAGGTCTATTTTGACTCGGGAAAATGTGTAATTAGAATGATGAAGATCAAACCAATTATATGAGTAGCAGGAAGCAACATGAGTCGATAACGAAGGCGCGCTTGTTTGTTAATGGGAGCGAGTCGTTCATAAAGATCTAAAAAGGGACACCAATTTTGAAGATATATGGCGTAGAAAATATCAAATTCTTTATTTAAAGTTTCAACTTTTAGGAATTTATTTTAGTTTTCTTGTATTTCTTAGATATAAATTTCATTGTCAGTTTATTCTGTTTGATATAAAATGGAAAAAATTAACAACTATAGAAATAGTAAGTTTATGTATATTTCCACTGTATTTTGCGTCTACGGGATATTTTAAGATCATTTTAACTTATTATTAAGTCCGGGAAATATGACAATTGAAACAAATTTTTTATGTAATTGAAACATGATTACAGGCCCATAATAAATGGAGCATTGTTTAAATTTTAGAATACGGGTATCTTGATGGGGAAGAGCAGAGAATGTAACTACAGTCAAACCCCGTTATAGTGAACCCGGTATATAATGAACTCACGGATATAACGAATGAACATTTTAGTCCCGCCGTTTTCCTATTTTACGTATTTTAATTAGTATTGTGTCAGTTTATTGTAATCGATTTTAGTCGATTTAATTCATTAGTGATCATTTTAATAGATTTTATCATTTTTTAATACATTATTATTGAATACACATTGCAACTAATGAGTTATACATTTTGTGAACTCTAGCATTTTTCTTAACGGTCCGTATATAGCGAATCACCGGATAAAGCGATCAAAACCTTTCGTCCCTTGAAGTTCGTTATAACGGGGATCGACTGTATTCAGAATGTTGTAAACAAATGTATTTAAGGGGTGAGGTGGTATAGGATAATGATTGCATGTCAGTTTTGAGGTCATATTTAAACTGAGACGTTTAGTACTGGGAACTACTGTAAGTAATAGCCAACTACTTTTCTGAAACATTGATACCACGTTTGCTCATGTAAAACAAATTATTGATTTTTCGGAACATCTTGAATCATAAAATTGCTGTCACGTACATTTCTTATAACGTTTTGCCATCTGAACATAGAATAGTAAAAAAAATCTTGGGAAACAAGAAAAGGAGAAAAATTAGAAGAACGACTAGCGAAAACATTCCGAAATTAATGGTATTATTTTCAAAATTAGTGACGCACAGTATAAAAAAAATTATTGTCTTAATAATGCAGCATAATTTTCAGTGGAACGTTATCTGAAGTTAAATTCTGTGGATGCATTTTCCCCCTTATATCGGGAAATACAGAATTATTTTTTAAATTGCTTAATTTGTGAGTGGTATTTATCAGAAAAAACCTTTGTGTGGGTTTCATATGTAAATACTTCCTTAAATTTTAATCTAACATGCCGTATTTACTCAAATCTAGCGCAACACGTATTTTCTCGAATATTATGTGGATTGCAATGCTCACTTCTTAACCCCGGATCCTTAAGTCATATTCTTACTCAAATAAAAGAAAATGACTAAGGGGAGACATCAATAAAATTTTCCTATCTCAAATATACAAAGATCTATAAACATGACTGATTAAAGTATGTTATCAGTCACTGTAACTACCTGACAAGAATTTCTAATTTGTAATATTGTTTACTTGACATATTCCCACATATCATTTCTAACACATGGAGCTCGTTTTTTCACAGTAGTAAGAATATGGCACCTTTACTCCACACACAAGGGAAGGATTTTACTTTCTACTCCCTTTTTTCATTCCTCATAAATTCGACCGTAAGGAAAATAAACGAAAATAAGGCATCCAAAAAACGCCGGGGTAGTTCAATAGGCAGACCATCTATTTGGATATAAACATAAAAATAAGGGTTACCTCCCGCTTCTGAAAGAAAATCACTTCAGTGTTATCTGACCGCTGGAAAAAGAAAAAAAAGTCGTGATGGGCCATTGTGTCAGAATGTGATAAGTTGATTTGGAAAAAAAATTGATAACCGTAAGGAAAAATGGACTCGTATGTTCAGCCAACATCATATCTCGATGGTCAAGAAAAGAAGGAGAGAGAGCTAATGAGAGGAACGAAAATAAAAATTTCCCTTAATTCCGGAGCAGATCAATACGCAGGACATTCGTTTCGAAATAAAATCTTGGTTTGACTTTCGGTCCCGGCAAAAAAATTTGTTGCAGTGGTATTTGATAGTCGGTTAGAAATTCTGATGGGCTATTATGTCCGTGTGTGAAAAGTTGATGGGGGGGGAAATAACAATCATCCTAAGAAAAATAATGCATGTATGGCCAAAACCATGTATATAAGGTCTAAAGATAAGGAGGATAATGTGTAAAAATTGCACGTAACAAGACTTCCTCTAAGAACAGAGGTAGTTCAATAGGTAGAGCATTCATCTCCAGATGAGAAAATCTTGGGCTCATTCTCGGTTCCGTCTGAAATCACAATTGAACGAAATATAGGAGACCAGTTATAAATATAGCTGCTAGAAATATAGAAATATAACGAAAGTTAAGTAGCGTAAATTATAGTAGTAATTTGAAAATAAGTAAACTACACGACAGAACATTTGTGATTTGTCCCTTGTGCATTCGCATTGCTCAGTGGTCTCATGAATTTCAGTTTCAATAGTCGTCAATATTACGATCTATTACGACTTTAAAAAATCTCTATTTTATAATTACATGACTGATTAGCTAGCCCGTTATAAACAGGGAGGGATACCTTCCGAACCATTTCGATTTATACAAGACAGTTTGATATCCATGATTTCCCCCCCCCGAGAATGTTTTGTATATAAAACAAAAAATACAGCTTCTTAAAATTCTCAACAAACCGCCCGCATGGTATAGTGGTCAGCGTTGTGAGCTTCCACGCAGAGAGCTTGGGTTCAAATCCCGAATAAGGCTTATTTGAATAGTGGTCCAACTCCATTTTTGTTCATTTTGAGATACAGGGCCTTAAAGTCTAATGAGTGCCGAGAAATGACTGCTGAAGTTTGATTTGCAATGCCCTCTGTTAACAGCAGAAAAAAGCTGGAGGTATACCAGTTTAAAATAAGATATAAATGACTTGTATGAACATGAAAGTGAGGCTAACTCCAATTTTTTTTAAAAGTGGAGTTGGACCACTATTCAATATACACTTCATATATACACTCAAGAGTCCTTCATATATACACTCAAGAGCCAAAACATTATGACCACCTGTCAATAACGAGTTGGTCCACCTTTGGCGCGCAACACAGCTTCAACCCGCCTTGGCATGGATGCCACAAGTCCTTGGTAGATGGCTGGAGGCAGATTGTACCAGATGTTTAAGCAACGGTCACGCAAATCCGAGATATTGCGAATTGGTGGTCTTTGAACTCTGAGCTGCCGTCCCATGACATCCCAAATGTGTTCTATCGGATTGAGATCCGGTGAGTTAGGCGGCCAGGACATTAACCGGAATTCAACATCATGTTCCTGGAACCACTCCAACACAATTTTAGCCTTGTGACACGGGCGTTGTCCTGTTGGAACATTCCATTTCCAGCTGGAAAAACAGAGGCCATGTAAGGGTGCAACTGGTCCGCAATGATGTTCAGATACCCTGTAGCATTCATGGTCTGCTCTACCACAACCACGGGTCCCAGAGACGCCCAAGAGAACGTCCTCCAAAGTATAATACGCCACCACCGGCCTGTGTATGACCTACTGTACATCAAGGGAGCAACAGTTCGCCTGGAAGACGGCGTATCCTGACACGGCCATCGGCGTGATGAATGACAAACCATGATTCATCTGACCAGGCAACTCTCTCCCACTGATCCATGGACCAGTCGCGATGTTTCCGGGCCCAGCGCAGGCGAAGTTGGCGATGACGCTTGGTCAGCAAAGGCACACGAGTGGGACGTT
The DNA here is from genome assembly GCA_907164885.2 of Dolomedes plantarius. NCBI lineage: Eukaryota > Metazoa > Arthropoda > Arachnida > Araneae > Dolomedidae > Dolomedes > Dolomedes plantarius. Next base: position 67,065,567 of record OU015494.1, on the reverse strand, counting down.
TGCTGCGTAGCCCCATATCCAACAGTGTCCGCTGAACAGTGTGCTGCGATACTATTCTACTTGGCCCTGCATTGTATTGGGCTGTCAGCTGAGCCATTGTCTGGCTCCGTTTTTGCTTCATCATGCGAGACAGTCTCCGACGACCTTTTTCTTTGATAGCGTGTGGACGTCCAACACCATGGCGTCTACTGCTGGTTTCACCGTCATTCATCCACTTTGCATAAGTACTAACAACTGTAGGTCGCGAACAACCCACGAGTCGTGCAGTTTCGGAAATACTTGTTCCGAGCCTTCGAGCCATTACAATCTGCCCTCTATCAAAGTCGCTTAGATCCGCAGCCTTTCCCATCACACACAGAAGTAAGTGAAAGAATGATTCTTCAGAGTCTCCAGAAGCAGTTAAATACCACTTCCACCTGATCACGTGCCTTCCACGTCATCCAGGCGAATTCATTGCAAAATGTAGGGGTGGACATAATGTTTTGGCTCTTGAGTGTATATATGACCAACATTATATGACGTTGGCCTTCAGAAAAAAAAGGAATATTTTGAGGAAAGCGAATTAAAATAAGATGCCCTTAAAACGCCATAGTTGCTCAATAGGTAGAGCATCCATTTTGAAATGAGAACAATTGGATATAATTCCTGGTCTATGGTAGTTTCATTATACTTCTTTATGATTGAATATATTGTAGAGTTCTTTTACAGATATGCATAAATCCAAACGTTGTATTTAGTTTTCGTATAATTTTGGAAAAGTTTCATGAAATCTCTCTCTTTATTTAGCCGAATATTTTTTAATTTTGTATCTTTTCTTTTTTTTCAGGAAAATGTTCTTCATTTCACAAATACATCTAAAATCTTTCACCCGACGTCGGGGAATTCTGTTCGTAAAGAATGTGGTGACTTAACGACTGCTTCAGTGAGTATTGAAACTGTGATTGTTATTTAAAGCTGATAACTAAAGGATGCGTAATTTTCGTATTTATAAATAGATGCGAATAAATGCGAAATTCGCCGATATGAGCGAATAAATTCGAAAATAATTTTTTTACTACTTTTCGTCGAAAAGTCGGTGATAAACGGCTTTTTAAGCGAAATTAGGTAACGATAGTAATAATTTTAACTAAGAATTTTAATACTTACCTATCCAAGTAAGTAAAATTGCAATTTTTTTTAATAAATGCGAAAATTTTGAATATATATTTTATGCGAATAAATGCGAAATTTTATATATTGTATTTTTTTTTTAACGAAATTTCGATATTTTTTATGCGAAATTTACATATCCCTACTGATAACTTATTGATAATCCTAAAAATTAATTTCATGATGGTTTTTGTGTTCAAAAGTTTATGTAGCTGTATTACATTTACAGTATAAAAATAAGACGGATATGTTGGAAACAGACCGATTTAAAGTATAACTATACCTTGTCAAGTAGTCAAATACGGCCCTTTCCACTGAAAAAAGAAAATGCATAAAAGTTGAGATTAAAAACTGAAATATGAAGGAAAACCAAATTAAGATTATCGTTGAAATCAAGTATGAGGATAACATCTCATTATCTACAGTGTCGATATAACCATTTAATGAAGGAATGTATCTTTCTAAAAGAAGTGATCTTCAAGATCTCTTTCAAGACCTTCACGATGGGCAAAACTCGAAAAATGAGGGAAAGAGAAACTTCACGAAGAGTATATTCACTTGACTACTTCAAAGCTTGCCTAATCGTTTGGTTACAGATGGTTACAGGTTTATCAGGTTACAGATGAGAAATTTTACTCGAAATTCGTGAAGCATGGAGCATAATTGCATGTTATACAGCTTCAATGCTTCGGCAAACAACATATTCAAAATAATTTGTAGAGATTTAAATACTAAAATTGAAAATAATATGTTAAAACTATTAATTTTCGAGTATTATATCAAGTTTTTAGTTTTTATTATTATATTTACACTTATATTAACATTAATGTATTTTTAAAAACTATTTTAATTGATCTGATATCCTTACTAGTTTTAAATAATTTAATAACGTTCTATTTTCAAAAATTAAATAGTAATTTAATGAGTAAACAAATAATCAATATTATTAAAATTTTTATTAAATGAATAAAAATAAATATGATTAAAATGTAATAATAATAAATCACAAAAAATTGTAAAGAAGGGTGTTAATAACGATAAAACATATTTTATGAAATATGTGTTATATAAAATAATTTATCTTATTATTTTTGCATTATATGCTGAACAAGAGTTTGAAATTTACAAATGTAACCTATACTAACCCTTAAGTCAAAAGTTACCAATTTGAATTTGTTGTTCTAAGAGGTTTCTTCTCCCTCCATCCGTAGAAGGATTGTCCAGTGCCTAGGTTTGTTTGTCTAAGCGATCGTGTTAACTTTGAAAAAAATTCCATCGTTTCTTATTAAAGTCGGCACTGTTGATATAGAGATGTGTATCATTAAACTTGATTTCAAAATTATATATATATATATGTATTTATATTTATATATGTATATATATACATATATATATATATACATATATATATATACTACACACACACATATATATATATATATATATTATATATATATATATATATATATATATATATATATCACTCATGGACAAAAAAATTAGCGCACCAAGAAATAATTCCGGGATCGTAACGAACTTGCAATGAAGGTACATGTCGGGGAGATATACAAATGATTAGAAATGCAGCGTGGATTCCGCATTACGTATAGCCGGTAGAGGGCTTTGAACATCGTACTCTGTGGAGTATAAAACAGGTAACCAAAGTTGTTTGAGTGTGCTGAATCATTTACAAAGGAAGAGCTGAGATAGACATGCCATTACGCCGTGTTCGAAGACAATATAAGCAGTTGTCGAAGTTTGAGAGGGGGAGAATCGTCGGGATGATGGAAGCTGGGTGGTCAGCTAGGCGAGTAGCTCATCAATTAGGCCGCTCTGATTGTGTTGTGAGGAGGTGTTGGGACCAGTAGACCCGAGAGATATCATGTACACGAAGACCAGGCTCAGGACGCCCTCGACAGACCAGTCGTCGAGAAGACCGCCACATCGTAAGAAATGCACGCGGACAGCCAACTGCTTCATCGGCCGCCAATCCAGGCACAGGTAGCACCTTCACTAGGGGCCTCTGTGTCTTCTCGAACCATACGAAGGCGCCTGGCTGAAGGACAGTTGGTATCGCGGCGCCCATTACGTGTGCTGCCCTTGACGCCCACCCATCGACGCCTCCGTTTGGAGTTTTGCCGCGCACGAGGAAACTGGACTGCAGTGGAATGGAACCAGGTCGTCTTTAGCGACAAATCCAGATTCAATCTCGGCAGTGATGACAATCGTGTTCGTGTGTGGAGAGCCCGTGGTGAACGCTTCAATCCTGCCTTTGCTGTACAGCGACACATCGCTCCCACAGCTGGTGTGATGGTATGGGGTGCCATTGCCTACAATACACGGTCACCCCTAGTATTGTTCCGTGGCACCATGACAGCCCAGCGGTATGTTCATGAAATCCTGCAACCACATGTGTTGCCACTCATGCAACGGCTCCCAGGAGCCATTTTTCAACAAGACAATGCTCGGCCTCATACGGCAAGGGTGTCACAAGACTGTCTCCGCACTGTTACTACCCTTCCTTGACCTGCCCGATCCTAAGATTTGTCTCCAATCGAGCATATCTGGGATCATTTGGGACGACGAGTTGGGCATCCCACGAGTTTGAACGAACTAGAGGCAAGGTTACAGCAAATATGGAACGAAATGTCTCAAGACATCATACAGAAATTGTATGACTCAATGCCCGATCGTATCGCATCGTGCATTCGCGTTAGAGGGGATCCAACGGAGTATTAACTCCTCCGTTCTTTTGCCTTTTTCTCTGAAATAAATTATCCTTTTTCTTTGATTTTCTTATCATTTACTTATATCAAAGTAGTCATTACGTATGTAAAATTTCGTTTCATTTTGACGACTCCTTCTTGGTGCGCTAATTTTTTGTCCATGAGTGTATATATCTATATATATATATATATATATATATATATATATATATATATATATATAGAGAGAGAGAGAGAGGAGAGAGAGAGAGAGAGATTGTTAGATGTGTAAAAGTGTCCTTAAACACTGCACTGAGATTTCCATGAACGATAGTACAAAAGGAAAGAAAAATCGATGAAGACAAAAAAATGCATGACACAGCATACTCTTACAGACAGTTGAATGAAGTTCCATTACGCTTTTATTAGCGGATTAGAAAGATGTCGTAACTCACGTTTACTCCTCATCTGAAGACTGACTGAAACTAATGCTCTCCCCGTGTGGTATGGAGAAGACTGGATTGAAGTTTCTTTACCAATAAAATGTAATGTAATGTAACCTCAAATGAAAGTAATGCATGTGAAGTATACATATGGTTTTTTCGAAACGAAGAGATTGTGAACGAGAGCGAAATAGATGGTAAACTTTTTTTGAATGTCTGTGAAATGGAATGTTTATTACAACTGTTAACTCAAATTCTGAGGACTCATACTCCTGCCTATTTTTTAATAAATTTAGGGTTTATCAAAGGCCCATATTAACATACTTAGCTAACTTAGGGCAAGATGAATGTGTAATTACTTTTAACTGTATCTAAAGAGTGTACTTGCTGCTTCGAATTATTGTGCCCTAATTCAATATTATTTCTCTGTTGAAATATGTGGAATTTGTTTCATTCTTGGAGAAATTAACGTGGTTTATAATATTTTGCGAACCCTTGTAAGTGGTGGATTTGAAACCTGAGAGTTTTATACATCACTGGGACGGATGAGTAGGCAGACTACCGACCTCAGTTAAAGGTCCGGGACTCGAATGTTGGCCTTGGTAAATGGTTTTTACATGCTTAATACACAATACCGATTTTTAGAAACATGGGATTTTAGGCGAAATTTATTTGAAACTCATCATTGGATATTTAGAAATGGAGTAATAGATATCTTCAAATAGTAGTTAGAAATCATTTATTCGTATCATTTATTTGTTTACCCGTCTCTCTGAATAATTTCAAGAGATCTGCCACAAACATAGAGTTATATTACATGAATAAATTTAACATATTTAGAATAATTTTAGTGCATTTTACCTTTTCCCGTTATGTATATGTAGGACGATGAAATTATGGATCATCATCAATATGTGTTGCCAAAATAATATTCACTTATGTTAAAATTTGTAGCTTCTTGACTACCGATCATAAAAATTGGTAATTAATTCTATGGTAATAATCCTTTGAAAATTTTCTGAGATTATAATATTAATGAAAGATCCCATGGTAATGAAGATAGTAAATGAGCCTTATATGCCATTAGTTGTTTAATTATTTTTTGAAGGCAAATAAGAATTTTAATATTTATTGAAGCACGAAAGCAAGGCTTTCTAGCCAAATTTCATTATGTTGACCGGATTTTGTTTCCAACCATGATACTTTGAAGTATGCAAACACAGAGAAATATATATACACTGAAGTGCCACTGAATTAGGGATACCTACCTAGTAACGAGTTGGGCCTCCTCTGGCCTTGATAACGGCGCTGCCACACGACGAGGCATAGAATCAACAAGTTTCTGGAAACGTTCCACGGGAATGGCTTGCCAAATATTGGCTAAAGCTGTCCATAATTCAGTAAGGTTCTTTGGTGCTGTGTGATGGCCTTTCACGCCTTGTTCCAAAACATCCCAAAGATGCTCAATAGGATTTAAGTCTGGGCTTCTAGGTGGCCAATGCATGACAGATAAGTCAGAGGAATGCTCATCCAACCAGCCAGTAGCCAACCGGGACTTGTGAGAGGTACAGTTGTCTTGCTGGAAAACTCCATTACCGTGCGGATAACAGAACAGCATAAACGGATGGAGGTGATCACCCAGCAACTCTACGTACCGAATTGCATTGAGGGAGGTTGGTACACGAACCAAAGATCCCAAACTGTGCCACGACAAAACACCCCAGACCATGAAAAACACCCAGACCACGAAAAAACACCCCACCATGCCCTTGTGCAGTTCCAGCCAGGCATGCAGGATCCACGGCTTCATGAGCCTGACGCCATATTCTCAGCCTCCCGTCGGCGTTAAGTAGTCGGAATCTAGACTCATAACTCCATGCTACTCGTTTCCAGTCCTCTACACTCCAGTCTCTGTGCTCTCTTGCCCAGGCAAGACGTGCAGCCCGATGGCGAGTATAGAGCAATGGTAATCTCGTAGGTCGACGGCTCCCGAAACCCATACGGTAAAGCGAGCGTTTCACAGTCCGTTTACTGACTGTACGACTTGCACCGTCATTAAACTGGGTGGTAATTTGAGCTAATGTTTGGCTTCCCTGGCTACGTACAATACGCCTGAGCCGTCTCTCACCACGCACTTTCAAGGCTAATTGTCCTTTGCAGTTTCCCCGACCCCTGGTTTTTTTCCACCATCCGTGTATTCTTGGTATACTCTTGACACTGTCGACCTTGAAAATCCGAGGTGTCTGACGATTTCGGAAATTGAATGGCCCATGCGTCGCGCACCTACCATTTGTCCGCGATCGAAGGCGTCTAAATCAGCAAGTTTACCCATACTGGCAATTCCAACAACTAATTCAGAACAACCTCAGTACGCGCTATATATGCAGTTACCGCAGTGCCCTCACTGCGCATACATGATGCGCAGCGCTACACAATTTGCATAGGCTTTGCTATCCCTAATTCAGTGGCACTTCAGTGTATATATATATATATATATATATATATATATATATATTGACGCGTAGATTCGATTGGTTCGTATGTTTATCACAAGGAATCGAAGATAACCGATCTGCACTAGAGAACATTATTCAACCTGTAATGAACGCTAGCTCAACTTATATACAGTCACCGAACTTTCTGGAAAGGTAGAAACTAGAATTCACATATAATAAATCAGCATACAATAAATTAGCATATTAGAACATTCTGGATAAAACGAGAAACGATAACAAAGGAAATTTAAAGAAAAACGATTTTAAGCAACTTGCATCCAGCGGGAATCAAACTCATCACCTTCAGCACCGTAGCCAGACATCTTACCCCTGTGCCCGACAGCTACGCTAGAATATATATATATATATATACACACACAGTGGTACCTCGACATACGAGTTTTTCGAGATACGAGCATGCTCGTATCTCGGAACAGGACGCACATCTCTCCATGTCTTTGAAAGAGGCACTGTGACTGGTGTGAGGTATAGGGATGAGGTCTTGGAGCCCTATGTTCGCCTTTTCAGGGGTGCAGATGGCGATCTTCTTTGGCCGTCGTGGCTCTTGCACGACCTCGCTCAGGCTTTCTCTGGATGGATCCGGTATTCTGGAACTGTTTCCATAAGTTACACACGACGCTGGGCGTTAAATTGAACCCTCTAAAAATTTGGACTTGAGATTGGCCTGCTTCTAGCCTCCCCACAATTCGCCACCTCATTCCATCATCTAAACGTTGGTGGTTACTCATTTTTACTGTTACAATTTGAAATTAGCCGATTGCTGCAAAATAACACCATCTATTAACCCATTTTTTTGTTTATTCTGCAACCGCTGTTTCATACCTTCCGACTCCAACGAGTGTTACACACGATCATGTGTGTGTATTACAATTATTGAATGGTTATTTGTTTTGTATTGTATCAATGTATGTACATATCAATTTTCATTAAAATCGGTACTGTAGTTCTAGAGATAATTGACCAAGTCTGCAAATTCTCTTAATTTCTTACTCCAGTGTAAATAAAAGACTGTTGAACGTAATTAAAAACCAACTTTAAATTGTGTAAAAAACCAATTACTTTTATTTAATAACTTGTAGAAAAGAAAAGAGTAGTATAATAAGGGAGAGAATTAGTGAGATTACTCAAGTTGAACAGGTCACCGAATTTGGCATATATTTGGATGCAATTAGTGTTTTTTTATACAATCTATTTATAACGCTTAACGTTTTCAGAAGCACAGAGATGCTATTTTACTATGAATTTTCAACTGACATTATTTACGTTGAAAGTTCCTAAGATATCTCTGAGGGGGAAACGTTGGAGAACTAAATGATAAAAACTTGAAAACTAACTCTTGAACAGAAAACCTCTGTTGGATCGTAATAAATGGGAACATGTTCTCCCTTCGAGTGAAATCAGTAAAATGGTGTTGCACTGCACGTACTTGTAAATTCACATTGTAATAAGACAAAGTACCGTCTGATTAGTTTTTCTGAATATACACTGTTTCACTTTTCCTCCCTTTGACGTCAATAATGCTATTTTGAACTAATACTGCTGGCAGAAAATGTGCGGATGTTTCAGTAGCACACAAAGCGAAATTACCTGACTGTAAGTTCAAAAGAATCGAGTGCATTTTTATAATTTTTACCTGTTAAAAACTTCTTCCAATTCAAGAGAAGAATCCCGGAACCTTCTATTGACCGAACATGTAAAGTGAGCCTTCTCGTTGTAATCTTACACTAGCTGGATACTTGAAAAGGTTTAATTTATCTTGTTTATGGATCTATTTTGGTTGATTTGAAAAAGGTTTTTTAACGGTTAAATACTGAATTTAAATAATTTACGTAAAGAAAAATGTGTAATATGACATTAGAATGGTGGAACTATTTTTTTATATAGAGTTTTGCACTGTATAGTTAAATGTCTTTTGTAATATATTTTTAAGACTAAAGATTTGTGCTTTCAATCAGAAAAAATAATTAAATACTTAACGTAATTCTAGGAAGAAAACTTTTAGCGAGAACTTTTAAATAACAGTGTTAAGTGATGAATATTGTAAACCATTAAAAAATTATACAATGCACAGATAATGATGATACGCCTCTTTGCTAGTATTGCAAGAAAATGTTTAAAATCGACTATAATGATACATTATGTGGACTAAAATAATTTTATTTGACACAATAAAATTATGCTTTTTCCACAAAATCTATTCAAATCGCAAATTACATTACAGTTTTGTTTGTTCATTTTTTATTTATTGATGTAAAATTTTACCTACAATTTTAAAAGCCCTTTATTAAGCTTCAAGAATTTCTTATATATATATATATATATTATATATATATATCATATATATAATATTTATATATATTTATTTATTTATGAACACCATAATGCTTAAGTATTTTTTAAGCTCAAAATCGCGTAATTCTTATTTGAAAATTTAAAGATACATGATTTGAAAAGGAATGATTGATCGCACTTTCACGTTTCATCTTTCCCAAACGCTAACAGGCACATCACGCGTAAGAATCTTCATATGCAATACTTTTCACACTTTTAGAGCATAAATATGCACATCATGCGTAGAAACCGAAAGGAAAAAACTTATACTTTCATTCGTTTTCAGTTTCAGATAGAACCACAGTTCTGCGAAGAAATGTATTTCAAATTAAATACACCTTCCCCGATATATATAAAAAATGTGAATATACTCAACACCTCTATAAACAGGTGTTTAAGTACTGTTTATTACAATGAGATAAACCGTATTCTTCATTCATTTTCAGTTTCAGAGAGAACCACTGTTTGGCGAATGAAACCGTATTTCAAATCAAGTACACCCTCTCCGATATATATATATATAAAATTTGTGAGTAATTCTCCACCACTCCTATAAATCAGGCGTTAAGATATTGTTCCATTAACTGAGATAAATCGTATTCTTTTCATTTCGTTTTCAGTTCAAAGAGAGTCACTGTTTGCCGAAGAAAAACATTTCATATCAACTACACCCTCTCCGATATATTTTAAAAACTGTGAATAATACTCTACCACTCCTACAAAAGAGGGCATTTAAGATACTGCTCCATTATCTGAGATAAACTCGCGTAATCAGTATCGACCTTCCTCGTCACCAGGTGAACAGAAGAGTAGCAAAATGGCTAACCACGCATGGGCGCCGGTGACACTCACCCCAGGTTTTACCCATTTCATCTTCCTATTTGACGTACGGGAAATGGCCTTTGATAAACATCGCGGCGTCGATATTCTAAAAGAGAATTTTTCCTTAGAAACAAGCTCTACAGATAACTGCACTCTCTTCAAATTGGAAATTTCGGTGCAAAATTAGCTTTAGAAACAATTTTGATTTCACGGTTTGCAAATCATGGTCATTTTAAATCCCGGTAGGAACAAATGCTAAATACTGATAATTTTCTGTAGAAAATTATCTTAAAATATTGAAGGTGTGTTGTATCCTTTATCCTTTGCTATAGAAACTATTTTTTTTCTTTCTCATTGATAAGAATGTGACTATATATGGATTATTACTTTCCTTGTTAATGGTGTTAATGTGTACGAAATCGATATGGCATTTCGTGTGTAATATATACGTAATGTATGCATGCACGCACTTATAATTGGCTTTGAACACTGGGTTTGGTAACCATATCAATTGCCAATGATCACTATTTACGTCACCAGGGATGGAGATGTACTGATAATACTGAGACGCTAATTGAAAATTTTACTGATTTTAACGCTAACGCATCAAAGCACAGTATTTTGTTAGTTCGGAGGTATTAGAAAATGGACAATGTATTGACAAGTATTAACAATGTTGACAATTTCACATAACTCAAGACAACTCAAAACTTTCGTCTCTTAAGGAGTTCGTTCGCGTTCAGTCTGTAGTCTTTAAAATCTCACATGCAGGTTATAGAATATGAATAAGTTTATAGAGGCAAAGAGGAGATGGGAATACGGATTCCGGAGGAACTGACTTTCTAGAGAATGGCAAAATTCAAAATTTACAAAAGCTAAGCCCATTTTTACAAGCATTAATATTTTTGAAAAGATGAGGCATCTTAGTTACTCATCGGATACCTATGTTCCTAACTTGTCATATCTGACATCTACTTATTTAAGTTGCTAAGCTGACTTTTGGGGCAGTCCGTGAGAGAAAACTACTGCATCAATTAACTTAATTTTGGTCTTAAACGAAAGATTGTAATCTGTAGAGTTGTCAAATTTGGTTTTTGTAACCGCAATTTCTATTAATTAGTGATAATTTACAATTAAAATTATTCTGCGCATTCTCAGTGACATATTTTAATGATAAACCCGTTATGCGAGGAGTCCTTTCTCAAGATCTCTCTATGCCATTTTTTATTTTACTATAATTATGTTTGTGAAATATAAGATTACACCTGATGGAAATTGTTTATTTCGCGCTGTTTAATAGCGATAATTTACAATTTAAAAATTGCTTTCTGCGCTATGCTCAGTGACATTTTTTAAATTTGGCTTTAGATACTCACTAAGCACGAGACAGTTAAACACATTAAATTGTTTTTGAGCATTATTATGATTTTCAACATTAGTAAGCTGTGTTGGGTATAATTTGGTATTAGTACATTTATTTACTATCTAGCCGTCATGTTTTGACGGGTACCAACTAGTATAATTTATTTTTCAATCTCTTTTAACGGATTTGATCTAAAGATTTTATGATAAAATCTTGAAATTTTTTGTGTGCACCCTAATTTTTTTAGATATGTGTAGTTAAATTTTTATACTTTAATAATTATTAATTTCTAAAACTAAAATATTGTGTTGATTGCCAACATGAACCATAGTTCAAAATTTCAGAGAAATATATTAATGGAATTTTACAGAAAACTCAACCTTTGAGGTTTCTGGGCAAAGCAATATTATTTCTGAAATTAAGGGATTATTTCTGAAATCCTTATTTTGTGGTAATATTTATTTATCTTATTAATAGCCGCACTTTTCAAAATCAAATCAAAAATTTTAATAGAGTTGAGAGAGCATTGAAATACCGCAATAAGTTTAAAGTTATCCATTTCTACACTACTATCTGTCACATTTCGTTTTTAGAACGAATAGTTTTGTTATAATGTTCTACCAGAAAGAAACTAACTTCAAAATTTTAAGCAAAGTCCATATTTTAAGTCATAACACAGTAAAAGATATTGACTTGTATAATAAATACATCGCTATTACATTTTCTGTGCCAAAATTATTTTTTATTTATTGAACTATGAACGATGCGAAACACTGTGAAAGATCAATTCCGTATAAATAATATTCCCTAAACCCCTGAAACTGCAATATTTACGAAGAGATTAACATAGTCGGAAATTTTTATCGCGGGAACTGGCTTATAAACAAGACAATGAAGAAGTTTCTTTATTTTGTGTAAAAGACAGTCATTTTACGCAAAAAAATATTTTACAGTTTATCATAATGTAATCCTATCCTTCTACATTGAAGTGCCACTGAATTAGGGATAGCAAAGCCTATGCAAATTGTGTAGCGCTGCGCATCATGTATGAGCAAGTGAGGGCGCTGTGGTAACTGCATATATAGCGCGTACTGTGGTTGTTCTGAATTAGTTGTTGGAATTGCCAGTATGGGTAAACTGCCTGATTTAGACGCCTTCGATCGCGGACAAATCGTAGATGCGCGACGCATGGGCCATTCAATTTCCGAAATCGTCAGACAGCTAGGATTTTCAAGGTCGACAGTGTCAAGAGTATACCAAGAATACATGGATGGTGGAAAAAAAACTAGCGATCGGGCAAACTGCAAAGGACAATTAGCCTTGACAGTGCGTGGGGAGAGACGGCTCAGGCGTATTGTACGAAGCCAGCGAAGCCAAACATTAGCTCAAATTACCACCCAGTTTAATGACAGTGCCAGTCGTACAGTCAGTAAACGGACTGTGCAACGCTCGCTTCACCGTATGGGTTTCGGGAGCCGTCCACCTACGAGAGTACCATTGCTCTATACTCGCCATCGGGCTGCACGTCTTGCCTGGGCAAGAGAGCGCAGAGACTGGAGTGTAGAGGACTGGAAACTGGTAGCATGGAGTGATGAGTCTCGATTCCGACTACTTAACGCCGACGGGAGGCTGAGAATATGGCGTCAAGCTCATGAAGCCATGGATCCTGCATGCCTGGCTGGAACTGCAGAAGGGAATGGTGGCTCAATCATGGTCTGGGGTGTTTTTTCGTGGCACAGTTTGGGATCTTTGGTGCGTGTACCAACCTCCCTCAATGCAATTCGGTACGTAGAGTTGCTGGGTGATCACATCCATCCGTTTATGCTGTTCTGTTATCCGCACGGTAATGGAGTTTTCCAGCAAGACAACTGTACCTCTCACAAGTCCCGGTTGGCTACTGGCTGGTTGGATGAGCATTCCTCTGACTTATCTGTCATGAATTGACCACCTAGAAGCCCAGACATAAATCCTATTGAGCATCTTTGGGATGTTTTGGAACAAAGCGTGAAAGGCCATCACACAGCACCAAAGAACCTTACTGAATTATGGACAGCTTTAGCCAATCTTTGGCAAGCCATTCCCGTGGAACGTTTCCAGAAACTTGTTGAATCTATGCCTCGTCGTGTGGCAGCCGTTATCAAGGCCAGAGGAGGCCCAACTCGTTACTAGGTAGGTATCCCTAATTCAGTGGCACTTCAGTGTACATGTGCATTTAAACACTCTTATTTTAGAGCTCAAGCATACGTTTTGTTCAGATATAAGCTTACTGTCTCCTACAAGTATAATACGGTGTGTGCATAAGAAGTAAAGTGGGGCTTTAAGGGGACCAACGGTTAGGACTTTAAGGGGGCACACTACCTTTCACTACACTGAAATGACCGTAAACATGATCAAATTCGAGCTACTGAAACTCCAATAATATTAATATATATATATATTTATATAATTTTTTTGTTTTATATCAAAATTACAATTCTTCAGTTATATTTTATACAAAAATAGAACTTGTAAATCCATAAATAATTTTTAGATTTTATTTTTAAATGTACACATTACTAAAAAAATATCATTGGATGTTTCGCACATCATAAAATTTAGAAATATGCACACAGAAACTATTTTTGGTCGAATTAAATTAATAATATACCCAAGTTTAATGTAAAACCAAAAAATATACAAAAATATACAAAAAATATAGTTTAAATTGAAAAGTTACATAAAATTTTTAAAAAATTAAATATAGCAACATTTTCAAGTATAAAATTTTTTTTTACAAATGTATTTTTATTTTTTTTGGTTTTAGTATGTAAAGAAGCTTAAAATACAAATCTGATAAAAATTTTGTGTGTCTAGCACACATAGTTTGGGAGTAAAAGTGCGCATAATCCAGAAATTTACATATTTGAAAAAAACTTATGTTAAATTTGTAATATACATGGCCATGGCAACAGAGAGAGCTTTAGATAAAATCTCATAACTCGAGAAATAATGTGAATTTTTTTATGCGGTTTTTTGCATATTGTTCAGAAATGTCCCAAAAATCAGAATATAGCAAAAACCAAAAATTGATTTTTTTTTTAAGTTTCAAAGGCGGTGGGCTCCTTTTAGGGAACGGTGGACATTAAAAAGGGAATTTTGAAATTTTTACCTCAGAGATATGAAATTTTGCATTCATTAAAGTATAACCATATTAAACACCATATAAAATTTTAGAATTTTTTTTAAAATTGTATTTAAAAAATTAAAAATTCATTTTTAAAATGGTCCTTGAGATCCAATTTTTAACTTCTCTCCTTAATTTTGCATTTATATTGCTTATAGATACATTTTGAATAGAGTTATGTATTACTTTGTTCTATTGAATAGTCAATTTTTTGGAAATATTTTTATGCTTGTACTCTGAATTTTCGTAATATTTTTGTACTTTTATACACTTAAGTTAAACTTTGATAATCTGAATGATGTCGAAACCTAAAATGGATACATAACTTTATTTTGATGTATTATAGGAGTCTTTATTATATATTTTATAAAATTTCGTCAAAAATTATGACGGAAGGAGCATTTCAAAGACTTGCAAATCTGCAAATTACTCATTTTGAGAAAAAGCCATTTAAAAGAGGTTTTTTTCATCTACCTTTAATACTTATTTTTCTAAAGCCACCAAGTTTACATTTTACTTTTCACTACATACTTTAAATGCATTTAATTCCAATATTTACATATTTTAACCCTCAATCGGTACAGTGGTTTGAGACGAAATAGATGGTACGGTCAGGTCGGATCCGACCCGACATTTTTTTTGATGAGGGTTTTGGTAGAAATAAGTACACAATAGGCATTTTTGTTGCGTGATAACATTTATTGATAATATTTTACATGAAATAAAAACCTTTTTATAGAAAAAAAGGCCAACGAATTGTAATTATGCTAAACAAAGAAAATCTCTCTGGCATTTACATAGAAAGTTATATATATTAGTTCTAATATGTAATTTAGTCTTGTACCTAGTTTTAGAAGCTACTAAACCAAATTTCCGAGCACAAAAATATAAAACATAATATACACTGACATTTTTGGCCTTCCAAATCGAAATTAAAAATTAAAAATCTAAAAAAAAATTACTAGTGATAATGAAAAATGTTTTTCAACAAAGACACACATATTTACTGAAAACTTATAACTGCAAACGCTCCGACACCTGTTGCAAGACTGCCTGGTAGGGTTCCTTGTCAACTCGATTTCTTGCAATGAGAGGGGAGAAGTACGGGAGGGGGAAAACACATCCCTGGGTCGGATCCGACCCCCACCGTACCGTTAGAGGGTTCAAATATTAATACACCAAAAAGAAAACTTTAATTTTTGTTCAATTTTTGGTAATTTGAAAGTCCGCCATCCGCTTAAGGGGATTTAATACAGATGTCAGTGCCGAGTGAGCTTCTCGCAAAGATCAGGTACATAAATTTGAACGGATTTCAATGAGATCTAAATTCGCTTGCTTTAAAAAAGAAAACTTTACAGTAGTCTCTTCTAACGAAACTACCGCGGATTATTAACATAGGATTACTTATCTTCCTTACCTCTTTTGTATGTATACACACACACACACACATATATATATATATATTGTAACAATGCGTTACGACCTTTCCGAATAAATCACCCAGACAGCCGGACCTCCCACAGCAGGTGACCAGCGAACAGTTCTATCGATCAGCGTCAAGGTGTCTGGAAGCAGAGAATAGTGTTGCTCCTAGCCGCCGCCCCTGGGGAGACGTAAACTAATGACTATTTCGACGTGAACTAATGATTTTCATATCAGCTGAATTATAAGATCCGACCACAGGGCTTCGTTGTCAAGCGAATCACAGCCAACGGACATGACGTCACAAATTGTGCCAGCCAACCTAAACTTTTGCAGTCACGTGACCGGAAGCACGTTTGCCAACGCCGGGAGAAGAAATCCAGTTTTTCGACAGACTTGGTCGAGACTCTCATCTAGAGAGCACCTTTCGTCTACGTTGTCCTGGGGCGACCGACTTCATCCTGAACTTTATTTTTCAGAGCAGCCCGCTCGAAGCTTCTCGTCAATGAATACTTCACCCTGAAGTATAGCTGTCTCAGAGCATCCTGCTCTACAGGCTGTTAGCTGGTTACTTCATCAAGAAGTTATCTTCATATTTCAGAGCAGCCCGCTCTATAAGCTTCTCGTGATTTATAATTGTCCTTACGAAGTTATTCTATTTTCAGAGCTGTATGCTCTAGAGGCTGTGTACCGACCTTCTAGTTCCGTTGTGAATGTGCTTGCCGACATCTTATCATCGGAATTATTTGGTTATTACGAAGGCCAGTTCCCTCTATGTCTAGAGGTAGATCAACATTGTACATAGTGTAAAAAGTTTCGGACTTAAATTTAATAAAACTGTAATTTAATGTAGTAGACTGACTCTGAACATTTTTAGCTACCCGGAGTCTGAAGTTATCACAATATATATATATATATATATATATATATATATATATATATATACAGTGGAATTTCGATCTATCATTTTTCAAGGGACCGACTGAACTGAATGATAAATGCGGGAAAACGATAGATGAGGGAACATAACAAAGCAATATGATCGTCGGGTCTTGGTGACACAAACGACACATACGGAATGGTCGAGATTCCACTGTATATATATATATATATATATATATATATATATATATATATATATATAGAGAGAGAGAGATAGAGAGATTTATGTCAAAGTTTTGATGCATTTTGGTACTTTTCTGTTTAACTGTTTACTGCTTGCCCAAGCGATACAGACTGGGTTTGGCGAGCTACCAAAATTATAACTCACGACGACGGACGGTTTTAGCGTTGGAAATTTTGCTTTCCGGAGGACCGTTATGTAGGAACGTAATCCTACGTTAAAAACTTATCTGAGAGACAAAGAAATAATTTTAAACCTTCGTTTTTCAACGATATTAAAGATTTATAATTTTGAAGGATGGTTTTGGATAGTTACAAGGAATTATGATTATAAATGATTTTCTTAGATGGCTTAACGGGGACTGTCAAAGGGGGCATCCTCACTTAATCATTCAACTGAACTACTTACCGTGTACCATGATACAAAGTGGTGATATTAAGTTACGCTGTTAACCTATTTTCCCTCATGGTGATTTTATTTTCTGTCATAGAACATCTGCTAATGATCCGCCTGGTGTTCGTAATAATGTTATGGGGAGCATCCACATTGCTTTATCCGTATCATGTATTATCCTTTGATGGATTTGCCAAAAATCCGACATCTAGCGGTACTGTCGAGAATACAGTCGTTTTCTCTCGACGGTACTACTTCCAAGTCGTTCACAAAGAGTGGAAGTAGGTCATGGGAAGCGCCTGTTCATTTGTCCCTCTGCTTGTACTTGACATCGGTTGTTCGCTTTTCTTCTTTTATCCGCAAAATGTCTCCGCACTGTCAGGTTCCATTTTCATATTTTTATTCGTAATTGAAACCTGTGAGGGTTTTTTTTTTCTTCGAAAGCTATGGCTAATGCGAGGAGCAAAATCGGATAACATTAAGGCTGCTGTACACTCAGGGCCCGATTATGAACGCCGGGAGCCCCTGGGCAGATGCTATTTGGTCCCCCCCCCCCTACGAACATTTTTAAAAATAAGAACTATGCATGGGCTATACATACTATTATAAGTACTAGGTGCATACACCAATGGAATTTAGGGGCCCCCTGGGGCCCTGGGCAAAGTCCCGATTTGCCCATGTGATAAAAAGGCCCTGTGTATACTAACCCTATTGGATTCACTCACCTCATTGTTAACCTATGGAGAAAATTTGCCCAAGAATTGCTGACTTGGATTTAAGGGGATGGTGGACTTTCATATTACCAAAAATCGAACAAAAATTATAATTTTTTTTTGGGGGGGGTGTATTAATATTTTAAATGTATTTAAATATTTGATAGAATACATTTAAGGGGGGAGTACACCTTTGCACGTGCAAAATACACTGGTTTTACTGCCAAGCTTAATTTGTTGTCAAACAGTTAATTTGTAATTAATTTAAACCAATTGTTTAGGGTGAATTGTACAAAGATTTATCTATTAGAAAACAAAAGCAGAATTTAGGGGAGATTATTAGAAATTATTTTATGTAAAAAAAGTACTTAATGTTTTATGAAAAATGGATCTTAGGTCAATGCATTGCGCACACATTTTTTGAAAACTATGAGAGATATATATTAAATTATTTGTATATATTCTATCCATAGGCTATAATTTAATCTACACCTAAAATAATTACCATATTTCACATAAAAATATTTTTTTTCAGGCAAATGTTTCGTAATATACAAAAAATATCATAAAATTTTATTTTAAAAACTTTCTGTAAAAAAATTTGTAATATGTGCTTACTTAAGTTTAGGTAGAAATTGTATAAAGATAGAAGATATAGATGTATGCAAAATTTTAGCAATTTGTAACGATTAGTTTTGAAGAAATAGTGCGCAGAAGTTTGATAATAGCCGTTTTCATAAAAAGCCATTTAAAGTATAAAGTTTCAATGAATTTCTTTACTATTAGCTTTATACATTTGACCATAAAAGCAGTTCTAATTGTAGTATCGACTTCATTTTTATTCCAAAAAAATTCCTTATGTTCCATTTTTCAAAATTAAATCATAATAAAAAATTGATTTTTTTTTAAGGTTTTAAGGTGTACTCTCCCTCTTAAAATACACTCAAGAGCCAAAACATTATGACCACCCCTACATTTTGCAATGAATTCGCCTGGATGACGTGGAAGGCACGTGATCAGGTGGAAGTGGTATTTAACTGCTACTAGAGAGTCTGAAGAATCATTCTTTCACTTACTTCTGTGTGTGATGGGAAAGGCTGCGGATCTAAGCGACTTTGATAGAGGGCAGATTGTAATGGCTCGAAGGCTCGGAACAAATATTTCCGAAACTGCACGACTAGTGGGTTGTTCGCGACCTACAGTTGTTAGTACTTATGCAAAGTGGATGAATGACGGTGAAACCAGCAGTAGACGACATGGTGTTGGACGTCCACACGCTATCAAAGAAAAAGGTCGTCGGAGACTGTCTCGCATGGTGAAGAAAAACCGGAGCCAGACAGTGGCTCAGCTGACAGCCCAATACAATGCCGGGCCAAGTAGAATAGTATCGCAACACACTGTTCAGCGGACATTGTTGGATATGGGGCTACGCAGCAAACGTCCCACTCGTGTGCCTTTGCTGACCAAACGTCATCGCCAACTGCGCCTGCGCTGGGCCCGGGAACATCGCGACTGGTCCATGGACCAGTGGGAGAGAGTTGCCTGGTCAGATGAATCATGGTTTGTCATTCATCACGCGATGGCCGTGTCAGGATACGCCGTCTTCCAGGCGAACTGTTGCTCCCTGAATGTACAGTAGGTCATACACAGGCCGGTGGTGGCGGTATTATACTTCGGGGGACGTTCTCTTGGGCTTCTCTGGGACCCGTGGTTGTGGTAGAGCAGACCATGAATGCTACAGGGTATCTGAACATCATTGCGGACCAGTTGCACCCTTACATGGCCTCTGTTTTTCCAGCTGGAAATGGAATGTTCCAACCGGACAACGCCCCGCGTCACAAGGCTAAAATTGTGTTGGAGTGGTTCCAGGAACATGATGCTGAATTCCAGTTAATGTCCTGGCCGCCTAACTCACCGGATCTCAATCCGATAGAACACATTTGGGATGTCATGGGACGGCAGCTCAGAGTTCAAAGACCACCAATTCGCAATATCTCGGATTTGCGTGACCGTTGCTTAAACATCTGGTACAATCTGTCTCCGGCCATCTACCAAGGACTTGTGGCATCCATGCCAAGGCGGGTTGAAGCTGTGTTGCGCGCCAAAGGTGGGCCAACTCGTTATTGACAGGTGGTCATAATGTTTAGGCTCTTGAGCCTATGTAAGGAAAAGTAAATTGAAAACTTGGTGGCTTTAGAATAGTAAATATTAAAGGTAGGTGAAAAAATATCTTTTAAAGGGCTTTTTATCAAAATGAGTCATTTCCAGATTTGCAAGTCTTTGAAATGCTCCTTGTGTCACAATTTTTGACGAAATTTTATAAAATTTATAATAAAGACTCCTCTTATATAAAGTTATGTATCCATTTCAGGTTTCGACGTAATTAAGATTATTAAAGTTTAACTTAAGTGTAGAAAAACACAAAAATTTCACGAAAATTCAGTGTACAAGCATAAAAATATTTCTAGAAATTGACTATTCAACGAAAGCACAAAATAATACATATCTCTGTTCAAAATGTATTTATAAGCAATATAAATGCAAAATTAAGGGGGAAAGTTAAAAATTGTGTCACAAGGAGCATTTTAAAAAACATAATGAAATTTCAATTTTTAAAATATAATTTTTTTTTAAAAATATTTATAAAATTTTATAAGGTGTTTGATATAGTTATACTTCCATGAATATATGTGCAAAATTTCATATCTCTGAGGTAAAACTTTCAAAAATTGCTTTCTAATGTCCACCATCCCCTTAAAGATTTTTTAAAAATTGTACTCCGAAATAGAAAAAGAAATTTTACACTTTGGGGCATTTTTCGTTTTTTTTAATGTAAATAATATTTTTAAATTTCAATTATTCGGGGGGAAAATATGGTATAGTGTGATTTAAACGCTCATGTTGCAAGGTGCAGAAAAGTTCAGGCTATCTGAAAATACCACTTTTATTGGATTATCAGCATTTATGTAGCTGTAAATAGTAGACAAATTTTCTCCATGGGTTAACATTGAGGTGAACGAATCCAATAGAGTTAATACACGGCAGCCTTAATGCACTTTGTACTTTGACGAAAACTTCTAGGTGATTTACTGAACAGATAGCGCTAATTCATTCTACTATTAGTAATTATTTAAGAATAATAATATTTATTTATTTTAAACTTGGTTATTCTACTATTCAGTCATTCTGCATCAAATATTTTTTTTAAAAATTGGCTTTAAAATAGAAGTTTTAGGTGCTGCTGTCGCATTTATTACCCACAGGAGAGGGTTGGGGAGCATTTGAAAGAATAGATTAAAATTACAAAATTTTTAAAGAATGACTTGATATTGACATGAAAGGGTCCAACCAATGGCGGCTCCAAGGGGGGGGGAGCAGTAGGGGCAATTTCTCCCCCCCCTCCCACAAAAAAATCTTGGCGTATTTTATTTTTCATAGTCTAAAATTATACAATCGTAGACCTAATACTAAATGAGTTTAAATTTAAAATGAGACGATGCTTATTTCTTATACTTATATATATATATATATAACCCTAAGAGCCGACGTTGCCCCCCCCCCCAAAAAAAAAGAAAAAACTCTGGACTGGAGCCGCCCCCGGGTCCAACGTTTTTTTTAAATACACACTATATGAGACTAAGACCTGGGTGGTTGCCTCAAATTCAGAATCAATCGAAGTCTGGCGAACTCAGACCTTGAAAGCCGGGCCCGAACTCACCTGACGTCACTATGACGTCTCCAGGTATGACGTAGCTTCCTACATAAATATGGTAATTTGACCGCGTAACCAGAAAGTGACCCTTCCCTACTGTTTCCTTACCTCAGTTACGTTCATTGCGCTCATGGTAGAGTGCTAAGATGAGGTAATGTTTAGACATTTCACTAAAAAACACTTTCCTTTACGATAAATGCTTTTAGAAATATAAATATGTGTTTTCTGGACAGGTTCATGGTGCTTTTCCTTTTCAGAGAATGATAGAGAAAGATAAAAAAAAAATTGAAGAGTAGTTATTGTACGCCTTTCATTTGAATTTGCAATCGTTAGTGTAGTTCCTCTTATAACAATAAATTACTTAGTTGGCATAACGTGACCTTGGGTTGCTTGTCAATTTAAATCATTAGTGTGCAATCCTGATTTATATCTTAATATATCCCTTTTTTTTTACTATCTTCAGGAAATTATTCATACTACTTACATCTGTAAGAAAAAAAATCTTTGACATACATTCAACTTGCTCGAATATCTTATTTAAAAATGGATTTTTTTTTTACTCATGGATATCAAGAACTAATGAGGATTGTAAGAGAAGCACTTTTACTTAACATTTACTTTTACATTAAGAGAGCACTCTTCAAGTTAACGTTAAATGTTTTTGTTACCGCATATTGATGTATTTAAATAATTATAAAATGTGTACATCGCGAGAAAAAAAGGAAAAATGTTTCTCTTTTATTTGATGATTTATTAGGTATACTTCTAATTGACAGAATGACTGATAAGATATCCTTGAGTTTTGGAAAAATTATATTTTAGAGTGGCCTAACAAGTAGTGGTGCGTAAATTTCACATAAAAAATATCGAAATTTCGCAAAAAAAATTACAATATATAAAATTTCGCATTTATTCGCAAAAATAAATTTTTATGTATATAAATTCAAAAATTTCGCATTTATTAAAAAAAATCACAATTTTACTTACTTCGTTAGGTAAGTATCAAAATTCTTAGTTAAAAACTAACATTGTAGTAGTCTCCACATTCTCTTCCTTAAGTCTTTAGAAATAGGTAATAAGCAAATTCGAGAGTGAGATATCGCAGTTAAAGACCGTGGATGGTCTTAAATAAGCAATTATGTTAATAAATTATTACTATTATTAACTAATTTCGCTTAAAAAGCCATTTATCACCGAGTTTTCACCGAAAAGTAGTAAAAAAATAATTTTCGCATTTATTTGCTCACATCGGCAAATTTTGCATTTATTCGCATCTATTTCGTAAATACGAAAATTACGTATTCCTACTAATAAGATATAATAAGATCTATTTATCAGCACCATACTTTCTCCAGGTGTTGGGTTTCCATTTTGAATGAGAAGTGAATTTAAATTTAAATTTACGATATCTCAAAATCACATAAATGATCTTTGTTTCCCCACATTAAATGACGTAAAAACTTAATAAAAAAAATTTTAAATAAGAAAACACTGATAATAATTCTATTAATTTAGTATTATTAGCAGGGAAATATTAAGGTTTTTCTGTTCCCCAACATTAAAATTATTGATTACAGCAAAGTAATGGGATTTTCCACTGTACATCTTTTTACGCGCTTTAAGGCCATAGGTCAACAACATTCGTTTAGTTGTGAAAACAGATATGACGCATATTATCAAAATATCTAAATTCATTTGTATGCTTTTTTATAATAGAGGAGTTTTTAAATCCTTATAGAATATTCTTACTAAATAGACACCAAAATAATTAGAGTTACTTTAAGACTATCCTTGTATTATTTTAAACAACCAAACATTTTCTAACTAAGCTCCGTAATTGACAAAAAACAATTGAAGTTTTCTAATTAGAAACTTTGAATAGGATTTCTGAAGATAATTTGTAAATGTAGGGAAACTCACTGGCATCATTTCATTACTGAATGTATAAATAAGTCAACAGCGATTTGGCTGAGGACTTGTAAATCCTCGAGTGTATTGTATGAATTAAAATCTAGCGACAAAAAAAAACAAGTTGATGTGAAATGTATTGTGTAGTGTCCTTCCTGTTCATTCACAAACTGATGCGTACTGACATCCACATATACAAAAGATTTTCACACATTTTTGAAAGATATTTTTCGATGTGGGAGTACAACTTTTATTTTTAAATATTTTATCTAATAAATCTTTTGTTTTTCTATATAAGCGAGATTTTCAGGATTAAAGCATATTCCTTAAGTTACGATACTGTAAAATTTAATTCCTATTCACCCGTTTTCCTCATTCCATCCATTGTTTTAGGTTTTAGTTTAGAAAGGGATTACTGTTACAATCGAAACGCACCATAACCGATAATCAACCCACCTAGAGGCTTTGAAGGGTTATCGAAAGACAGAGGATTTTTATCCCTTTTGCAATTTTTTTGCAAGATATTTGACGGTAGATTTTAACGTTTGACTAATAGCGTTGTTGTGATAGTCAGTTTAGTTCTTTTATTCGCAGCGCTTTGGTCACTATTTGTTACGCAAGGGCTATACTATTCCGCATGCTTTCGAGTGTTGCTGTTTGAAAGCTCTGTAAGTAAAATAATGGTATTTTCCCCGTTTGATGTGATAGTTAAAGCAATAACTTGCTAAAACATTAAATTCTATCTGGCATTTTGTCCAACTTCCTTTAGTTTTATTTTTTGCTTGAATGAGGCACTATAAATAACCATTAATCCGTTACTGAAACGAACTTAGGATTCGTTAAGTTTTTCTTCCTGTTTTACGGAAGCAAACTGACTTTTCTTTTTTAACTCTTTCAATAAAGAAATCAGCCTTAGCAAGAGTAAAATAAACCAGTAGTCCCCTGCCTATGATATTTCGACTTACGATGCATTCGATTTGACGATAGGGCGGAAGCTATGTGTAACGATGGAAACCTCAGTGCTGTCGTCAACCGACTATGGACCTTGAGAAAAGATTATTTCTTTACCCTTAAAATGAATAAAAAATTAAAGAAAGTTATTCGAATAACGGACCCTTGGAATCTTGCTCTCTCTTCTAATATCAGCTTTTCTCAAGCCTCATGAGACGAGTGAACTGATAACCACGTATCAATGCCATTTTGATCATTAATTTTAGTTTAGTGTTTCACATATTCTCAAGCCCTCTACGCCTTCAGGTTGTTACATTAACAGTGGGTTCACACACAAACATTTTCAGTTTAATATTTAATTCAGCATTCATTGAATTATATAAGATACCTGTATTGTAACACAGGCTTTGTGTTAGATGCTTTTACTCTCATGTAGGCTAATGTTGGTGTATGTAAACGTTCTGAACATTTTTTTTTGGTTAGGCTGCACTGAGGTGTTCTTTAGGTTACGTGCAGTTTCGGTGGGCTTATAGGGAAGTAATCTCATTATAAATTGGGTACTACCTGTATCCCCCAACATTACATAGCCCCGTCTTCTCCAGTTATGTTGACTGTAATGATGAATTATTTCGAATCGTGATGTGTACATACCAATCAGTCACTCGCCTGAACAAAAGGAGGTCCACCATATGTTCTTGGTTTTTCATATTATCAATATTATCACTGTGCTGCCAATTATTCAAAGTATTTCAAAGATCTTCGTGTTGCTAAAACTTTATATAAAACTAGTTGTACCCGTCAAAACATGACGGCTAGATAGGCAATAAATGTACTAACGTATAATGTACAAATTATACTCAAACAATCAATGCCAAAATGTTGAAAATCATATAATTCGCAGAAACACATTAATGCGTTTTAAGCGGCGTCGTGCTTAGTGAGTAACTAAAGCCATATTTAAAAATGTCACTGAGCATGCGCAGAAAGAAATTTTTTCAATTGTAAATTATCGCTAATTAAACAGCGAGAAATAAACAATATCCATCAGGTTTAATATTATATTTCACAAACGTAATTAATTATCATAAAGATAAAAATGGCAGAGAGAGGTCTAGAGAGACTCCTCGGAATAAACGTATTTATCATTAAAGCATGTCACTGAGCATGCGCAGAAACAGTCAGTTTCTAAAGCCAGATTTAAACATGCCACTGAGCATGAATCAATTTTTAACTGTAAATTATCGCTAATTAATAGAAATTGCGGTTAGAAAATCCAAATTTGACAAATCTACAGATCACAATCTTTCGTTTAAGACCAAAATGAAGTTAATTGATGCAGTAGTTTTTTCTTACGGACTGCGCAAAAAGTCGGCCTAGCAACTTAAATATATAGATCATGCAAATACCTTCTCCAAATATTTCTTCGTGATGTTGTTTTTTGGGTTAAAGACACAGAATTTTGCCAGTTTTACGTCTAACATTTCATTTTTTTTTTTTTTTGGGGGGGGGAATGCAAATTCTGTTATTTTCCTCTCGTATTACGAATATTTCTCTTCAAAAAGAGCAAAGATTATACCTCGGGTCCAAAGTTTATTTACTTGCACAATTTTAAAGCAGCGATGCTGTTGCAGATCATAGTGTAGTGTCATTTAATAAACTATGGCCAAAAATGTCATGTCCGCAGTATTTTTCCCCCTTAATTTGTACAAAGCTGTTAAAAAACGTGAAAAGTCGTCTATATTTACACGCGTAGACAAAGAAATTCGCATAATAATAGCATAACATTTTACATCCCTTTATAATGCATAATTATATTTTCTGAATGATATATTCACTCAGTCAAAGTGAAGTTTTTAGCTAAGGAAAACTGAATCACTGCGTATTTTTAATTAGTTTGTAAGTAAACAGAAGGTGATTATGATGAGATTTCATTTATATGTTGATATAAACAGTAATATTACAAAAGAAACCATAGCATGAAAATGGGGGGAAAAAAGTTAGTAAAGAAAAACTTTAAAATATCCACTGTAACTGCACATTATAGTTTTACATTTCTATTATTTTTAATCAATATTTTAAGTTTTTTCTTCCCTCACGATATTAAAGTTTCTCCGCTAAAGTGTAATAGTTAGAAAAACAAGACGTTTAGATTAAATAATATGACGCCATCTGCTTTTACGTTGCTATATTTTAGGGATATTTTTTCAATAATTGTTTTCTCCCCTTAAAGGGAAAGTTTATGCTGTTATTGTTAACTTCGAGGAAAACGTTCACGGCATATTTTCCTTGATGAAAAATCAAATGTCTATCTATTGAAACAAAATCTCTTCAAGGCATTTACATCTGAAGGTCATCTGCACAATATTTCCTGATTTTTTTTCTTTGGTCTCACTACACTTGCTCGGGCTATAACTGGCTATCATTTACGATTCTATATTCTGAGATTCTACTTGGGGATTCAATCCGGAATGATAACACTCATCAACAAGGTAAGCGCAGCAATTTTTGAAGGGTCTAAAGTTTTTCACGTTTTAATATTATTTTCGGTTCAATTGTATTCTTATTTCTATAGCAGTAAATCGCACTTATGTGCGATTTTATGGTAAAATATACTTGCTAGTACAAAATTTAAATTATGCTTACATCTTTTTTAATTTTAGCCTCTTTTTTTCATTTTCTTTAATGAAATGCTCTACGGAATGTACAGTGAATATAGCACTTTCCCTGAGGCAAATTGCTCTCATGTGGTTTGGCCGCAAAGAAAATTTCTTTAATTATTTGCTTTGCTGTTGACCAACCACCCATACTCTATGACTTACAACTGAAACTGAAAGAAGAAGAAAATAGGAAATATATAGTGATATATAACTTCTAGTGACTGTCCTTGAAGTTGTTATTTATATACATATATGTATAAGTGTGTGCCTGTGTGTATATATGTATATATATATATATATATATATGTGTGTGTGTGTGTGTGTGTGTGTCTGTATCAAAAACCCTAAAATTTTTAGAGATCTAAGTTTTTACAATATATTTAGTTCTATTAGAAAAAAGTTGGATCTGAAAAACTTAGAGCTTACATCTCGAATACGTCAAAAAATCAGAATTTGTGTCTCTAAACTGAGCTTATCTCTTTTATAACACTGTATGTCTTCTTTCACCTCTTCTTTTCTGTGTAATAAAGTATGCCGAAAACACAGCTAGGAATGCTTTGTTTCTCTAAGTTTGAGCATGAACTGTGATTTTTTAAAGTTAATGTGTAGAAAAAGCCCGTATTTTCATTTAAATTGATTTTTCTCTCGATTTAAAAAAAAAAATTAGTGTTTCTAGTGCGTAAGAAACTAGATTTTTTCATAGAACTTTTATATCCTCTCTAAAATGAAGATAAAGTGATGTAAAGGTAGATATTATCTAAAAGGAAGAATAAATAGCATCGTGCTGTAATTTTTTTTCCCCAGAAAAAGTGAGATGTGAGTGGTTAGAAGGGGGCCAAAAATAAAATAATCTTACGTACTAATTACTAAGTGAGAAGAGCTGTTAGTTCTTAGATCACTTTTCATCTAAGTGATGGCTCATAAAATTCTGTCTACCTTTCCAACTCCAATAATTATTTTCCTTCGAAGACGTATTGAATACTATATTTCGTCCGAAAATGCATCATGGTGATTGGCTCATTTTATCTGATTTTAAGAGTGAAAAAAAATTTTCTCCATCTTCTTTCGTATCATGATGTTCCTTTTTTATATTTGTGATGCAAACCAAGAAAAAGAACTTTACGTCGTAAACGCAAATTTCACGGGAGAGCCCAAAAAATTCGTTCAAGGCTAAATTACCGAAATTTCTATTTAATGATTTATGACCAATTTAATGATCAATTCCTCGAAAGTTTGATTACTTTTTCCTCACTAAGCTGAAAAATTCAGTGAGAACAAAAAGTCTGATTAATACTTAATTAAAAACTCGAATATCTTATGACACGATCAATTTCTTACTGATTCATTAATGCGTTAAATCAATAAATACAAAAATATGTTTAGTTATAAATATTTAATACAATATTAAAAATCTGAAACTATCTTAAGTGGTCTTCACTTCGGAATAAATAAAAAACTCTTATTCCCTCTTTATGTTTTGAAATGATGATATCATATTTATAAAGGTAGGATATTAAGTAACAACACAACCTATGGAAGTTAACTGTGATGTAAATTTTAAATATTTAATTTAAAAACTTTTTTATTTCAAAAATATACAAAATAAAAAGAACATGTTTGTCTAAATGCTTTATACATTTCTGAAGTCTTTCTAACTTGTTTGTAAATTGTTTAAAATCTATTATAGTTCGAAGACTGAATGTTATTTTTATTACGTTTTCTTTACTTATGTGATTTTCATTATTTATTTTTTACTTATAATGGAAATCCCAATATCTCTAAAATCAGATATTTTACAATCTTAATACTTATATTTAAAAGAGGGAGTATATGTACGAAAAACATTTTATTACATAAAATAACCTGTCCTAAAATCTGAAGAAGGGATTTAATAAATCACTAAACTTTTTTCCAGCCATCCTTATTCACAGGCAGTTAGTTATACAGCACGAAGGATCGACAAAGGATCTACACATGATGATTTTGATACTGCTTGTGAGCGAAATTTTATTTGGCGACTCGTAGCTTTCTCCCCCAGTGTTTTGAATTGAAATATTCAATTTCTACCTGAAGCCGGGTGTTTATTCATTGAAGTAGGTAATTGTAGTACGAAGTTCCTTAAATATCGCACACACGCACAAGCATTTATATATATACAGAGGCTGTTCACACATTTTTTAGACGATGTATATTTGTATTCACAAAACTAAATTACATAAAATTATTGTGTTTTAAATGGTTCTATTTGACATCCCTTATTCTAAACTAGGACTAACTTCGACACCGCAATTTCCAGGATAATAATGCCTTTTAAAGTGTCAGAAGATGTATTCTATCCCATTCCTCCTGAACAGCTTTCCAGAGTCCTGTAGGGTTCTGGGACGACGCTTGGATAATGCGATTTAAAAGTCCGAAAGCACAAAAATCCATAGGTGATACATCGGGAGATTCAGTAGGGATATCAGTGAGGGTATGGCCTTGATTACCAGTTTTTTGTTCCATTTCTTTTAGGAAATTACAGTGGATTTGATGTGTCACTGCTAGCTTGTCCTGTGGAGTCTCACAGATTGATGGCACTGTGGTAAAGCGATGGTATTTCAATTCAGAAAAATTGGCGATAAAATATGTTCCTGATAGTATTTGGAGTTAATTCTTGACATTTTTTTCCACTCTCTTTATTTTTAACTTGCCATTATAAGAAAACCAGCAACAATCATGAATCCCTTAGAAAAAACTTTCTTTCGTTCTTTGAACCATGTAACTTGAAATTTTTTTCTCCCCTTTTATGATAATAAAGGGGCTCGTTTTTGTTGCAATCATTAAATACACCCATGATCATCTACTGTGACAATTGTTTTCCATTTTTCTTTGTATAAGTGTTTCTCATATAGAATTCTGCAGCGTGTCCTGCGTTCAGCGATATGATTCTGAAGAAGACGATGCACATTGCGTTTTTTTCGCTTTCTTAAGATTTAAATCAACGTTTATCATTTTGTTTTCAGTGGACACCGAGCATTTTAATGATTTTGCAACTGTCCTTTGACTAGGGGGATTTTCTTTTAACATTAAACAACGTACCTTTGCAATAGTCGAAGATGTCCATTTTTTCTTTGGATACTTGTTTGGAATTTTTGTCGCACTTGAGACTCCAATTTGACGTTTTTGTTTCCTTTCTTGTTGACGATATTACCTATCGACGCTTTAGATATCACAAAACCATGACTCTTACATCGTTTTTGGATAACGGAGTATGCATATTTCTCTTCGGAAAGAGCATAAATGTAGCCTTTAGAATCCCTCGCCTGAATAATCTCTTTTTAAACTGGACCGTCAGGTGGCTGCTTCTATTGACCACTTTTGCTATTAAAACCCCCCGTTTCTCTCTTTTTTCCGATATTTCGGGATTTCACAGTTTTAAATTGTTAATTCCTATTTTTTCTAAGCAACCCCCCCCCACCCCGTTTAAGGTTCCCACGGTTGTTCCCCATAATTAAGGCATTACACACACACACACACACACACACATATATATATATATATATATATATATGTGTGTGTATGTGTGTGTGTGTAGTAATACACGATTAGACACTTAGAAGTTAATAAAGCAGAGAGCACAGGCACAGTTCTTCCAATGATCTTATTCCAAATTTATCATCATAGAGATGGACTTCAGCAAAAGACTCACACAGGGGACAGTCGATAATCATAAGCTGAGAGAAATACACAAGAGATGGTAAAAGTCAGGCAAGCAGTCGTGGCTAGAACTTTGCGCCAAGCGCCGCGTAGAAAAAAACAAACGTTAAGCACGAAGGTTATTTACAGGATGGCACTTTAACGAGATAGCGTGGTGATATGACTTTACATGACGGCTGCTGAAGTTAAGATAGCACAAAATCTTCCTTGCAGGAGTATGTAAATGAATTTTTTCCCTATTTGACCACCAGGGTTTATAATATTTCATTGGTTAGAAGTGGGAAACGACGAATTTTTAGGCTCACATGCTCTATGCCATGGTGCTTTTTTAAGTTTTTACAACTAAGTTTGAAAGTAATCCAGACTGGGGCAAGACTGGAGTTGTAGGGCTTTGTAAGTGGATAATTGCTCTGGACAGGACTTATTTATGCATTACTACTTAAAGTTTATAGGGAGAGAGCTTTTTAATTGCTTCTTGGCCATATATGGTAATGTTATTGAATTTGATCCTTATTGCAGGTTGAGACACGTCCCAGTGATTGGGGAAAATGTCAACACGGGCCTTAAGGGCTGATAGAATTTAATCAAATAAGTTATCTTAAGCTGCGTTTACATGGACAACAATAATACCCGGGATTACCCGCTAATAGGGAAAACCTTCGAAATCCGTTTCATGGGACCACATTTTCACCCATGCTTTTACCCGTCCTGTTAACCGGGAAGTAAAGGCCGTCACATGATTCGGCGGAAGTGATCCTCATACACCATCATTCCTTGTAAATCACGTTATGGGTCGATCCCAGCCGGTGTCATACTTTTTCCAAATTCACTGTATTGCTATTTGTTAGCTTTCCACCTTCAAAACTCCGCATTTATCTCGTTACGAAGTCTATGGTCTGGGGAAGGCCTTTTTTTTTCCATTGCTGTTTCTTTTGACCTCGAATTCTTAAATTTTAAAAATAACAACAAAAAAAAATCATAAAACTTTAAAAATCCAAAAAGATTGGAAAAACTTACAAAAATATTTTTGTATTCTATATCGGCTTTTCTGGCCTCTTAATATTATTACTTTTTTGTTTTCCGTGGATCATTAGGTCTATCTAATTTTTCTTCTAATTTTCTTGAGCTTGTAACTCTATATGTTTTCTGTTAAAATTAACTTTTTTGTTTTAATTTAGACTTTACTATTATTTTTGGTCTTTTACCCGCGTTATTCTTACCTTAATATTTCAATTCACTGCTTAAAATTTTAACTACTGAGCACTCCCACCTTGATTACATATATTTTGCTTACAGGAGATAAAGTCGACACGACCAATGCACTCCTCTTCTAAAACACAATTACGTCTGCGTCTATTTGTTATTTAAATGCAGCACATGTCAGTCGCTGTTGATAATTATAGAACGGTTACGATTGTTTTCAAAAATAAATTTAGAAAATAGATAGGAAAAAAGGAATATAAGAACTAGAAGATTGATGCGGATATTAGATATAATCGTACGATCTATGGCTTCATCGCTAAATTTAGTTTATCCACAACAAAGAATGTGGGCAAAATTACGAAGCTCTGTTTGGTGGGAAGAAATTGTTTTAAATTCCTGAAGTAATAAAGACTGGAAAGAAAATTTTCCAATCGATATGTGCATTTTTTTAAATTATAAGATTAATTGTAAGATACTTATTGTTTTAATAAATCCTTTTATAAAATCAAAATGTAATTTTGATTTCAATTTTGTTTCAGTAATTTTTAGTCATGTATAAATAAAAAAATCATAAATAGATATAAATAAATTTTTATCTGTGAATTCTAAAATAATTAATTTATAAAGAAATTTTAACGTTACGTTTAATTATTGATTATACTTATTAAATTTATTAATTGTACCATAACACTTTAAATGAAAATGTTATTGAAATTTTAGTGAAATGAAATTTTATTTCTTATTTTACATACCAGATGGCAGTACCATTCTATTTATAATGTAATTGGGGATGAGTTTTTTTTTAAAACTAGATGGGCAAATCAAGAAATAAATGAAATCCTCCAGAAAAAATAGGCACTTTTCTACTGCTTTCTTGAAAATTATGCGATCGTTAAGGAGTTCCAGATCCTTCCATCGATCATTTAGCTGCATTTTCATGGATTCATACAAGTTCAAACCCGCCATGTTATTTACTCCCAGCTTCGAAATGCATCATGGGTAATTAGCGGGTTTTATCCTGGGTCGAAGCAGAGTCGAAAATCCACCCTGCATTTTTCCCTATCGTAGGGGAAAAGTAAGAAACGACCCTGCTTTTACCCGGGTTTTTGGCACATGTAAACGGCACTTTAGATTGCGTTTTGGGAAAGAGGTTGTGTTGTGTTAGAGAAGGGAATTGGAATAACCATCACGTAAAATTTAGGAGCAGGCATTTTTCATCACAATCCCCCCCTCCTCCTCCAGAAAAAAGCTCTTTCTGAATGGAGGTCTTTTCCGATTGACATATAATTTTACAAAAAAATAAGATAGTGTTAAACAGATAACACTAAATACAGCAAATGCAGAATGACATAAATCTTCTAAATTATACCGCTAACAGAATAACAACCACCATACATCAAATTCAGTATCAGTATTTAATATTCATAGCAGTGTAATATCCCCAAAAATATTATTCTATAAATTAATAAGTAATACAAATATACCAAATTCTTCTGTTAATAACTACCACATTTCATTTCGTTTTTGAACACCAGAATTTCAATTAAGCAACTTTTTTTTGCTTATTATTAAACTTCAAATATAGGCAATTACATTTAAATCCTCCAGTTATATATCTTTTTTATGTTCCTTATTATTCTTCAATATTCTTAAAAATATTTCTTTATAACTTTATAACATTTCCCAACATTTATTAATTTATATATTCTTATTTAAATATTTATATTGATCATAATAAAATTTCGAGTATTTTCATGGAAAGGGCTCTTCTTTATTAGCAGACAGATGTAGAAAAGCATCCGTACGTATAGGACGCTTAGTAGCCTTTTAAGAAGGGAAGGAGTTATATGTAAGATAACTGCTTCCTCTAATAGCTACTGATCCAGAAAATCTCTTATAAAACGTAAAATTCTTAAATCTTTACACAACTTTCAAAAACTTAACGTACCTGAGGATTCAGAACCATATTTTTCAACAATGTAATTATATAAAAGTACAAAGTTATGGAAACTTGTCTAAGATGCTAAGTTAGTATTATCTGTACTTTAATACCTCAATAGTTTATAACAATTATTTTATACTCTTATAATTCTTATAATGTACAATGAACGATTTAAAGTACCGTAATTTCGCACGTAAGCGCCGCGGCGTAACGTAAAAAAGTTCAAAAATTGTCGGGAGCGGCGCCTACGCCGATTTCGGATTTTAAAATCATTTTGTCTTGTGCTTTTCTACTAAAATTGAGCCTCACGCATTACTTGAAAGGGCGTTTATCACTGTGGATGTGCCAAGTTCTTGACTATTTTTGGTAAAGCATGACGATGATGTCATGCGCACTTTGGCGACCACACACGTTCATTGTTGTCGTTCTCTCTTTCTGCGAAAATAGTTTTTTTCCTTACTGTGGAACTATTTGACAAAATGACTCCAAAACATATAAACAAAAGCTACTGCGCTAAATTTAAGTTGAATGTAATTGCCAAAGCAAAAGAGATCGGAAATAGAGCAGCTTGCTGAGAGTTCAGTATTGATGAACGTTGTGCTCGGCGATGGCGCTCCGAAAAGGAAGTGCTACTAAAGATGCCGAAAAGTAAGAGATAATGCAGAAGGGGGAAAGCTGCTGAGCTTCTCTCAACTGGAAACTAACCTTGAGAAATGGATTTCATTCCAGAGAAGTAAGGGCATTCCAATATCAATAGTAAAGATACGTTTACAAGCCAGAGTTATGGCGGCGAACACGGAAATAGACGAATTCAAAGCTAGATCCAACTGGTGCTAGCGATTCATGAAACGATAAAACCTCCCCGTTTGGACCCGAACAAAAGTGGGGCAAAAATTGTCTGATGATTGGGAGGTAAAGAAATTTTCCTGAAGTTTATATAGGACCAATTAAAGGACAACAAGTTTTCCACCGAACAGGTGATCAACATGGACAAGGTGCATTTGACTTTCGACTGTCCTCCAAGCAGGACAGCTAACAAGGTTGGCGAAACTTCAGTGAGTATTGTTACTATCGGTCACAGAGAAAATGTCATTTACTTGTGTCTCTTGTCTTGCACAGCAAGCGGTGAAAAACTGAAACCTATGTTGGTTTTTAAAAGAAAAACTTTCCCCAAAGGAGAATTTCCTAATGACGTTGTGATTCGCGCGAACGAGAAAGAATGGATGAATGAAACACCAATACAAGATTAGTTCAACGAAGTCTGGCGGAAAAGGAAAGGGGACTTTTTCAATCCAAAAGGACTACTTATAATGGACTCGATGAAGGCCCACTTGTCAGAGCCTGTTAAAGTTGCAGCGAAGACTATGTCTGCAAATTTATCGATAATTCCCGGAGATTTGACAAAATTAATTCAACCACTTGATTTGGCTGTAAACAAAACATTTAAGTGCCGAATGCAAAGTCTCTTGGAATCGTGGATGATTAAAGGTATACATTCCTACACAAAATGCGAAACTATGCGAAAAGCAACTTTCGTAGAAGTCTCGAAGTGGGTCTCTCAAGCATGGAGAGGTGTCTCTAATAAGACAATAATATCCGGTTTTAAAAAGGCAGAAATAATTGTTCCCACTGCCGACGACGACGATAGTTCTGATGACAACAGTTCTTCCAACGAGAAAGATCCAGGTACGAAAATTGATCCAAAAATTTTGTCTCTTTTCAATTCCGATACGAAAAAAGGGGACTTTAATGGTTTTGATTGATCGGTAAATCTTACCTATATATCTTATATTTTCATTTTGATGATTATTAGTATTAAATAATGTTTTTAATACTTTTATTCATACTTGTATGCTTTATGTATTCTACCCATTTGATGTACCATGATTATGTTTTTTTATTTTTCTTTTTTAATAATTTATGATCTTTTACTGTGAAATAAAATGGTGTTTGTACCCTTCTAGGTTTTATCTCACTTTTTGCATTGTACTACGGTAGACGTATAGTAGTACATAACATTTCATTACAAAAAGCAGTTTTATATAAAACAAATTATAATTTATTAAGAGAAAAAAAAAGTTAAATTATAATTTAGTAATGGGTTAAATTATAATTTATTAAGAGAAATATTTAAAAATAGCCCCACATTGAATTTATTACATTAAAATGTATTAGTTTATTATGGAAATAACCTAAAATCTCTGCTGGTGTCTCAATATTTGGTAACGGTACGGCAACTAAGAAAAATTTATATGCAGCGTTTACACCTGTGCGGTGCTTACCCCGATTTCGTTTTTTTTTTTTTTTGGGGGGGGGGATTTCAGTCCATGCAGCTTTTACGGTGGGTGCTGCACTTACGGTAGTTAATTGCACAGACTTTTGAAGACAATCAAAACTTTAATGCACTAAATATTATTTAGATATTTTTTATGTGTACTCATCTGCAGGCTGAGGTTTCGCCGCGAAATTTTGAATTTTGAACAAAATTTCGAACGTAGATGACTTACGAAAGATAAAGAGAAAAACTATCATAATCAAAATAAAAATGATTTGCTGTATGCTCGATTCGAGGCGATTTTCTTTCATTTGGGAGCGATGAATAACTTTCTCCTTAGCACTTTGTTAACCTCACAATATGTTCATAGTTCAGGGAATGACCTATTTTTTTCCCTCCTCCTTTTTTTTATTTTTTATTTTATTTATTTTTTTTGCTGGGATTTTTAAGTGCATGTGGGTCGAACGGTATTTCTGCAGTTGTGTTACATCCTTTTAATCGCAATGGGTATTTTGCTTTTTTTTTTTGGTAGTTTGAATTTTTTTGCAAGAATAAAGTATTTTAGTATAATCGAGTGTACAATTTCAGAGTCCTTTTAATCAAAAGATTAAGTTTATCAATTTCAAAACTTACGTTAGAGTATTGTTTTAAGATTGTAGTATAAGATCCACAATAAGGGGATGTAAGTTTACGAGTATTTGGATACTGAAATTCTTCATACATTACGAAGTCTCTGGGTTTCAAATCAGCTAGTTGAAGATGAGAGTCGTACCCATCTTTATTAACGTGGAATGACATCGACTATATTCTTTCCTCTCCGTAATTTTCCTAGCTTCCTCTATGGGTACATACTGTTTCTTGATATTGCCCTTAAATTATCGTAAGGAAACTTACCTACATAGATACGAAGGAGGAAATCAGAGACAAAATGAAAGGTATATTATATTCTTCAGCTACTTGAGTAAACAATTTTATCTACGCTATTTTTCCTTGGTATGAGGTGAGTTTACAATTAAGTTTCGTTTTTGATATTCGTATTTACCCTTTTGACAGTACTGTTCGTTTGAGATCTGGTGAGCGGATGTTAATTAATGGCTAACATTGCGTTTTTTTCTGAAAGACTGTAAATTTGGGTAGAAGTTAAAGCCGTATTACGGTCCTTAATAGTTTGCCCCCGCATATCGAAAGGCCGAATATCGAATATGTGTCCTTCCACATTAGAAATAAATATAACTGAATTAATTGTCAAAGTGAGAACAGTAAAGGTGTATATTGTGCGCAATATGGCGATCATAAGATCTTAATATTATCTATATTGAAAGGTGAAATTAGATAAATTATTCCTTAGACCAATTAAAGCATATTAATTTTTTCCGCTTTGCATTTAGCATCGGATTATTGACCTATTCGACTTAATGAAAGAAATACTGAAGAATTTGCATTAAATGTGGTGTTGCAGTGGAAGTTACCCTAATATTGTACTTATTATATATATTATATGTTTGAATTATATGGTTTTCATAGAGTAAAACAACGTACAAAAGTTTCCTCTTCGTATGTACTAGTCCGTATGTTAACATATCATAACAGTTTCTTATATTTCTTATGTTTATTTCTCTTTTTATGTTATATATATATATATATATATATATATATATGTGTGTGTGTGTGTGTGTGTGTGTGTGTGTGTGTGTGTGTGATAATGAACACAATGGGGAAATTACACAACGGGAATTATGCGAATGAACTTATTGGAGATGCAGTCCGCACGAGGGTGTTTATCATACAGTAAATTGCTGCGTATAACTTGGAGATATGCAGTCGGGCGTAGTGTTGATCGGGCGTAGTGTTGTATATACAGTCGGGCGTAGTTGGAAAGCACTGAAGAAAATTTAGGAGAGAAAACACTAATTCCAAGACGTGTTTTGTTTATCAGGGGCATTAGCTGCAGTGGCCACTGGACTTGCCCTGCGTCATGCAACAGGATGGGGGCGCGGAGATCTGTTTACATGATAAAGTTAAGAGAAGAGATGTGTAACCACCGGACTTCTGGCGTCCGTGTTCAGCAGATCTGACAGCAACGAAAGTTAGGCGCGAAGAGAGAAAAGTCTTCTGTTCAGAGCAAATATTAAATGAGTGTTTGGCGATATTGACACCAGAGGGCCTAAATTACTTAATTTTAATTGGACGAATTTAGTGTCATGGAGTTCACGTATCCACGGCGTGGTTCTCATGGGGATTAATTAATTTCTAGATAACGTGCTTGTTTGATCTGCGTTTCACCAAAAGGAAGAATTTGAAAACAGGACTTATTTATTGTATTCAAATTTAATGAGGCTTTCGGGTCGGGCCAGATATGGTGATGTTATGGAATTCAGATATTTCAAATGCCTGCTTAATGATCTGCAGGGCCAACATAATTATAACTTACATTATTTACAGGTTACAATTTTGAAAAAAGGGTCGTACTTTATTAAAAAGAGAATATGCTGTAAGAGTAAGTTAGGAAAACACGTTTTCTTGTTACATTTCTACCCCCATCGAAAGAAGAAAAGTTCTTACTGAAAGGAAGACTTTCTGTTGAAAAAATTTTAAGTACACTGTATGCAGCAAAGGGAACACATATTATACTATTGACAGAATATGAATCTCCTTGTGCAAATCCAATTTCAATATTCCATAATAATTGCTATACTTAATTTCAATATTCATATTCACTATCGAAAACAATATAATACCACAAAAATAATAACCTCTACGATAATAAGTCAAATAAATGTACTAAATTCTTTCTCAATATTTATCATATTTAATTCCTTATGTAAACACTATAACTTCCATAAGTAACACGATATTTTTATTTAGTCTTAATACAAGCCTTTTGGTTTCAATCCTCCTGTTATATAACCCTTACATCTTAAAACATACATCTCTTTATAACATTTATGAAAAATTACTTTTGTTTCTATTTATTATTATTTATGATTTTGAGAATTTTCTGGAATGGGCACTTCCTCTATAGCAAACGGATGTTAATAACCCGACCTGGCATATGGGACGCTTAGCAGTATTTGAAATATTCCGTTTTTAGTTAATGGATAACTGTTCTTTGACAATTTCTACTGTAACCAGAAAATCTCTTGAAAAACATATTACTCTCATACCATTATTTACCTTCAACTATATATATACTCATGAGGATTAAAAACCACATAAATTTTCAATTTACAATGTAAAAAAAGTACAATGTTTGGTAACTTGTGAAGAATACTAAGTTAACATGTTTGTAACTTAAGATTCATATAATAAACATTTTCTTAACACTTATAATTTCTTAAAAATAGATTACAAATTGTTTACATAAAGTGATAAATATTTTTGTGGATAAATTTAAAATTTAACTATTCAGTATTTTAATTAATTTTAGTCAGCTCCATCTGCATCCCTATCCTACGGCGAAATTTAGAAACCGAAACCTATCTCCACCATGGGAAAGGAGAGAGAAAAAAGATCTAATGATCAGCCACGCGATTCGAGTGCATGCAAAGCGATATGAACCGTATTCATTTATTGCTACTCCTCTCGGTGAGTAACCTTCGACCCTCCACATGTTTTTAGGATCGGCGTTCGCTAGCTCAGGGATGATCTAGTTTCCTATTCCTCTCTGTCACATAGAGGTGTTTCAAACTATACGCGAAGTAGATAATTTTACTGATTTGTAAAAGGATGAAACTGATATCGAATTTATATTAGCAAACATGATTAAATTAGATTAATAATGATCACTTGTCTGTAGAGTATAAGATTATTAGAACACAATATTTAAAACATTAAATACAATTTTACATAAAAATTTTAATGCACTTTCCAAATAAATTTAATTTATACTTTACAAACATTCAGTTTCACCACTTAATCATGAAAAACACATATGAAAAAAAGTAAGTTTTACAGACAATTGTGCCTTACCTTTATTTTCTGGTTCTTAAAAGCCGCTATTTATTTATTATGATTATTTTTATTTTTCTCGTCCGCATAAAATAATTTTAATTTAGTGATGAGTCTTAAAGGAGATTACACATTTTTAAAGTTGCAAAAATGTTTTCATGAAAGAAGTCCGATACGGTGGCGCAGGAACAAACTAGCTGGACGTTTTACAAAATTATTTCTTCCCGTTGCAGCAGCACAACAAGGGGAATGTAGAACACAAGTCGTATCGACGAAAAGCACATTGCACAACATAATTTAGTAGCAGAATTTCACGATTGGAAACATTGATAAAAGGATGATACCGTTGAGGCGAAAACGTAGACATCGCATAACTTTCTTGTACGTAAAAATATCATTTGATGACGATTCGAAAAAAGCTTTGGAAATTCATTGTATGGAAATAAACACTTGAAATCCAGCGGAGTTAACACAAATAACCACATGAAGAAATTGCACAAAATTTTCAGTATTGGAGTACATGTAGTTGAACAAATTTCATTTTTTTAGGATAGACCTCTGAAAATTTTCCGTTTTATGGAAGATATCCGCTGAAAGTGATACGTTGCATACGTAAAATTGTCATCGTAAATCATAATTATAATTAATCACTCGAAAATCGTAGGAAACCCGGACAGGAATATATCCTGTCCCCATAATGAACTTATTGGAGATGCAGTCGGCACGAGGGTGTTTTATCATACAGTAAATTGCTGCGTACATTTGGAAATATGCAGTCGGGGCGTAGTGTTGATCTAGGAAAGCACTGAAGAAATTTAGGAGAGAAACACTAATTCCAGACGTGTTTCACTTATCAGAGGGCATTAGCTGCAGTGGCCACTAGACTTGTCCTGCGTCCCAGTCACAGAACGGGGCTAGGAGAGCTGTTTACATGATAAAGTTAAGAGAAGAGCCGTTGTAACCACCGGACTTCTGGCGACCGTCGACAGCAGATCGGACAGCTACTCTCGTTGCTGTCAGATCTGCCATTGCAAAACACCGCAAAGTTAGGGAAGAGAGTGAAATTCATTACGGCTAAAATTTTACAAAAGCC
This sequence comes from Dolomedes plantarius, assembly GCA_907164885.2. Taxonomy (NCBI): domain Eukaryota; kingdom Metazoa; phylum Arthropoda; class Arachnida; order Araneae; family Dolomedidae; genus Dolomedes; species Dolomedes plantarius. Next base: position 67,024,039 of record OU015494.1, on the reverse strand, counting down.
TAAGAGTCCTCCGTACAGGCGTGTATGAATGGGCATTTCCTCTATTTCCCCACCAGGATTAGAGATTATTTAATTGGTTAGAATCAATCACTGACCTTATACCCTTGTATTTCTCATGTGATTTCAAATAGTCCAGATTGGGTCACGAGCGTTTCTTTCGCTCTGTTAGTGAGTAAGAATTCGAAAACAGGCATTATCTGTATATTTAAAACTGTTTCCGTAACTGACTACCTGACTGACAGATAACGCACAGATCAAACCACTGCACCTAAAGAGTTGAAATTTTGCATGGTGATTATTCTATAGGGTAGATGTGCACTAAGAAAAGATTTTTTAAATTTCTTCTTAGATTTTTCAAAATTAAAATTTTAAGCTGTTTTTGTAACATTTTTTAGGTTTGCATTTAAAATAATAATCTGAAGGTTATAAAAATTTATATCACGAGAAAGATCATAAAAAATTCCTTAAAAGGAAATTTTTCGAATCTTCACCTCCATTTTCTGATTTTTGGTGAATTTTTAAAATATTATTTTTAGAATTGAAATTTATTAAATGCTGATGACGTAGGTTTCTTTTCTTTAGTGGGTACTTTAATTAATTTTGTGTCACGTGCATAACAGCGAAATAAATTGACAAACAAAAAAAATTCTTTCTAATGCGGCAGACGATTGGACATTATCCAAAAAAATATTAAAATACAGTAGAAGAAATGTTCCTCAAACTGTACTATATTAACTGTGCTATATTCTTTAGTATGTTCTATTAGATTTAATTGAATATTTCTTTCTGCGTTATTTTGTCTATAAAAATATTCTTTTAATCGAATTTTTTTAATAATTATGTATAGATCTTTTGGCATTAATATTAAGTTACAATTTTATTACTCAAAACCGAAGGTCTTGAACATTTGTTGAATATTTTCGGATTGAAATAATGAATGAAAGAGCAAATATAGCTAAGTAAATAACACTCTTTTTCATAAAAGTTTGTATATTTTTTTTAATTATCTTAATTTTTTTCTGTTGCAACGGTGTCATTTCACTTTATTTTAGTAAATAAAATAAATCGTGATAAATAAATTATTTTAACTCCCAGGACACTCTAATGAATCAATTACTTCTTCTTTAGTCGTTGCTAGAACTTTCTATCGCTGAACTAATGAACATATTGTGTTACTATAGACTTCGCTATTTTGTTACAAACTCTGTCACTGCTATTGTCAAAATCTGGGGCATGTTACTAAATTTATGTCACGTTTGATGCTTAGCCAAAATTGTGAAGAAAAATCTACTAGTCTGATGGTCATAATTTGTTTTTTGCTTGAAAATCTTACTCTTCCTTTTTTTACGTTACTTTTGTCTTGGGGAAAAAATAAATATTTTTTGTAATGATGTTTATTATCAAACACTCAATTTATGTTTATATCTTTAGTTTTAGGTTCCGAACCAAAGATTAAAGATGAAAATAGTTGTTGCATCACATCATGAGTAATTTTCATCGAGAAACACAGTAAGGTACCATGCTTCAATTGTTAGTTCTGCCTATGTAACCTGCTCATTGTACAACTGTATTCTCTTTGAATTAAATATTGGAGGTTCTTACCAAAATTCTAAGTTGTAAGCGTCACAGGAAAGCCGAAACTAAAACATGGAAAGAAGGGAATGCAATATGAGATCTCGCCTACTGCTACTGTGTACTAACCAGATTGGATTCCGTTATGGAGAAAATGTGTCCAAAGATTGCCGACTTGGATTAATAGATTTTTTCAAAGATTGTACTACGTAATAGAGAAAGAAATTGTACGCCTTGGGGATTTTTTCATTTAAATAAAATGCAAATAATATTTTTAATTTAAATTATTCGGGGGGAAAATGTGGTAGAGTGTGTTTTAAACGCTCATAAATTCCTTTGGTGGACGAAATTTATAAAATGAATTCTGTTGATAGGTGCAGAAAAGTTCAGGCTATCTGAAAATACTATATTTTACTGTATTATCAGAATTTGTGTAGCTGTAAATAGTAGACAAATTTTCTCCATATGTTAACACTAGCTGAATACCCGTGCTTCGCTACGGAGTACATTCAAATTTAATGCAACGGTCAATGTATGCAATTAATGCCATAAAAAAACAAAAAATAATATAAAAAATCGTAGCGGATATTTTTATAGACAAAATAATGTAGAATAAAATATTCAAATTACATCTAACAGAACATATAAAGAATATAGTATATAGTTAATATAGTGCAGTTTGAGGGAACATGTCTTTTGCTGTATTTTAATATTTTTTTGGATAATGTCCATCGTCCTGCCCGCATTAGAAAAAAAAATTTTTCTCATTTATTCTGTTGCTATGCACGTGACGCAAAAATTAAGTCAAAGAGTATCACAAAAAGAAAAGAAACCACGTGATCAGCGATTAATAAATTAAAATTCAAAAAATTAATCTTTAAAATTCAACAAAAATCAGTTTCATTTTAAGGAATTTGTAATGATCTTTCTCGTGATGTAAATTTTAATAACCCGCAGATTATTAGTTTTTGAATGCAAAATTAAAAGGAAATTTACAAAAACAAGCTTAAAAATTAATTTAAAAAATCTAGAAGAATGTTTCAACAAAATCTTTCCTAATGCACCCCTATACTATAAGAAGAATCGCCATGCAAAAATTTCAAACCCTTTAGGTCCAGCGGTTTGGTTCTGTGCGTTAGCTGTCAATCAGTCAATCAAAAGTCAATCAGTCAGTTACGGAAGTGTTTTATACATTGAAGTGCCACTGAATTAGGGATAGCTACCTAGTAAAAAGTTGGGCCTCCTCTGACCTTGATAACGGCTGCCACACGACGAGGCACAGATTCAACAAGTTTCTGGAAACGTTCCACGGGAATGGCTTGCCAAATATTGGCTAAAACTGTCCATAATTCAGTAAGGTTCTTTGGTGCTGTGTGATGGCCTTTCACGCCTTGTTCCAAAACATCCCAAAGATGCTCAATAGGATTTAAGTCTGAGCTTCTAGGTGGTCAATTCATCACAGAGAAGTCAGAGGAATGCTCATCCAACCAGCCAGTAGCCAACCGGGACTTGTGAGAAGTACAGTTGTCTTGCTGGAAAACTCCATTACCGTGCGGATAACAGAACAGCATAAACGGATGGATGTGATCACCCAGCAACTCTACGTACCGAATTGCATTGAGGGAGGTTGGTACACGCACCAAAGATCCCAAACTGTGCCACGAAAAAACACCCCAGACCATGATTGAGCCACCATGCCCTTGTACAGTTCCAGCCAGGCATGCAGGATACATGGCTTCATGAGCCTGACGCCATATTCTCAGCCTCCCGTCGGCGTTAAGTAGTCGGAATCGAGACTCATCACTCCATGCTACCCGTTTCCAGTCCTCTACACTCCCGTCTCTGTGCTCTCTTGCCCAGGCAAGACGAACAGCTCGATGGCGAGTATAGAGCAATGGTGCTCTCGTAGGTCGACGGCTCCCGAAACCCATACGGTGAAGCGAGCGTTGCACAGTCCGTTTACTGACTGTACGACTGGCACCGTCATTAAACTGGGTGGTAATTTGAGCTAATGTTTGGCTTCGCTGGCTTCGTACAATACGCCTGAGCCGTCTCTCCCCACGCACTCTCAGGGCTAATTGTCCTTTGCAGTTTGCCCGGTCGCTAGTTTTTTTTCCACCATCCATGTATTCTTGGTATACTGTTGACACTGTCGACCTTGAAAATCCTAGCTGTCTGACGATTTCGGAAATTGAATGGCCCATGCGTCGCGCACCTACGATTTGTCCGCGATCGAAGGCGTCTAAATCAGGCAGTTTACCCATACTGGCAATTCCAACAACTAATTCAGAACAACCACAGTACGCACTATATATGCAGTTACCGCAGCGCCCTCACTTGCGCATACATGATGCGCAGCGCTACACAATTTGCATAGGCTTTGCTATCTCTAATTCAGTGGCACTTTAGTGTATATATAGATTGAGGTGAGCGAATCCAAAAAGTTTAGTGAACAGCAGCGTTCGTTAAAAAAGGAAGTTCCTTTAATTCAGTTAGTTTGCCCTCATGGACCAATGAGCATTTTCCTTTATCTATAATTTAGTACTAAAAGGGCAAATTGGGTGGTTGGGGGGGGGAGAGAATAATATCTTATTTACTTTAAAACGTTTAGCTCACTTATAAACTTTCAATTGTTTGCTGACGGGGGAGTTTCGAAGATGTAACTGTGAGGAAGGAGAACATCATACAGTGCATTGCGCTTGATGTCGAATTACACTTTCTGCCTAGCCTAATTCATAAAAAGCATCATCGAAATCATGTTTTTGAAATACTAACAGATCAATGGAACCTAATTAATTACTCATTTTTTTGTCTATTGTAAGGGTAATTTTAAATTTTATGTCATTACTACATTTATAAAAACAGTGAGGTTTATAGGATGGTATTATGGCAAGACCTTGTGGTGCAATGGTCAGAACACATACATACTAAGCAAGTTAAATTCCCGAACAAGTTTAGTTTTTTTAATGGGAAAGAAAACTGTAAAGGTGATAAAGATTAGAATTGCTACAAGTTAGTATCCGATTGTTCTATTAAACCGTAAATAATGTCATATAATTTGCTAATGTCATATATGTGGTCGAATACGAATTCTTCAAAACAAAAGAAAAACAGTGTGGCGACCAGAATACGTCAGAGTTTGCGTAGTCCCTCAGAGTTGAATCGGACTTTGAGACGTATGCGATGTGCGATTTGCGTTTGCATTCCGGAGAGGAGAAATTACTGATGAATTGCAGTCTACTAATGGCTCTCCTTGCAACACAAGTTTCACGTGTATTTTTATTATATTTTATTTTTCGTACTGTGGGTTCATCTGTTAAATGTTTTACACAAACCTTGTCGTGGATGACTGTGTTCTTCTTCTGATAACTCAGCCTAGTAAATAAGTTTGTAATTTTTAAAATGTAGTGTGTGGTATTTTCACGAAACGACTAGTATTTACACACGAGTCTTACTACTCACTACTATATAAATGGTGACCCGAACGTGATGTGTTGTGACCAGAGAACTTCGGAGTTTGCGTACTCTCTCAAAGTCCGATTCAATTCTGAAGAAATACGAAGAAAATTTTATCTTATCCCAGATACAAGTATACTCAATACCTGTAAACAACAGCACTCCCATTCAAAATGCGAACATGCATTTACCGACTTTTTAGATAAAATTCCTTGAGGTGTGAGGGCGCGTCGTACGTTTTGTTTATTGCATATCTCTTTTGAACGTTGATATGCATTAGCGTCCTTTACACATACGTTCTTTCGCAAGTGCTTGGAGCGTACGGGATTGCGCGCACGCTCCAAGCACTCGCAAAAGACCGTACGTGTAAAGGGCGCTATTAGCACCCTTTACACGTACGCTCTTGGAGTTCTTGGAGCGTACGGGATTGCGCGCGGGAAAACTTGCAGTACGCTCCAAAGCAGCTTTCCCTTCCTCTCCGACACCTTCACACATACACTCAGTCGCGCGGGATCGTGGTTTCACGCGGGGAAGAACGTACGTGTAAAAGGCGCTATCATCTGTCCCAAAAGAGTTTAGAAAGTTGAAAATAAAACATTACTAGATTACTGTGTAATACGGTATTTGCACCTAAATAAGAACTGTTTTAAAATTTACGTGCCTGAATGTGATCTCAGAGATTTATATTCTATCTGAGGATAGCGTAAAGGATAACTTTTCTGTTACTGAATGCCCTAGTCACGAGGTAAATCTAAACTTATTTAGTTAGGGCCTGTTCACATAGGAGTCCGTTGCGTAGCGTTAAGGGAAAGATGACGTTGAGACAAAAATAAACCAATCATAGGCCTCCAAACGATTAGCAATGAAATTTTTAACGCCTATGATTAGTTTATTTTCGTCTCAACGTCATCTTTTCCTTAACGCTACGCAACGGACTCCTATGTGAACAGGCTCTTAGGCAAGCTGTTTTAGGTGAAGTTTTGTGAATTACAGCATAAGTGTGGATGAGTTTCATAAACGTTCCAAAAAAAAAAAAAACACGTTAGTTGCTTATCGTCAAACAGAAGATTATATTAAGAAAGTAAAATAATTACAGGAGGAACGAATTCTGAAAATTAGAAATATATATATATATATATATATATATATATATATATATATATATATATATAATGAAATATAGTGTCCTTTATGTAGATGCCAAATATATAACTTTTTACTGAACGAAATTCAAGACTAATGCATGTGTTTAAAATCGATTTTAATGTAAGTATTAAAAGGAAAATCAATCCGTGATACCCATTAGACTGAGAATAATGACAGACCGAAAAAAATGTCAATATGGAAAATAAATTTACATCTTAAGAACATAAAATTTATTTTATGGTTTTCAATTACAGAATTTAGAAAATATATTTATTATGTAAATGGCGGCAACAAAATAAGAAGGTTTTATCTCTTGACTTCACTAGTCATACATGGTGATCAGTAACATAACATATCAGTTTTAAAATAAATTTGTTTAAAAAATACTGTAATGATGCGCTTTCGAATATGTAAAAATGTCATAAAAATATGAAAAGGTTAAGTCGATTGAAAGCTGTCATCATTACATTTATTTGACAAATTTGGAAACGACGGCTGAAAGCGGTACGTTAATTAAAGAACGGACCGGTCCAGTGTGATGTAATGTATTGAATAGTCCTACGGCGGTGGTCAACTTGGAGGGTTGATCGCCAGACAAGATTAAGAGAAGATGTCGCCAGGATTTGACATTGCACGACAATGGACTTTGTTTTCGGATTTACGAGAGGCGTGAAGAAAAACCACGGGCGTCTTGGGTGGTTGTTGGCGGTTGCGGTTTCAATATTAGGCGAACGTCGGGAAAACAGGGGCGGACATTTTAAATAAGGTCAAGGTGTCGGAGGCAAATAAAATTTTAGCTGTTTCAGAATTGGTCAAAAAGAATTTAGAAGGGGGAGCCAAGGAAGAAGGATGGGCTTCAAAAATATATAAATTGAGGAGTTTGAAAAAACTCAAGAGCTCTCCCTCTCTAGCCCTCTCTCTCTCCCCTTCTTTAGGAGATAGCCAATTCTACGATCTCTCAGGAAGAGACCTTTTTCTTGATTTGTGGCGTATCGGGTGGAAACGAAAGTTCCCCGTTGCCTATTGAGATTGGTGTACTACGACGTGAGGAAAATATTTTAAATTCCCCAAATAAAGTCTGAGCAGTGAAATATTGGTGTGTGTGCGCGAAGTGATTTAAAGGCAGCAGCAAACTTCCCAGCCATAGAAGCAAGACTTCCCCGGCCCACGTCAGAAGTGAATCTACAAGTGCACCGAAATACAACGTATTGAGAGAGTCCAAATAATTCATTTTGTAAAGATCAGTCTGGTTCTTTTTTTGTAGAGATTTTTGATTGTTTTCTTAAAGTTTGGTTTACAAATAGGTGTGGAAATAATTGATAGAAGAATTTATTGGTATTAGATGTTTTGGTTAATTATTCTGTGCTCCCTTGCCTTGTTTTTAAAAGTAATCTTTTAGAACCATACTTTTTAGTTGAGGATTTGATTTATGTATGGATAAGTGTTTTGTTACGAAAGTGCTTAAGATAAAATGTACAAATGTATAAAAATTGTAAATAAATTAAGTTTAATTTAAATTTAAATCAACTCTCTGTTTTATTTGGTTTTTAATATTTTTAGTTTACTTGTTCGTCATTGCTAATTACGTCCTGAACTACGGGTTATTAACAAATAATTTTAAAATACAACGCACCCAACTACCCCTTTATAAATAATTAATGTACTACCCAAATAATTCACGCCCGATAAGATAACTTTGGACGAGCAATACGACAAATACAAAATCAAGGACATTATAGCTTTTAAATAAAATTCACTGAAATTTTTTTTAAAATTGTATGTACACTTTTCTGGTATATAGTTAAACAACAAGATTGATAAAAACGTAGTTTATTAAAAACTACTGAAAATTCCTTGGGAAAAAATTTTACTAAAAGTTATGCAGCTAAATTAAATATTTTTTGTAAGTGCGCAGGAAAATAGTTAAATGACCAAAAAGTTACTACATCACCTCATTGATAACATTTCTGATGTGCCATGCTACAATTTTCATCGATAAATTTCACAAAATCAAATGACTCACTGTGTAAAGTTATAGACACTATAAATCATTCAATACCTCAGAGATTTACCCTTCCATGGTGGTATGTTCTTATGTCTAACAAAAATAAACACCTTAAGAAATAGGTGTAGTTAGTTGTATGTGTCAAGCTTATTATCACACTATTTTTGCGATAAAATTCCCAGAGTATTAAGTTTCAAGAAACAATTCATTTTTTTCTCATGGTCATCAAGCTTTGCTGGGTTGGTTTGGAAGGCTATGCTCATCTTTCGCCCTTTGAGGACTAAACAGACCAGGCCCTACAGCTCACTGATTCCGAGGGCAGTAAATATCCAAGTCTACCACGACTCCCACAAACCAGACTAGGATGCAAGTCTAGATCCCTGCATCCTAGTCATCAGTTAAACTTCGACGTCGTTATATTGCTGGACTTCGTGAGGTTCAAAATGCGAGTCCAGGTGGTGTAATAGATTAGCGGGGCTGTAAACCCAACAAGAGGACTTTGGGATCGGATTCGGGTTAGGGTTAGATTATTTTTTTGCTTTTATTATTCTTATTATCATCATTCATCCTAATGCTTTAATACTTTAGAGTACTGAAATTAATTTTTTTGATGGCAATGTATGTATGCATGTATTTCTATTAGCAGCATACGATTTTCTATTGATGAGTATAAATGAATTTTTTTTAGCGAAGGAGTGCTTCAAAGTTAATGGAAGATGATCATCAACCCGAATTCCCATCTCTTCTAAGTGACAATCGAAAAAACTCTAGTTTTTCATCATGGCCTCATCTCTTCGCCACATTGCTACAGAGCCAGGGAATTTGAATAAAAAAATGTGCACATCAGCATCAGAGAAAGGCTTGAATGAATTACAAATATGTGATCGAAGAAAAAGCCCGAGCCGTACATCTGATTCTGTAAGTAAAGTGTGTTCGAAAAATTTCCATCAGCTCTATTATCTATAACATGTTATTAAAAAATAAAACCTTATAACAGACATTTTGCCTTTAGTAACTACATTTTCACTTTTTTCTCAAATTATAATTGGTGATGTAAGTATTTAATGCTTTACAGTTTTTATACAAAACTTTTTTGTTGCAATTCGCATAGGGCCTACTTTTACGTCGATAACCCCTGTAACTGCAGGCTGTGCATTGAATGTGTTAAAATTCACGAAAAAGAAAAGAAACCTAAACTATTTTCACTTTGACTTTGCTGGTGCGTACCGTGTTTGATGAGGTATAGCGTAGCTTTAGCTTGTTTCTTCAGTATTTCAAATGGAACCGTCAATTCCCGTCTAAAATCGGACACTTACCCTGATTTTATGTTGGTGCTGTGGGACTAAATCTGAGGTATGCCTGACAGTTCTATCTATGATCTGTGATTAGATTAAAATTAAGAGTGGGTTAAACTTACTTGATTCTGACATTTTAACTGCTTGGGGCTTATTATGAATATCATTACATGGCTAAGCCATGTAATGGTTAACAGATCTATCCATCGGGAAGAGGGTTCCAAGTTTGTAACCCGGGTCGTCCGACTATTTTTAAGTAAAGAAAAAAATGATAAATGCGAGAAAGGGAAATAACCCCATTGTATTAAAAAAATTCACACTGAAATGTTTACATGTTTTCCCTTTGAGGATTTTTCACGAAGTTAATTTTGTAAAAGTTTATGGATATTTAATATTATATTTTTGGAAAGATCTGCGGCTGATAGGGATTAATATGATTTCTCTTATCTATAAGAATAGAATAAATAATTATATAACATAATTCGCTATTCATGTTTCGAAAATAAGTAAAGATCTTTCTAGTTTGTCAGAGAGACAGCATAAATATGCACATCAGTGGTAAAAGTTGTTCAAATATATGATATTAAAATATTCACTGTAAGATTAAAATATTCACTGTAAAGATTAAAATATTCACTGTAAATTACAGTTATAAATTAATTGCCTTTTAGCCTGTTTTCGTTCACTGTGTAATCTTTCTTCTACTCTTCTACTTAAGAGGTGTTTAAAATTCGTGAATTTAGCTTTTATTACTGTTATTTACAGTTAATGTTTTACAGTGTTTCTAATCCATGACCAGCTTCACCAATTTTGGTATTTTGTTTCCGATTCACAATTTGACCTGGCCCACTCGAAGACATGCGACAATTGGCAAAAAACGTATTGTCGCTGCGTGCAGTCCCGCACACACTAGAGTCCCTCAGATTCAATAATTAATATAGGGTCTTTGTAATCCGTTAGTTATAACTCCATATGGAGTTGGACTAGGTCACCAACCCATGCCCATTTAGCCTGGACAATGTCCAGTTACCGACCGGAACCACGTGGAGGTGGGAGCAACCCAGGTCGAAAACAGTGCAACCTTACAATTCCTTCAGAGGATACTACTTCCCCAGGAGAGTCATAGTTTATTTATTTATTTATTTATTACAAATGCCCGGAAGATTGGCTATGACGCCATTTGTTCTCAGTAAAGAGCGAGACTGCTGGCCATTCATTTAAGGGGGCACCGTATAGGTGGCCAGCATTACCCCCTACAAGCCGGTCCCGCAATTTAGAAACCGAGTTCAAGTGAAGAGACCGGAAAACTTGACCCCGCACCTCGAAGGTGAATTTGAGAACTTGGAAGGACATTGTAGCCACGAAAGATTTTACGTGACACCGGCCACCATTAGTGAACACGGCAGTGGATTTTGTCCAGCGATCATCATCGAACTCGCCACCCTTAGATCACTGGTAGCTCGACGCCTTTGCCAACCGGGCCACCGAGCCCCAGGAAATTCATAGTTACCCTTGCCCTTACCTGACCCAAAAGAAGTTCATCGCTATTGAACTTTAGTGCTCTGGGAAGCAGTCCACTGCCAGTAGCCGGAATCCGGCCGTTTGTTTCCTATTTCTATTTATATAAAAAGATATTATGTTTCTAAAATCTTTAATTCTTACTTATTTTTATTTATTTCAGGGAAATTAGTGTTGTACTAACCAGCCTCTCACCACAGTTCCCATCCATCGGAGGACGCATCTGCAGACCTACAGCCTGTTTTTGACCTTACCTCTCGAATCTGCTAACTGTCCTAGTCAAACTCCTGTAGCTGTAGTGAATGGTGAAGAGAAGAGCACAATTACTCAACAGAAAGCTCATCGGGAAGGTGAATGGGAAATATTAGAAGGTTTAAGAGAAGGCCGAAAATGTGAAATAAAGCCAGAGAAATTTGAAGGATATTTAATGAAACGGCGGAAATGGCCATTGAAGGGATGGCATAAAGTAAGTACACTGACTTCAAATTTTATCCGTTGTGAGAACCAATTAGCTTATTTACTTGTTATACTTAAAGACTAAATTTCCTTTCAAATATGCAGTCTGTGTTCTATATATGCATATATCGGACTCAGATAAATACTATGTAGAGAAAAAATGTTTGTTGTCAAAACCGAAAAATCAACTTCTAGAACGTGTTGTAAATGCATGTTTAATCTGATGCCAAAGGCAACTACGAGGCATAAAACTTGTTTCTTGTTGTGTGTAATCTGTAAAAATTTCTTCTTCAAAATTTCATCTTATTTCCTTTTTGAGTGCAGAAAAAAAAGCCATTTCCTGAAACCTTCTGATATTAAACAACGCAGTCTTTAAAATAATTTATTGTGATTGGTTGTTTTCCAGTGGCTACAGTCATCTTTTAGATCAACAGATTAGAGCCTACAGTGGAAAGTTGTTTACGATCGATTACAAACTACCATTTCAACTACAGGATTCAAACCTATGGGATACTCTAAAACCGAAGGACAGCGACCTAGCTGTTCGGCCTTCATCTAGCATAAATAGCTGTTAACTGAGTTCTATCACAATTCAATTTCTTAATTAACTGACAGTTATACTTTAATATTATGAAGAGCAACAAAATATTATAGACTTGAATATGAAAGCACTCTACATAGTAATTAATTAAGCATTTGGTATACATTTATCCTGGGAAAAAGCATGCCTATTTTTTTCTCGTTATCTCCATTTAAGGTACAGAACTTCTAGGAAAACGATTCTAGCTATCACAAGTGAGTACATATGCTAGATTCCGATCATTTGTTCTGACTGATTATATTATTACTACTTGATGAGATTCAAATGAGAAGAAACAAACTGTTGCCTAACAGCTAGATTGCTGGCCGTCATTACCACTGTGTGTGGGTTCGAGTTAACGATCTGCAGAAACCCGGTTCAAGCACCCATTTTGCGAGTCATGGTCACGCCTATTTTCAGTTCTCTGAAGTCGGGCTGGTCCAGCCTACTTGCTTGGTATTCAGGATCTCTCTCAACATCTTAAATATTAGAAAGTCCGTAAAATTAATCTACAGAGGTACCTTTAAAAGATACGTCTAATAATAATTTATGATACTTAAACTGAAGGAAAAACTATTTTGATGCTTTAAAAGGCATTAGCAATAGTAATTTTAAAATTAGCTGTTAGTTATAACTTAAATGACTTGTATAGAGATTTATATCCCCGTAGAAACAAGAATTAAAAACCCGCTAGGTGTCAGTTCTAAATTTCATTGATTTTTTTTAACTTTATCATTGTTGCAGTTGGTGATGTATATTTCTTTAATTAATATCTGTTAAAAAACTAAAATTTCCTTGTTTATTCTATTAAATAGCTAATTTAGAGATACAAAAGAAATCTGTTTAATATTCATTTTAATGCTTGCTACAGTATATTTTTAAAGCAATTATAAACATTGTTACCGGAATGTTATACACATATTGTTAACGGAATATTAAAAGATAACTGCCAAAATCAATTTTACTTTACATAACTCTGTGGGCATAAATACTATGTATATAATCATATAAATATATGACCGAGGTGATCGACTTATTTACGTATCAAGCCGAGATCAGGCCTACATGTAATATCTACATGCAGGAAGAAACAAACTATATATAATTTGGCCTGAGTCGCAGCGGGCTTTGCACTGTTGGCCAGAGCCGATCTATTGTTGGATCTATTGTCGATATCGGTGTCGACATTTGTAGCCGATCAGAACAGGCTTTAAACGGTAAACCATACAAGCAGCGAAAGACAACCGTTGGTCTTCAAAAATCAATTTACCAATCAATCAAATCTGGAGTACTAGGTCTTGTGCTAAGCCTCTGCTTAGAATTTATCTAGCTCTACAATATAGTAACTGTCATGCTCGCTATTCCAGATTCACGAGAACATGCGCTTAAATGCAGAGAAAAATATTTAGACATCACAGCATTTTCGATTCAGGAACAAGTAAGAGGATCAAGTTGCAGCTCAGAAGATCTAAGACAGTTTGAGAACAAAAAAATAAATAAATAAATAAAAATAGCAGTGTGTATTCTAGATCACACAAAACAAAATAACAATTGTTCATGGCATGAACTTTTTTTTGATAATGCATTGTTTTCAAAAGCTATATATTTAAATATGTAGCATAATATTCTCAGTTATATTTATTGAAGGAGTTTAAAATTTAAAATAAGTTAAAAATTTATTTAAAAATTCTTAACCAAAAAATTAAATAACAGTGTAATTTATCTAGGGTGGTTCGGATTATTATTATTTAAATATTACTCAGTAGAGAGTTTTAAGTTTTATTGTTATTAAAAAACTTAACTGAGAATTTCAACTTTCCTAAAATATTAAAGTCTATTAACCCTATTAACCGTATTACATTAGTAACATTATTACATAATTTCCACAATAACAAGACCAACTTTAAATGTTGAGACTTTTTTATCATCGTGTTTTCCTTCTGTATTAATACAAATTCTTGATCTTCTGTTTGTTCCTTGAGTTTTACTCTGAGGCTGAAAGTGAATAAGTTTTTTTAAAAGAAAAGAAAATATTTTTATAAAATTACAAAATTATTTGTACTGATGTAACTCCGTCTATATTTATTATGTAATTTTTTAACTATACGCTTAAAATATTTGGAAAACTTACGTATCTCGAAGTACGTCAAAGCAGCGCTAATTCTTAATCCTCTTCAAAATATTTAAGTATAAAATATCTATTAACTTAAAATAGCGCAGCGTACATACCTAACTCACAGAAGAATTTTTTTAGCCATTTAAAAAGAAATATTATCCACTTCCTTCATTAAAGATAGTTTCGTTTTTCTTCTCCTAGATGGAGGATGGGGATAAGTTAAATTCTATTTTCTCTCTCTGTTATCGTAAGTCGTAATCCCCAGGACGGACTGATTTAGTCCTATGAGACTTCCTCTGATTTCTATAGGAAAACTAAATGTTCTATTTACGAATATATAAAGCAGCAGAGACTGATAACAATTCAGCAGTTTCCTAGTCCTTTAAAGAATTTTTTTTTTGTATGTGTCATGGGAATTTTTAGCCATAAATTTTTAGAAGTACTTAACCGTTTTATAGCATTCAAAACTCTTTTAACATTTCTGGGTCGATTGATTTGGACCGAAACGGTCATTTTATGAAACGAAAGGAATCATCGATCTTCTCTGTGTCATTGTTTTGCAATGTTTGCCCTGAAATCGAAGTAAAAATGTATTTTTTTGTTGTTATCTGTCTGTTTTTCAAATATTTAGTCATATTAGAACTCTGCTAACACTTTATAAAATTTAAAAAACGGTATCCTTTGTAGATTTGTTAACATGTTAGTGTTATACATTCTTCTCTTTGGGTGCCTTGGTTCATTTGCTGTAACGTGTTTATGAGCTAACGATTGCAGGAATTCTTAAAGAGAATATAGGATGGGCAAAGTAGTTAAAAGAATATTTTTTAAAGAAAAAAATCTGTTGTGTGTATGTGCGTGCTGTTGCGAGTGTATGAAGCTTATGACTTTTTATTTTGGCTAATGACACCTTTTCTTTCGCACTGTTGTTTCATATGCTGTAACGCATTTTAAAGGGCAGCGTTTGTGTAGTATTTGTTCTCTCTTCGTCGGAAAACGCGACATTTAAAAACGTGTCATGAACGGATGGTTTCAAATAAAAATAAAATAATATGCAGATTTTTCAACTTTGAAGGCAGGACTCGAATTACGAAGCTCTCGCGTCACAGCCAATGGGGTTTGTACAAGTAAATACAACAAGTATTTAAGATGTACGTATTTTTTCAGCGAGTTGGGGTTTTAAGCTGTAACTATTCTGCGAGTGAGTTGGAACTTTCAGCCATGGTGTTAGTAGCTGTTTTCGCAGCAAGTTTGATATTTAGATGTGTTTGCGACGAATTGTCAAACCATTAGGCTTGTATCCCTCCTTTCTTCCTATAACTATCCCAAGCTTTACCATTCAGTTTGAGTAGTTTTTTCAAAATTTAAATAGGTTATTTTTCGCCCGTTCATGACACTCTTATCTGTATTCTTTTTTGTTTAATGGTTAAGTTTTTGTAAATATTTTTCTTCCAAGCTATTGGATCAAATCGATCCCCTTTTTTACTATGTTTTTATGTAAAATAAGAAAAATAAAGGCATTTTAGTTAGCCTCATCAAGTCTACTTTCTTGTGAAAGGTTTTTTATTTCAGAAAATTAGGTATGGGGCAAATTATGCGGTTTAATCCACCCAACAGTTTGTTATACTTTTTAACTTGTGCGAAGGGAAAATAAATATAAATAAATATGTAACAAAATGGACTTCTATGCTAAAGTATCTTCTGTATATATGAAGCTCATGCCTCCAACGTCTTACCTAGGGTAAAATATAAATTTTTAAACACTCCTAACTCTAAACGGGGAATTAATGTTCCAATCCTGAAGAATTTGTGTATAGTTTATCTGACTTATGACGAATACATTTCCCGTCAAAATTTTCTTTATTTAGTAATTTTCCACAGAACTTCAAAAACATTGATTTTTTTCCGGATGCGATGCTTTGAACTAAGCTTTTTCAGAATTTCTGTTTCCCCGATGAATTTGACCAACATACAGAGTAATGAAAGTAATAAATCTGATAAGTTCTAAAGATCTAAAAAAATAATGTCAGAGAATACAGAATTTAAGGGTTCAAGGTCCCTGATAAACACGCTTGAAACATCCAAATTGTCTTCTGCCAAGAAACGATATAGATTAAATCTCTAAAACTAATCCAGGAGTGATGCCAGAATTTCGTCTACAATGGATCATAGCAACTCAGACAAGAGAATAGCAAAAATTGGCAGAGATCAAAAGAAGAAGCTTCCCCCCCCCCATACACACACTTCTTCTCTTTACCCCCTCTCTTCTTTAAGGTCAGACATTATGCAACTCTGCGCTGGATGAAATCCCTTCACTACACGAGTAACTGCATTAAGGGCTGTTTTTCTTCATTAAAAAAGTTTTTACGATTTGATAATTATAGTTTTCATTATGTGAACTTCTGTGTACCTCTAAGCGACTATGACGCCCTGTTCTTTCATTCATAGACTTCTAAAGAAATTTCAGTTTTAATCAATCATATTTTTTCCGCTGTTAACAGCAAATTTATTTCAGTCACGACATTTAAGCTCGGAATTCCTAAAATGCATAATTAATCCAAGATATCTAATACATTTTTTATTACACGGAAGTTTTGTTACACTTGTTTTATTACGCGAATACTCTTTTTTCTTTTCTCGAGCGACATCATATATTCAATGATATTCAAAAGAAAATTTGAATAAAAATTTTTAAATAAAAATTTTAGACTACGCATATAGCGTGACGTAATAACTATGGTTTAAATTAAATATGACCTTAAACGTTTATTTAGATAGGGAGATTCGTCAAGGATTGTTAGGCAGTGATTTGATAGTGCAATGATCAGAGCACCTGTGGGGAAAGCGAGAGGCCCAGGTTCGATTACTAGTTCGCAAATGAATAAAAAGTGGAATCCATAATGCGTTGACGAGTTAAAGTCGTAATTTGATAATTATTGCTACTCTATCCTAAACATACTCCATTATGTATAACCTACTTATGCGGAAAATGCAATTAATCAGTCTCTTGTCTCTTGTTATTCCAGTATTCTAATTTACATGTCTGCTTACTAAATTGATGTATTTTTTTAATTGTAAGAGGGTAGAAAATTCAATGAAATTGAACAATTTCTAGAGAAGATTCTCTATTATTGTAAAATTTTATATGTAATTCGCACTTTCGGATTTTTCAAGAAATCATCACAAAAATTCAATATTCCTTAGGCAGTAACCGATTTTTGAGGTGACGAAAAAGTTGACTTTGATGCTGGATTAAATTCAGGGTACAAGATTTATTAATAAGGAGTTGTATAATCAAAAGAAACTAAATGCGCGCACTGCAATTTCAAATTAGGACTGATAAAAGTCGATAGAAAAATTCTTGTAAAAATAATAGCAGATTTATCAGTGCATTTTCACAGAAAGGGTATGATAGACGATTAGGCCAACGATATTTAATATTTTTTGTAGTATTAAGGATAAAAAATAAGTGGGGGCTAACAATAGAAAAAATATCCCTTGCTTGAATTCTTAAAAATTTGTTGAAATTGTAACTATACTATAATGTCTTTGAAGGGTGAAATTCTGTTTTAGTTATCACCACAAAGAGGATACAAATACACACAACACTATACAGAGGCTGTTCACACATTTTTTAGACGATGTATATTGTATTCACAAAACTAAATTACACAAAATTCTTGCGTTTTAAATGTTCTATTTGACATCCCTTATTCTGAACTATCTTTCGACACCGCAATTTCCAGGACAAAAATACCCTTTGAAGGGTCAGAAGAGGTATTCTATCCCATTCCTCCTGAACAGCTTTCCAGAGTACTGTAAGGGTTTTGGGACGACGTTTGGATAATGCAGATTTTAAAAGTCCGAAAGCACAAAAATCAATAGGTGATACATCAGGAGATTTAGTATCGATATCAGTGAAGGGTATGGTCTTGATACCAGTTTTTTGTTCCATTTCTTTTACGAAATTTACAGTGGATTTTGATGTGTGACTGCTAGCTTTGTCCTGATGGAGTCTCACAGACTGATGGCACTGTGGGTAAAGCGATGGTATTTCATTCAGAAAAATTGGCGATAAAATATGTTTCTGATAGTATTTGGAGTTAATCTTGATATTTTTTTCCACTCTCTTTATTTTTAACTTGCCATTATAAGAAAAACCTGCAACAATCATGAATCCCTTAGAAAAACTTTCTTTCGATTCTTTGAACCATGTACTTAAATGTTTTTTTTCCCCTTTTATGATAATAAATGGCTCTTTTTTTGTTGCAATCATTTAAATACACCCATGATTCATCTATTGTGACAATTGTTTTCCATTTTTCTTTGGATAAGTGTTTCTCATATAGAATTCTGCAGCGTGTCCTGCGTTCAGCGATATGATTTGGAAGAAGACGATGCACATTGCGTTTTTTCGCTTTCTTAAGATTTAAATCAACGTTTATCATTTTGTTTACAGTGGACACCGAGCATTTTAATGATTTTGCAACTGTTCTTTGACTAGGGGGATTTTCTTTTAGCATTAAACAACGTACCTTTGCAATAGTCGAAGATGCCCTTTTTTTCCTTGGATACTTGTTTGGAATTTTTGTCCCACTTGAGGCTCCATTTTGACGTTTTTTTCCTTTCTTGTTGACGATATTACCTATTGACGCTTTAGATATCCCAAAACCATGACTCTCACATCGTTTTTGGATAACGGAGTATGCATATTTCTTTCTGGAAAGAGCATAAATGTAGCCTTCGAACCAGTGCTTTGTTAAAAATGCCATTTTGAATAAAAACAAAACTTTCAAGCCGCAGACGATAATTTTGACTTTTAAAAACATAGTACAATTGCAATTATTTCTTTTGCAGCAAACGATTTTTTATTACCGCTTACCAAAATCGTCTAAAAAATGTGCGAACAGCCTCTGTATTACAGAGACTTAAACATTATAGTATGCACATTGGTTCTCCAACAATTCATATATGTATATGTGTTCCACCAAACGTGTCAATGCGTCATTCGCATCCTGTCGGGTAACACCAGAAGTACGCTTACCACTCGTTGACAACCTTTGATATTGATGATAAATTTACTATTGACATTTTGATATCCTTAAAAATAGTTTTATCTATACAGGGTGTCTCAAAAAACCTTGACTCATTTTAAAAATTTATATATAAAATACTCATGGTAGGAACTAGAAATTCACATACATGTTGCCGCATATATTGGAGTTTTTTTAGTATAGTCAATAAATTTCAATATGTGATCCTTTTGTGGCACAGAAAATATCCAGTCGGTAATCCATTTCAGCCCATATGCGTTCCAAAATGGATTCCGTAACACACGAAATTGCAGTAATTATGCGTTTTTGAGATTTTTAAGATAGTCCACTTTTGTTGAATAAACTTTGTCTTTGACAAATCCCCAAAGAAAAAGTCAAAAGGTGTAATGTCTGGAGATCGAGGCGGCCATTGGATGGGACCATCTCGTCCAATCCACCTGTTTGGGAATACCTCATTTAAAAAGTCTCGTACAATCATACCCCAAAGAGGTGGTGCTCCGTCTTGTTGTCAAACGATTTTGGGATGTAAATAAGAAATTTGTGAGGCAGCAAAATAGCCATTTACAACTTTAACCATTTTACAACTTTCGTTTTCACGGAACAACTAGCGCCCTCTGTTGAACTTTTTTGACACAGAAAAACTCTAATATATATGCGGTAACACATTTGTGAATTTCCAATATTGTTTTTATAAAATTTTTTTATAAATATTTTTTTTATAAATTATTATTTTTTATAAATTTTTAAAATGTGTCAAGGTTTTTTGAGACACTCTGTATATTTAAGTTGCTAGGCCGTTTCTTAGGGCAGTCCGCGAGAGAAAACTACTGCATTAATTTACTTCATTTTGGTCTTAAACGAAACATTTTAATCTGTAGATGTGTCAAATTTGGTTTTGGTAATCGCAATTTCTATTAATTAGCGTTAATTTACTATTTAAAAAATTTGCTTTCTGCGCATGCTCAGTGACATGATTAAGTCTGGCTTTCGATACTTACAAAGCACGAGGCCGCATAAACATGTTAATTTGTTCATTCCGAGGAATCTCTCTAGCTCTCTCTCTCTCTCTCTCTGCCATTTTTATTTTGAATTTTTTTTGATAGATATAGAATTAAACCTGGAGGAAATTGTTTATTTCGCGCTGTTGAGTAACCATATTTCTTTTTATTGGGTTCAATAGTAATTTTTTAAAGTGTATTTCTCTATTCTCATAATTATGATTTTCAACATTTGGCAATGATGTGTTGAGCATAATTTGTGTATTAGTACATTTATTTGCTATCTGGCCGTCATGTTTTGATGTGTACCAAATGGTAGTATTCTAAAGTTTCAAAGAATAAATTTTAAAATGCTTGTGTCTGTATAACTTGCAAATCATTGGACCAATTATCATTTTATTCCTTTTACTACTTTAAAATTGGCCCAAAATCCGAACCCACGACCTCTTGCATATTGGATGGACGAGCTGATTCACTACATTATCGCCTTAACTTGCAGAGTATTATTACATTCTTTCTGTAGCATCATCGAAAGTCACAATTAAGGTCGTTCTATTTTAAAAACAAAGATGTACTTGTATAGAAAATAATTTTAAAATTTTAATGCTGTAATTATAATAACTAATTATAATTAATAGAATTATTTTTCTAAAAAGCTATTTGTGTAAGAAAAAATGTTTAGGCATGGAAGTGAATCCCTAATTGATTATGTAATTTTGGGGGGATCTAATGGAGTGATCTTTCTAATCTTCCCAAAATTAGAAAATTATAACTTCCAGGAAAACACTCCTCATATAAAAGAGAGAATTAACCTTTCATCGAAAGTTAAATTTTAATAATGGTTCCTCGGAATTTTTTTAATTATATTTTTGATTCTGGCATTCCTCCAAACGATGTTGCTCTCAATAATAGGCATATTTTAATGAACGTGATTCAGACTATCACTCAATTATTTTATGAAGTGCTGAAACCTTAAAATAGTTTATATCCATTAGGTAGATTTTTAGTGGGTAGCTACACATGAAATTAATCTTCAGAGATGGCACTCTACAAATTTTTTGATCTTATGAGAGCATGTAAGTTTAACTGTTCACAGGCCATTAGAGAGACATCCAAAGAAAGTATTTCTGCTGTTGATAAAGATGCTTTTAAACTTTGTTTCGAATATTTGAATACTATCTTCACACTCTCAGTAAGGGAAAATTATGGAATGGTTTCTTTTCAATTTGTATAGAACTATTTTACAAGATGTACAGAAACAGTTGAGATTTTCATTTCTTAATCTATTACTATATGAATAAAACACATCCGTAACTGACTGGCTGACTGACAACGCACAGACCAAACCGCTGGACATAAAGGGCTGAAATTTTGCATGGCGATTCTTCTTATAGTGTAGGGGTGCACTAAGGAAATTTTTTGAAAATTCTTCTTAGATTTTTTAAAATTAAAATTTTAAGCTCTTTTTGTAACCTTTTCCAAGTTTGCATTTAAAATAATAATTTGAGAGTTATAAAAATTATATCACAAGAAACATCATAAAAATTCCTATAAAATGAAATCTATTTCGAATCTTTACCTCCATTTTCTGATTTTTGGTGAATTTTTAAAGATTAACTTTTGAACTTAATTTATTAAATGCTGATCACGTGATTCCTTTTTCTGGTACTTTAAATTAATTTATCGTCACGTGCATAACAACGAAATAGACAAAAAAAACATTTTTTTCTTGCTAATGCGGCAGACGATTGGACATTACCCCAAAAAATATTAAAATACAGTAAAATATATGTTCCTCAAACTGTATTATATTAACTGTACTATATTCTTTAGTATGTTCTATTAGATTTAATTTTAATATTTTCTTCTACATTATTTTGTCTATAAAAAGTCCCTTACGATCTTTTTATAAATATATTTTTTTGTTTTTTGCTTTACATCAATTGCATACATTGATCGTTGAATTTATTATAAATAAATAAATAAATAAATAAATATATATATATATATATATATATA
Organism: Dolomedes plantarius; assembly: GCA_907164885.2. NCBI lineage: Eukaryota > Metazoa > Arthropoda > Arachnida > Araneae > Dolomedidae > Dolomedes > Dolomedes plantarius. The sequence goes on along the minus strand of OU015494.1, from coordinate 67,001,827 downwards.
TATATATATATATATATATATACAGGGTGTCCCATAAATACCGCCCAAACTCTGCACAGCCAGATTCCTCGTTGGGAGTACATAAAAAATGCCCAAAGAACTGTACCTGTACAACCCATAGTTTTCGAGAAAAATACGAAAAACAAAGTATGACGTCACATCCGGTGCAAGGAAAAAACACTTTATTTGACACATCAACAGTATTATTTGCATATCTTTTCCGACGATAAGGTTCAAAAGGTTCGCCGCGCATATCGCGTCATGCATGCGCGCGCCGTGGAATGACGTTAAGCTGTCGTTTAACTCGTATTTAAAAGACGCATGGTGATCATGTATTCCGTTCGTGAATATTGCGACATGTATTTGATCTACGGCCAATGTAATGGAAATGCCTTACGAACTGCTAGGGAGTATGCCCGTCGATATCCGTCACGCCGTCCTCCCGATGCCAAAGTCATCCGCAGGCTGGACGACAGACTGCGAAATATGGGAAGCGTCTGCCCGACACACAGTCGTCACGATGTTGGAAGACCGCATAGCCTGCCTTGATATGCACGGCGGACACTTTGAACATCTGCCTTTATAAATATTTGCAAACACTGCTGTTGATGTGTCAAATAAAGTGTTTTTTCCTTGCACTGGATGTGACGTCATACCTTGTTTTTCGTATTTTTCTCGAAAACTTTGCTTCGTACAGGTACAGTTCTTCGGGCATTTTTTATGTACTCCTAAAGAGGAATCTGGCCGTGCAGAGTTTGGGCGGTATTTATGGAACACCCTGTATATATTTGCATTAATTGCATACATTGGCCGTTGTATTTAATTTGAATGTACTCCGTAGCGAAGTGCGGGTTTTCAGCTAGTTTGTTATAAATCCTCCCTTTTTAAACGGAAATATATGAAAGTAAAATTTCTCTGAAACTGAATTACACATGTGTCAGTATCTAAAGGCAAAATCATCGTTTGTAATTTCCCCTTCCGATGTGCTCATAGGATTAATTTGATTTATTATATATTCTGATATCAAGATTTGAGAATGATCTCACTATCTTCTTTAATTCAGACTCTTCTATTGAAAAGGTAGCTCTCGCAAAGCTTCTACGCGCCACCCTCTCCAAACAGCCATAAACTCATGCGTACCGCATACTGCACTTAAAACGATTGGTTAGGAATTAAAAGCTGATGTAGAGACTGTGGGTTGTACCGTAATGTGGCTGAGTCCGTACTACCGTATTATGGCTTGTAGTCTTATGTTGTTCGTACACTGCTTTGATTTTCAACCTGTGAGGCACGGCCCTTTGGAGAGAGGCGACTAACTCTCGTGGGAATAACGAGACGGTTTCCGAATTCGAAATTTTTCTATTTAAAAACGAAGACGAGAAGTGGGAAAGAAAGAGATAAAAGTGGAAGCGAAATCTCTTTTCAAATATACTAAGACCTATAATCATGCATTTTAATTCTAAAACGAAATCGTTAGTTTTTAAATTTAATACGACTTATAACTTCGATTTACCGTGGTCAAATTGTCAAATTTTGATACCGTAATTAAAAATGATACTTTGAGATCGACTTCGAAATACTGCGAAGCCATATCTTCATAGTTTTCTTTTTCATAAATACGAGTCTGGAATATTTTACATCTGTAAAAATCCACCGCTCTGATCAAAGTGGTTAAAAATCTAAGGTCTAAATATAAACAGTCTGAGGCAACAGCTTCTTTGAGTAAAAAACAACACAGCGTCATCTACACTTCCTGTTTTATTTAGCGTTGAGTAAATTTTCTCAGTTAATTTATAAATCATCAAATTTATTTATTTAAATCTTACCAAATTTGCGAGGCCCATTTAAATGCGCAAAAGCATAAAACTTTCAAGAAACTGTTACAGAAACTAGGAAATACACCTTACTTATACAACAGTCAGCATGGAGTAGCTATTGGGTATTCTAAAAAATGTCAATTCTTTTGTTGGTAATTCTGTTTAATCAAAAGGAAGGCCTGGAGAAAAATTTTCTTTAAAAGGGGTTCGTTACTTGAAAACTGGCGATTAAAAACTGTATACGGTTGTCGATATCACCTACACTGCGAGCTAGTATTACGAGTTAAAGTCATTTTGAATGTTACTTAAAATAATACTGGATGCCAGACGGGTTGTTTAAATGCGACATTACACGGGTAGCACGTTGTTGCACCCACAGTTTTAGGTTGTGCCCCCTCCCCTTTTAATAAGTATCTTTTCTGTCTCATTATTGAAACAGATTTTCCAATATCAAAGCTGGTTATCAAGCAGAAAGTAACGACGTAATACCTTCCAAAATGTAACTTCTTGGGAAGATTTCCATAAAATGATTTCATTACTTTTACTGGGGGAATAAACGATTATTTCTTTTAAATAAACATAAATAACTGTTCTTCTTGTGAGATGATAGCAGAAATAATAAATATACCAATCAATATTTTTAATGGTATTTGTTTTACTGCAGTTTTATATCCAAAACTTTTTCTACAATATCCACAGTTTTATATCTAAAATTTTTGAAGTCATTTGAGTATTTTTATATGTATAATGATCTGTACGTAAAGGAAAAATTATTATGCGAGGGAAAATTCACTGAGAAATGCGTTTAAGTTAAAAATATTTGTACCGGAGAAAAGATTATTAAAATTACAAATAATAGTTGTGTGTATTTGAGATAATAAAAGTTTTTCTTCGCTGTATTTTGCGTAAACATAAACATAAATTATTTTGTGCATTACATATTGAACTGAAAGGTATTTGACACTGAAAAATCATTCTTATAATCTCATTTTTATCATTTTTCTGATAGATTTGGATCATTTGTTTAAAATTAAATTTAATTATTTTGTCATTGATGTTTTAAGGTATTTAGAGATCTAGCAACGCTTAAAATTTCTATAGCTTTTTAAGATTTAGATGTTTATTAATATCTATCAATATATTTTAATTAATTCCAGAGGTATTTTCTGTTGGATAAAGGGATACTTACCTACGCAAAATCAACAAATGAGGTATGTTTTTACTTTTAAATTTTATCATTTAAATTATGTGAACTATAAGTACTAATTTATTAGAAATATAATTATAGGGAAACAATTAAGCTTCACATGCATACTTACTTATACATCAATTTGATATAATTCCCTTTACTATTTTAGATGACGCGTGGGAAAGTTCATGGTTCTGTTGACGTTGGTTTATCAGTTATTTCAACAAAAAGTCAACGTAGTCGTATTGACATTGATGCTGAAGAACACATATATCATCTAAAGGTAATGTACACTTTTTTCACCAATTTATTGTAGTAACATATAGTACTACTTCGCATGAATATCACTCTGCATCTTTAGATTCGATATCATTAGTTTAATGAAAAAAAATTACTATTTACTTTGTAGAATAGATTGATAGCATTTTTAAAAACATTCTCAAACTTAAAACTGATTGACAAACGTTAAAATTTGTTCGTAAAGCTCGTAAAGCTCTGAAATTGGCAGAAGGATAAAATTTTAGACTTTTTATTACATAATAAGCTAAATAGTGAAACTAAATAGTGCATGTCATCAGTTTTAATATTTTTCTCGTATATATATATATATATATATATATATATATATATATATATATATATATATATATATATATATATATATATATACCGGGTGTCCCGAAAATGACCGACGATTTGAAAAATCAATTAAAGATAAACGGATGGTGATAAAATGTACGGTTTACTGCATTCTGCTTAGGTAACCAGGGAATTTATTCTCCTCAATTTTCAAAATTACTTACAAAGTTCGTCAACAGATGGCGCTACTGACTGGGGAAAACTATGAAACAATGTTTTCAATGCAAGAAGCATACGCAAAGTGGCATGGATTGGCCTCCCTATTCGCCAGATTTGACGCCATTCGATTTTTTTCTTTGGGGGGTACTTCAAAGACCAGGTGTATCGTCACAATCCACACAGTGTAGATGAACTAGAACAATACATCTCTGCTGTTTGTCAGAACATTCAAGCTGAAATGATTGCACGGGCGTCTGCGAATTTTGACCTCAGACTGCGCCACGTTGTTGCTGCAAACGGTGGTTATTTTGAAAACATTGTTTTATAGATTTGTCCAGTCAGCCATCTGTTGACAAACTTTGCAACTAATTTTGAAAATTGGTAAGAATACGTACATTTCTATCGCCTTCCGTTTTTCTTTAATTGATTTTTCAAATCGTCGGTCAATTTTGGGACACCCGGTATAAAATAATTGGGGGGAAATTAAGAAGGGTTGAGAGTCTAAAACACCTGTCAATAACAGACAAAGTATCGAAATTGTTTACAATTTGACTTGCGTACCTTTGAAGCTTGCTAAAATGGAGAACGCTAACCATATCTGTGCAGTGGGCACTATTTCTCGGATTTTGCATGGACTTATCTAATAAACCTCTTATTTACATATATATACAGTATATATATACATATATATATATATATATATATATATATATATATATATATTTATTTATTTATTTATTTATTTATATATATATATATTACCATTAATGCATGCAATTTCTTTAATGATTAATTTAATAGCTGGCTTTGATCCGAAATAATAACATTTTTTATAAATGAAATTTTATTTCAATTCTATTAATTGTTCAGATATGAAAAAAAGACACTTTCTTATATTTCCGAGATAGTTCAGTTGTAAGATGGCCTTGAGATTAGGAGACGCGGACTTGGGTCCCCCTCCTGACAGACGGTTATTTCAAGGATTCCCGATTGTTGGGAAGCATATGCTAATTGTTCATCTTAGGAAAACATTTCAACATGGTTGAATGGTTAAATAAACGATAAATGAATTCGTACGTGCCAAAAACTTGTGTCGTTTACCTCTAAAAGAAAGGAGGTGATATGAGAAGAAAATCATTGAAAATTACACTGCCTCCGATCACTTGTCCAATCACCTTTAATAGAATACCGATATCAAGAATGAGAGACGTGGATTCAAGTCCTGTTACTGACAGAAGCCTGTTTTAATATGCCCGACAATTGGGAAAAGAATGACAAAAATCATCATGGAAAAATTCAACATAGTTGAATTGTTAAATAAAAAGTATATAAATGCGCAAAGGCCAACATCTTGCTTCCAAAAGTAAGGAGGTATATTGTTTGAAAAGTCATTCATATCACCTGTATAGATTCATTGGTATAGAAAACGGGTTTGGAGATGAATCGAGGCTTTAAATTTGGCTCCTGGCAGACGGCCGTTACATATATAGAAATTATCTAGATTTATTAGAAATTAATATACGCAAAGAGTTAAAAGAAACGTGTATTATGAATTACAAGCTATAACCGCGGTCTCTGAAATATTTAAGTGTTATAAATTTGCCTGAATCACTTTGACTCGTGGAGTTTAATTCAAATTCATCTGATTCTATTCATGCAGATTCATGCTGTTTATATACATATTTTTACTGAGCAATATATTTTCCCTTTTTTAAATGAAACGTTTTCATTAAAATGAAATACCCAAGTAACGTTCAACGCTATTCATTAAAACTAGTCGAATATTATTTCATGTAAGAAAAATAGGAAAAGACATAGAGTTACAAAATTCATTTCTAGGAAATACATAAGACCTCCGCGTTTCTTCAGCATGCGTACATGCTGAAGAGACGGGGCATGCGCTTCTGTGAACAAGTACATTTCGATTTTCCTTCTCCCGGATTCGACAGTAATCGCATAACAGATCCAGTTCAATGGGCCGAGAAAGAGAACAGGCCGAAAAAACAACTAAAATATTAGGGTTGGTGAAAAATGTCTTCGAGGTGAATAGTTCTCTTTAAATGTGCTACTCTGATAATCCCGGTGCAGCTGAACAATATGATATCTACGGGCATCGAGTCATAAAATCGGTGAGACATTAACAAAAGAAGAATAATTAGTCTCTTATTGGAATATTTTTCTGTATTTTTTCAACAAAGTAGTGCCATAATTTAGCGTAGAGTTTTAAGTAGATAATACTCAGCATTTTATAGGAGCTTTTATCACCCCCTTATACAGCAATAGCATTCTTTGATGAACAAAGCACAGAAGGGTGAAACTGTTCCAACTACTTCTCTATAAAACCTTCTATATTATCACACGCCCAGTGTCCAAAGTTATGCGCACTAACGGCCTTATCTATGAAGAGTGTGCAGACAGTCATTATGGACCTCCAGTGGCTTTTCCCATGCTCCTGTTAAGAATATTTTCGGCGAACTGGCCTCTTTTGGAAAAAGTATGTGAATGAAAAAGCACCTCGGATTGGACAAAACTTTTGAGAGACTCACAGTAGCGATAATGCTTGCCAAAGCATTGTCTAGTTTCACATCCCCTGCCTTATCCATATCATTTATTCTGCTGCCAGGATCGCCTTTTTTATTTGCGATACTAAAGCTTGATATGGGTCCCGAGGAATCACTCATTCGCCGGTTCTATGACAGAAATCCTTTTCCGTTCTTTGTCTCGCTATAGAGTTGAAGTGGGATTTGTTGATGAGATCTCTCTTTATGTTTCCTGCGATCAAAACTATCTTAAAGCATCCACTGCTCATTCTCCATTGGTATGAAAAGGATTTTCCTTGACAGTGTTCTTATTTAGGATGTTATGGCCTCACAATCAGAAAAAAGAACTTTAAGTTATATTCGCTAAAGACCTAAGATACTAAGCATTCAAGAATTCATTTTTCATGCTTGCATAATTTTTCATCCCATAAATTCCTTTTTAGGGTTGGAACCATTATAATCAGAATAAATCATCTCGAATAAGATATTTTTGGTATGAAGCCCCTTTATGAGAAAATATTTTCCTATTTTGTTTCTGCTAAACAAAATTTTCCGCTTTGCCCCCCCAAACCAAATCGAAATATATCAAACTTGTCACAATGTATTCATTATTAGTTTATTTAAAATGTTATTGGATATTCAACGTTTCTAAATTTTAGATCTTAAATAATTATATATATGCTTTATTAATATGGTATATTTACGTAATTTGGAAACAATTTTGCATATCAAATCTTTAAAGTTGTTGCCATGTTTATCAGACAGCGTTATTCAACAGTTCAGAACAGTTGCAAGAAAAACTGACCAAAACTTTTTTTTAGGAAATTATACAGGTTTTTTTTTATTTTCTTACAAGAAAAGTCTTGTTAGAAAAATTGCTATGCTTTCTTTTCGTCTAAATATCTGTATTTACTGGATTTATTTTTCTGTTTCGCTAAGGTACTTTAAATAGAAATCTCTCAAATATGTTATTTATTCTAATAATTTGGGATTCAAATCTAATGCGTTCTTTTAAAAAATAAAGGAATGATATTATGTATATTCGTTTATGAGTACCCTAGAATTAAAAAAAAATTAATTTGCTAAGTAAAATATACCACTTTCATGAAACTAGATACAAGTGCCACACACGTCATAATTAAGGCTCTCCTTGTATATAGGAGATAGTTTACCTTTACGCTTGGGGGCTGGGGGTGCCTTGAGTGGATTGCAGATCTGTACTGTATATCCGGCATCCTCCAGCCCCACAGCAATGGAAGCATCGGACCGCGGAAATTAACCTTCGGCTGCGTATACAGGTTTTGCTACGCAGCGGCCGGTCTGCAGGTGAATTATGGTTGATGGACAACATTGTCTGGGGGACCGGTAAAGTTTTAGAATTACCTTTACGCTTGTTTAACTACTTATTTGCTTAAATTTGCTTATATCTCTATAAAATTTGATTTGGGCTGCAAGATATATTATCAATAGAAATGCTGTAGTAACTAAAATAATTGTTCTATTAAGTTTAAAATTTAGATTTAGACCTTTTACTCATACTGCTTGAACACTATTTTAAAAATTTAACTCTTCTTCCTCATTGGTAACAAAATGAGATTGCCAATAAATTTCTTTAGTAATTCCGTCAATATGGAATTGTTTTTCCTCTCGTATATTTAGATACAGTGTTACACTGGACGAAGGCGAAGCTTAGATCGACGACCGTCATCTCATAAGAGAGATGCATTTTCTAACAATGCAATTTAGGAGCTCTTCCTGAAAAGCATGTATTAATTAAGCATAAACCAAGGGACAGCCAGATAAACTCAAAACTTAGATATTTCGTATGTTTTATTGAAAAACAGTCCTTTAAATTTTTTGATTAGAGAATATGTGTCCCCGCCTCCTCGGAACGTTACTGTCTTAACTACTTATTTGCTTAAATAAGTACACTTTTTTTTCTTTTTTTACTTTTTGAAAAGTCCACTTATTGCAGAGCGATTTCGAAGAACTTCAATTGATCTCCATAAATAGGAGGAACAAATGAATAAAATAAAATAGTAGGAATGAAATTGGTTATAATTAAAAATGTACAATATTTCAGCATGTGAAACTGCTTCTTCTAATATACTCAGCGGCTATGCCATGGTAAATTGCCCATTAAAGAATATAAAGGATTTCAATTGCTATCGAAACTCCTGCTATAAGAGGATCGAATGATGGATGAATACTAAACTTGACTTCATAGTATTCATTTGTGGTTGTACAAGTCAATAGTTTCGAGTTCCGCATCTGATATAGGTGCATGTAGCAATTTGTCTTTAAACTGTAGGTCCCAGTTTGTTTGGTACTCGAGTGACGAAGAAAAGATAAATGTAATTCTAAAAAAACTATAGGAGACATGCATATATCATGGCATCTTGAAATGTTTTACAATTTGGACATGTGGGAAAAACATATCAAATTTTATGTATGTAACTTCATTTGCTTACCGTGTTTAAACAGATATAGACGAGAAAATATAATGAATTATAAATGGAATTTTCTAAATCTGTAAGTTACGAGTAAAAAAAGAATTGGCATGTAATGGACAGAAAATATGTACTGCAATTTCTTCTTAGGTTAAAAATCAAGCTGTATATCAAGAATGGGTTTCTCAACTTCGCCATCATAGATTGTATAGACAGCATGAAATTTCATATGGCTCACGGGAAGCTCCAAAAATTACAACGCCTGTTGAAGAAATGCCAGGTAATGTGTAACACCTAAATCTCATATCTTTATATATCTAACTCATTTCCAGTAGTTGTTTTAGTATTCTTTTCAAATAATTGACTGTCAATTTTTTTAAACTATTCTTTGCACTTTAACACAAATTTTAGATACAACCACACATTTTTAACAACTTTCTTTATTCTTTTAATAATTCCGTTTTTATTCACGATAAATATTTTAATTTTATACATTGGTACGTTATATATGTAATGCATAACTTTTGGGGTAATAACTGACTGACTTCTGGTAGATACACTGATGAGTCAAAAGTGCAGTTCAGCTTATCTATTTATATAGATGAGGCGTTATATAAAACCTGTGACCGGAGGAGGATGTTGCTGAGAAATTGCAGCCATGCACAATTACAACACTGGGAAGATAACGTTGCCTTCCGCATTCACGACACAAAATTATCTCGCTCTGAAAACACATCAATGACAAAAGTCACAATGTTATCTGAAAGCTTTAAGCCCTATAACTTGGTTTTTAGGGAAGGATCTCAATGAAGCAACTCATTATGACTGTGATACTTACGTACAGGAAGGAAGCCTTCCGTAGCCTTCCGAGAATTCCAACACAGACACGTTATCGCACCTGTTTTTGTTGTAGGTTTTATTTATTCATTAATCATTTTGATCTCAGTAGTTGCAGTGTCTAACATTCAGTGTAAATAATACCCTATTCCCTGCTGTGTTAGTTTCATGTTCTCATCGCTAATGAAACCTATGGAACTTCGTTCAGAGCTCATTACTTACAGAAAAGTTTAGAGATTAAGGCGACAATGGACCATGAAAAACTTTTTATTTATTTATTGACCAATTGCTATGAAATTTTGTATAATTATATAGTGTTGTTTAGAGATGGAATTTCTAAACTTAAAAAAAAAATCAGAATGTAATTAATTAAGATATTAATTAAAATCAGTTTGTTAATTACTCTATTTAAAAATGCTCCATGCGCATTAATTTTTGTCTCAGATATCTAGTTTTCTCTCTTAAGCTAGCTTTATATAGTTATAATAGAAGTTAGTAGCAATATTTGATTTTCAATCATATTTATAAAAACTAGAAAAGAAATCGATAAAAATAGGCCATTTTATGCAAAATTATATCAAAAAAATTTTTTTTATTGTAAAAATTTTAAGTTGTTTTAAAATAGTATAATGAATTGATTACTAAGTTATATTCTAACATATATAAATAATCACTTTATGAAATTTTATGAAAATTCAAGAAAAATTATGACGCATGGAACATTTTGAACTTACCGAAACGACATGAAAACTTGTTTTGAGAAAATGGCATTTAAAATTTGACTAACATTTCCTTTGTTTACGTTTCAAAAAAATACTTATAACTCGGTTAATAATGATCGGATCAACATGCTTTTTTCTTAATTTAAAGCTGATGAGTTGCAAAATCATTTTCTGAAAGAAAAAAAGAAATCGTTTTGGGGACATATTTTTGTCAATCTGAAGGTCCATTGTCGCCTTAAATAAGGGTTGATTACTTGAAAGTTTGTGAACGCACGCGTAATGATAGCAAGTAGGAAGTTGGGGATATTTGCAAAGTTAAGTAATCATTAGATAGCTAATAACTTGTGCCACAGAAATCAGTGCAGGCTTGTTTGCCGCAAGTCCTATGTAATATTCGAACACCACACTGAACATTTGGCGGTGATCTTTACTTTGCCGCTTACACAACCTGTCGACAAGGTTTTACAATAGTATCCTACGGTACAGAGAGGATATTGATGCAGTTACTAGTGACTGGTTTCTTGAAAAAATTTCATCTCCCTGATCATCTTGAAAAAGTTTCATCGTAAAAGTATAGTCCGACATGATCGAGATATAGCACACTTACGGTCCAACTGTCATATGATTTTTCATAATCTTTTAAATTTAACCATCTTACGTCGTAAAAAATTCATTTCCAACTCTCAGTCTTTAATTTTATCGCCAATAAAAGCAATTCTCTTTTCAGCAGTAAATATAACTAAGTAAAAAATTTGGTTTTAAATAAATAAGCTAAGGAATGAACTAAAAATCAGTCGTAGAAAGATCTGATACCATTAATTTCAACTAGATAGGTTATTCATATGCTTCGCATTCAGAGTAATAGAATAGAAAAATTAAGCCAAATAACATATTAAAAATATCAGGGATTGAATAAGGTATAGATGAAAATATGGTATAGATAAAAGTCGACGTTCTTTAAAATAACATGCAGGCGGGAAAACTCTTATCGCCTGATTTAACCACATTTCCCACGATCATAAATGCCAATGGAAGTTAAGTGTTGTTTTAGGGTTCTATAATTTCATTTTCAGTGAACCAAAGATTTGCTGAATTTTCTTTTATTAAAGTTAATATATTGTTATTTTGCCGTTATTATAACTGTAATTTTAATATTTGCAGGCTTTATGCATTTAAAATTATGAGACAGGAAATGCTTGAAAAAAACCCTCCTAAATGAATAAAATTATATATTACTGAACAAATTCTTTCTCATCCCTTATGCCGAACGTAATCAACTATTGCAGTTTAAGATGTGTAATTGGTTGTGCTAGGGAGTTAACATTTTTATTTTTTATAACAGTTATAATTTAACCTTCTAAAAAAGTATTAAAAATGTACTTTTTAAATTATACTTCATCAACACCTATTGGAATTATTCTTTTGATTCTCACATTTACGATTTGGCTTGGTCTAAAATTATGAAATTTTTTAAAATGGTATGAGATCTTAAGTTTTAGGTTCTAAAACCTCTAGCATGGTCCGTCAGACAAATAAAACGTTGGACGGAACAGAAGTAGATATCGGTATTCTGTCTAGAAATTATTTTACTCTACATTATATAATCAAATGTTTCGGGATATGTAGAAATATTGGTGAATTCACGCTCCATAAGACGATGAGACTGGTGTAAATATACGCTAATAAGTTTGGAAACTTCAAACTAAAGAAGCATTAGTTGAATAACACGTGGAGGAGAGATCACGTGGACTTCGTGGGCAAATGATGGGGAGGAAGTGAGGATCTTTGCAACAAATCTGTGTTTAAATACATTTCAACTATCCTGCTCCACTGAAAGGGATATTTTCGTAGAATGGAAACTTCACAATTATGCACTAGTGAATTGATTCCGAGTTGCTGAAGAGAGTTGTAGGAGAAAATTACAAATGTTCCACCGAAAAAGTCTGAAAAGAATTTATTGAAACACATCAGAAAGGAGTTTTAGCTCAACGATCATCCGCCGAGATGGATATACGCAGCCATGCATTCGTTCACAGGCCGAACATCTGTATGATCCAGGCCAGGAGTCTCTTTCATGTAACATGTAAAGCCATTAATGACCCTCTGAGCTATGGCGAAGCGGGTCATACTATTAATGGTCATTAATAAGATTTAAGACAATTATTTTAAGAATTATCGATAAGATAAATTTATTTTTTTCCATTTCCTCGTAGTACCCTTTCCCATGTCTTTTACGCCTCCAATGGGTAGCATTCATGAGACATCAGCTTGGCAAAATTCAAGGCATTCTCTGATTCGAAATCCTATTTCTCAACAGAGTAGAGTCGCTGCATGGATTCTTGATTCATCAGCAATAGACCAAGGCAATAAAGGTGCGTATGCCAGTTGCAGTGAATCATAATTTTATAAAATGTTTTGATTTGCCCAGATCAGATTCCTTTTCATTTTTCTTATTCGTACAGAACTGTTACATTTATGAAAGACCAATTTTTGCCTTTTGATATAAAGTTATTTATGCGTGTCATGTTACTTGAAATAATCAGGTTGCGATTATTTAGCTTTCGTGGCATTATTAACTTCTGCAACACTTTTGTGGGTAGAATAAACTTACATAAGCACAGAGAGACTTTCTTCTTTTAAATGAACATATTAGTTTCTTTATTAATTTTTCATTTGCTTAATTTTTTAATTTATATTACTGGAAGCTTTTTAACATTTAAGCAATCATTTAATGCAACGAAAATAAACTTCCATCACAACACAATTTTAATACGCTCCTAATCGCGGAGGTAACGCCACTGGAACATTCAAATAAGACGATAAAAATGGACTTCATTTGCTTTGCAACATCATTACACAAAGGAACAAGAAATCTTCAAGTGTTTTACTTACGCCGTTAAGCCACTTTTGTTGCATATGCAATGGGACATATGAGTCGTATAATTATCTAACTTTTTTCACAGATTCTCACAGGCTCTCTTATATCACTCGCGTTTACATTGGGATGGCTTCAACTGGTATCCCAATGCATCCCATATGCAATAAATGGTCTTCTGTGTGGACCTCTCCACATGCATGAATTCCTTAGCCAGATACGTCAAAATAAACCACGATTCATTTCTAAACCGTACACTACTTCAGTCAGCTACGTAACTTGATACTTCCTGTATCTATAGGTACGTGCAAACAAGACCAGGAGCTCTGTCAGTCGTCTTTAACATCGCAAAAGATTATTGTTGCGCTCCAAAACCAGCTAACCTTCCAGTTGTCTGCAAGGACATCGGAAAAATGCCTTTCGAACGGAGGTGTCTTTGGACAATAGCTATCGAAGACGTTAAAGCCGTTCTGTACACGCTATACTTCTTTATACACGCTTCCTTACTCATCTAAGTCCCCTACAACAGCAATTGCCATCGGAATGAATACGTGTACCTTGTTGATCACTGTTTTCATCATTGATGCATCGATCTTCTCTCGTATATTTTTGGTCCACATACCGAATAATAAGTTCAAATGATCGATTCCGCTGTTAGTATGTCCGGAAGCCGTCCATCTTTATCTCGGCGAACTCCTGATTCGGTAGTCGGACATGTTGTCTTAGCTACCGATGTCAAGGCAACTACAACAGACGTCAGAGACTGATACGGACGGCCCAGACTCTTTAAATTCCCGTTAAGACCATGAATTTCTCAACGTGAAGGCCGCTTTGGCTGCTTATATTTTATAGTTTGGCAAGTCTGAAATAGAGGATTTTGTATGTTTAATTTTGCATCAGTCTAGGTAATTTCTCCCTATGCTTCGACTTTCTTTTATAATTTTCAAAGAATTAAAAATTATAAATAATAAATAATGAATATTATAACACGCAAATATCTGGGTAGTTTTAGTGCACTTTATTATCTCTTAGTGTTCTCCTTGTTTTTCAAAGTGAAACAAATGCCTGCATCCCAAATCATCGTAGCTTGCATTATTATCAATGCATGTATATTATAATGTATATTTTAATGTATATTGTATTAAACATTTCAGTTTTTTTATTCGGAAAATTTAATTTTTGTATGAGATATATTAATGTCCTTTTAGATATTTTGTATTAAAATATCTTGGCTCATTTACCATACATTTTGAAAGTAACAAGTTTCAGTCTGATGAGTCATATAAAATTTTGCAAAGTAGAAAATTCAAAAGGAAGACTTAAAAAAGATTAAACATGTTTGTGGACATCAGTATATTACAAGATCTCTTTTAGTGACCCTAAAAGAGACCTCTGGATTATCTAGAGATCTGATGCAAACAGCTTGCCTAATATGCCGACTTGAATGTTAAAGGATCATTAGACGAGCATTGCTGTTCAAATTTCATAAGCTGGTTGTTTATTGTCTTCTGAAACAGAAATAAAAAACAGATTTCAAGGATAACAGAGATACGTACTGAATCATAGGGAATATCAAATAAGATGTCACATTGTAATGCCAGTTTGCCAAAACCAAGGATAAAAACAGAACATACCCTGTTTCCAACCGAGGCCCACTTAAGTGAGCAATAGTGGCAATATGAAGAATACTCTCTTCGATGTCTTTCCTCACATCTTACCATTCCTTTTTTTAAGGATTTGAGACACAGGATGTTGAGATTACACATTTTATAATTTATATGGGTGATATAGATTTTTTTCCTCCATAAATTTTGTTAAATGCTTGCATAAGGATCGCTAATCGTTCTTGTCGCGAATGGTCACCATCGTAACGACTGTCTGCTAAGACGAGGGATCCAACAAATGTTTCCTAGCATCGAGTCGAAGCCCTTCTAACTGAGTTCCCTTAGAGATGTGAGGAATATTCTCATTTTAATGCCTTTTCATCGCAAAACTGTAAAATCAATTACATTAAATAAGTTTAGCCTGTTTAAACTTTTCTTATGAAATTTAAGACTTATGAAATTTAAAAAATATTAAGAACTATTTATGAGTGAAGAGGAAATAAAATTTTACTGCGGATTAATTTGAAATTTTTAAAATACGTTTAATAATTTTTTCGGCTTGTTTAGCTCTTGATTACGTAGCGCTCCCAAACTTAACCAACGAACTAATATATTTTTACGGGGTCTCTTGTTATAAATATCGCATAACCTGGACAAAACCACCAGAAGTCCACCTCTTCTATGAGCATATAGCAGGAGTGGCTAAACTGCAGCTCTTTATGGCTTTCTTTGAGACTCATTCCACATTTTTGTGGTAATCAGCCTTTAACTGAGTAAACATTTAACTGAATTGCTACGAGCAATTCAGAGAGAATAAGTTTTATGAGTGAAAATGAAATAAAATTTTACTACGGATTAATTTGAAATTTTTAAAATACGTTTTAATAATTTTTTCGTCTTGTTTAGCTCTTGATTACGTAGCGCTCCCAAACTCAACCAACGAACTGATATATTTTTACGGGGTCTTTTGTTATAAAGATCGCATTACCTGGACAAAACCACCAGAAGTCCACCTCTTCTATCAGTATATCGCAAGAGTGGCCAAAATGCAGCTCTTTATGGCTTTCATTGAGACTCATTCCACTTTTGTGGTAATCAACCTTTGACTGAGTAAACATTTAACTGAATTGCTACGAGCTGCAGCTTCTCAATATAAGCCAGATTTGAACAGTTTGGCAAAAAATAAACTAAAATGAAATATTTTTCTAAATCTATAAAAACTATTTAACAATTGAGAAATATTAATTATTCTAATAATTGGGGAATTATGTATTTAATAAAAGCATTAAAAACAACGCTTAAAATTTCTTTCATTTCAGATATAACCTTTTTCTGATTTTGGATCTTATAAGTATGTAGATATTGCAATTTAGTTCTTAACATTGTTTATCTTGACCAACCTTGGTACACAGGATATTTACGCAAATCTTAAATATATTGGCATAGCTTTGTTTTCATTATTAAAATCCATGAATAATTTATATATTTTAGGTTTATTTTTATTTTTATTGAATTTTTTTTTTTAATGAAATATATTTAAGAATGAAAATTATAAATATCACAAAAATATTTTGACTACAGAAGTGTAAATGTAAAGTGAAATGTATTATCTAAGTTTATCAATTAAAAACTAATTAATTCATAAAAACAAAAGTGGAGATTTTGGAATAACATCATTAATACAATTTTAAATGTTTCGAGTTCTAATTCTCTGTGTTTTCTGTGCAAAGGGTTTTAAGTCCAAAATGGTCTAAAATGAGTTATCAAACCAGGCATGTTTGAAAAATCAAAGGCTACTGCAGGGTACAGAAAGCTAAGTCAAATTCTACTCCTAAATATTTTTATCCCTCCGGGAAAATTTGGGATGTGTGAAACAAAACACAAACATGTTAGTGTTAAAGGGATTATGTCCCAATCAAGGACTTAACACTCTTTACTCAACAAAACTAAAACTGTAAAAATTGTAAAAATTAAAAATTAAACCTAAAAAAATTGACTTTTCAAAAGCTATTTTTTTCAATCCCGTTTTTCTCAAAACTACGATTTTGGACTTGACATTTTTTACACTGCAAACACAGATATGGGGCAGTTAAAGAAAACACTGTGTGCAGCGTGTGGGGCAGTTTAAAAAGAAACGCTGCAACTGCTGTGTGCAGCGTTTGAGAGCAAAAAAAATTGCATTTTCTCATGAACAGTGACAAAAATTCAGCACGTTTCCTGGCTAAAGAAGACGGAAAATTAAGATATGTATTTCCTTTAAGATAACTGAGGGCAGTGAATGTATTCAAAATTTATTAAGGTAATAAAAGGGAAGAAAAATATTGTAGAAATGTATTCTATGCACTTTCTTAAATATCTTTTGTGAACGAAGTTTATAAAATGAATCCTGTTGCACGGTGCAGAAAAGTTCAGGCTATCTGAAAATACTATTTTTATTAGATTATCATCATTTATGTAGCTGTAAATAGTACTTATCACGTAGAGGTGGATATTTTTACTCATTTTTTATTCATATTTACAGGAGTATATTTTTCAAATATAAATCTTTAATTAAATTGCAGAACACATGTATGCTAATTCGGAAGGAAAACAAAAGAATAAAATGTTGTACATTTATATTTATGGAATGTTTTGTTTAACGTTAAATATATACTTTTTCTGAACTAATTATTTTAAATGATGTAGTTGTTCTTGATATATTGCTTACTTAATTCTGTGTCCAAAGTCAAATGACAGGGTTTACAAAAATGATACCAAAAACGTATATATACTCGTATATATATATATATATATATATATATATATATATATATATATATATATATGGGGGGGGGGCTTGGTACAAGAAGAGCCTAAGTCAGTTTTCTCCAAGATGACATTGTTTGCTTATGTCTGTCGTATTGCCTGTCTTAAAATAGTTATTTTGGGCGTGATTCGTAAATTATTTGGGTTAGTACAAATTATTTATAAGAAATAGGTATTTGAGTGCGTTGTGTTAATATTTATTTTGTTGAATACAACCCAAAGTTCTAGACATTATTGGCAAACGAACAGGTCAAATAACTTTGCTTCTAAAAACTAGGAGATAACTTTTCTTAAGATCAACTGCAAAAACAAAGATGACTGACTCAAATTTTACAAAATAAAATTTATTTATTTACAACATTATCTATTTACAATTTAACTCAAAACAGAATCACTAAATCTTCGTACACAGTTTACACATTTTACTAATCTTTTAGCATTTCTCCTCAATTCATATCGAATGATATGTATTCAATTAAACCTACACCTTTTGGATTCAGGGAGCATAAATTTATTTATCCTACCTAAGTCCAAGACTTACTATCTCTCAAAAATCTATGTTCTAAAACCGAACAAACATTGATCCCGCACTTAATCATTCAAAAATTCGAGGTTGGGTCTGAACAAGACAAGTGATTTGGCACTCACTCGATTGGATGATAACCGCACTGGAACACGGGTGACGATCTCATCATCGGGCTTGGGATCTCCTTTCTTCTTTCTCGGGTAGCATGCACTCAAAATATTTATACTGTTGTAGGCATCTTTCGTCTGCTTCTTCCGCTCCTTTCCTCTCCGGACGACTCAAATTGGCACTCCATCGTGAAGTCGCAATTCTCTCCGCCTCTATTCTCACATTATTTATCGGTGAAGGCAGCAACCAGACTTTTGTCATCATCAAAAACAAATTTTAGTCTCAGGATCAGGAGGCTCTCCTATCGGGTCGCATCACCCGAATTTCTGCTCCGCTAAACGACATCTTTCTTTGGGAAACTCCCCAGGCAAGATCAATTGTTCCTCGATAGTTGAAATAACCACACTTCATCACCTGCGATGCTAAGCTTCGGGGAAAAAGGAACCCGGGCCCGCATGCAGAAGTGAAATCTTCGAAAAAACTCTAAGTCTTCTATTTATTTTATTTTTTCACAACAATCTCCACGCCTTCTCATGACTCCTAATCCATTTAGGAAAGCTTTCAAAAATCCACCACTTAGTATCAATTTTCATTTCTTTGATTGGATAATCACATAACCCATGCACGCCTTCCTTGCGCCACCTTCAGACCACCCAAAGTCCAGTCCACGTGTTTTGCGGTTTACCTCCCAAACAGACCCAATAAATTTGTTTACAATAGGGTATTTTACTTTGACTTCAAACTCTGGTGCCACCTCCTTATCTGCGTCTGCAATCAACCTACCCCCACCGCGCACAGCCGCTTTTAAATTGGCTAAGGCACAAAGACGACTGTCCCGTCCTCTAATCAAAGGCGGCTTCCTAACTTTCTAACCAAAATGTGATGAAAACAGCCTTCGGTCACTTTATCTCTCTAAAAAATTTATTTTTCTTTAAAATCGAAAGCGCTTCATCACAATGTCTCTTTAAACAAATATTATTTTCAATGTAAGAAGTACCCAAGTCTGTAGGGTACTTTTTACATTGAAAATGACATTTTTTTAAAGACACTTAAGCAAACAAAGTCATCTTGGAGAAAACTGACTTAGGCACTTAGGAAAAATCGAAGTGATTCGCAAGGTATCCTTCCCTTTTCATAACATGTTAACTAATCAGCCATGTAATTATAAAATAGAGATTTTTAACGGCTTAATAGAACGTAATATTGACAGCTATTGAGATTGAAATTCATGAGTCCACTGAGCAATGCGATTGCACTATGGACAAATCACAAATGTTCTGTAGTTTACTGATTTGCAAATTACTATTATAATTTTACGTACTTAATTTTCATTATATTTCTATATTTCTAGCAGCTATATTTATACCGAAACTGGTCTCCTATATTTCGTTCAATTGTGGTGGATATATATATATATATATATATATATATATATATATATATATATATATATATATATACAGAGGCTGTTCGCACATTTTTTAGACGATTTTGCTAAGCGGTAATAAAAAATCGTTTGATGCAAAAGAAATAATTGGAATTGTACTATGTTTTTAAAAGTCAAAATTATCGTCTGCGGCTTGAAAGTTTTGTTTTTATTCAAAATGGCGTTTTTAACAAAGCAGTGGTTCGAAGGCTACATTTATGCTCTTTCCGAAGAGAAATATGCATACTCCGTTATCCAAAAACGATGTGAGAGTCATGGTTTTGTGATATCTAAATCGTCGATAGGTAATATCGTTAACAAGAAAGGGAAAAAACGTCAAATTGGAGCCTCAAGTGGGACAAAAATTCCAAACAAGTATCCAAGGAAAAAAAGGGTATCTTCGACTATTGCAAAGGTACGTTGTTTAATGCTAAAAGAAAATCCCCTAGTCAAAGGACAGTTGCAAAATCATTAAAATGCTCGGTGTCCACTGTAAACAAAATGATGAACGTTGATTTAAATCTTAAGAAAGCGAAAAAAACGCAATGTGCATCGTCTTCTTCCAAATCATATCGCTGAACGCAGGACACGCTGCAGAATTCTATATGAGAAACACTTATCCAAAGAAAAATGGAAAACAATTGTCACAATAGATGAATCATGGGTGTATTTAAATGATTGTAACAAAAAAAGAGCCATTAATTATCATAAAAGGGGAGAAAAAATTTAAGTACATGGTTCAAAGAATCGAAAGAAAGTTTTTCTAAGGGATTCATGATTGTTGCTGGTTTTTCTTATAATGGCAAGTTAAAAATAAAGAGAGTGGAAAAAAATGTCAAGATTAACTCCAAATACTATCAGGAACATATTTTATCGCCAATTTTTCTGAATGAAATACCATCGCTTTACCCACAGTGCCATCAATCTGTGAGACTCCATCAGGACAAAGCTAGCAGTCACACATCAAAATCCACCGTAAATTTCCTAAAAGAAATGGAACAAAAGACTGGTATCAAGGCCATACTTTTGGGCACTGATATCCCTACTAAATCTCCCGATGTATCACCTATGGATTTTTGTGCTTTCGGACTTTTAAAATCTGCATTATCCAAACGTCGTCCCAAAACCCTTACAGGACTCTGGAAAGCTGTTCAGGAGGAATGGGATAGAATACCTGTTCTGACACTTCAAAAGGCATTATTTTCCTGGAAATTGCGGTGTCGAAAGATAGTTCAGAATAAGGGATGTCAAATAGAACATTTAAAACACAAGAATTTTATGTAATTTAGTTTTGTGAATACAATATACATCGTCTAAAAAATGTGTGAACAGCCTCTGTATATATATATATATATATATATATATATATATATATATATATATATATATATATATATATATATATATATATATATATATATATATATATATATAACAGCTCTTCTTTGGCCATTTTCACCACCCCTATATTTTTACAATTTCCTAACAGCCTCAAGGGCATGACCTTGAGTGCAAAATTATTAACGTTCTCCCTGGCATAAGTTGACTTGTTGTATTTCTAGTTACATAAAATAGTCCTCCTTAAGTGATTTCTACTCTTTATTCATCGTTTTTGTAGTGCAAACATGGCCACTGGCAAGAGTAAAGCTGGTCCACAACTGCTTTACAAGTTTAATAAAAGTGAATCTCAATGCTTAGTTCTCCACTCAATCAATCGCAATTGTTCACCTTTTACGAGTGGAGAGGCATAATTATTGTCAATTACTTTTCTTACTTTTAGCATCACAGGTTTTGGAAGTCCAAAGTGATGTCCTCTGCAAGTAGATTTGAATGTGTTAATTTGTCTACGCAGTGAGTAAAGTCAAATTGATCCTCCTATATGGAACTGGCTTATTCTAATATTGCAGTAGGCTGAGTCGTAATCAGCAATAATGAAAGGTATACGTTGTAATTCCTATGAGAACATGCGAAGGATGTAAAATTGCAATAAAATCGAGGGAATATCACCCCTGGGAAGCCTAACTAAATTAAATATTGGTCTGCCCATAAGAGGGTCTGTTGTGTGAGACCCGCTATTGGTAATCAGTCGTTACTGCGATGCCTGACCGTTCGCAAAAAACATAATGTATCGTTAGGTGAACAGATGACAAAAAAACAAAAACAAAATCATGTTGGGAGCAATTCACCACTACAGATTTTAAAAAATATGAAAAATATATAAGTATGAATTTATCAATTTCTCGACATCTTTTGTCGTTGGCTCAAAAAAGAAATAGGGGGAAAAAGTAAGGATTGGCATTTAAATTGAGTCTTTTGCAGTTAGCCTGAGCAACACAACTGAATGTTACAATAATCGGTATATTTGAAGATCTGTAGTTCTGTACCCGACCTTGGCAGTCGGTTAATTCAACCTGTCATTATTTTTAATTTCCTTCTCCGTTATTGTATCTTTTCTTCTTTAAAATGTCTCAATGTTTGAATATTATTTTAAATCGAAATTGAACTTTGAAAATCATTATGACCTTTTTAAAATATTATCCTTTTGAGAATTTATCTCGTTTTATTCATTTTTCCTGACTTATTTTATACTCTGCATGTAAACTCTGTCTCATAACTTTCTCTATCTTTCTTTATCTTTTTATAGATTTATCAAGTTTACAAGACAAATTATATCAGCTAGAAACCACACTACAACAACTAGAGTTGAGCACTAATACTTGTACAGAAAGTAATTTAGAGGTATTCTGAGGTTTAGAATTGTTTTTCTTCTAATTAAAGACTAAAATATTTTTGTCTGCGCTTTTTATCTACTCCGTATTTATACTTTATAGTTGCTCTGAAAAAGTGAACTATCGTTAAAAGCAAAAACATCATTGCAATGAAATATTTCATCTTAAGTTAACGACCACGTAGCGCCCCAGAGCCAAACGCAATTGGGAAAATATTGTTCAACGTTACGGATCGTTCACACTCTTTTTAAATTTTGAGTGTTAAACACGCTTTTTTGGCAGAAATTTAGCTCATTCATGAAAACTTCTGAAGAAACTTAAGATTCTACTGTGCAAGATATCTGACTTCATAATCATTTTAAGTCATTTACAGGAAATTTGTGGAAACACAAACAGTAAAAAGAAAGCTTCTTGAGAATCACAATCAAATAAGAAGGACGGCGACAATTGTTTCGATCTTATTATCTATTATGCAAGATATCTGACTTCATAAGCATTTTAAACCATTTACAGGAAATTTGTAGAAACATAAATAGTAAAAAGAGGGCTTCTTGAGAACCACAATCAAATAAGAAGGATGACGACAATTGTTTCGATCTAATTAATTGATCATTCTCAGGCGGAGAAGCACTTATGAATTATTCATAGTGAATAGTGGTGTAAATCGTTCATCACACCATTGCTCCTCGGCCTAATGCTGATCAATTAATTAAATCAAAACAGTTATCGCCGTCCTTTTCATTTGATTGTGGTTATCAAGAAACCTTTTTTCTGTCAGCATTTCAAGTGTTGATATCAATCGCTTTTTCCCTTTCCATTTTAGTACTAAATATAATTATTTATGATATTTACAGTTTTAACTCTAAAGTAATTTATTCAATTAATGTACACTTGATATTTAAAATGCTACATATCAAGTTCCCCAGTTCTTACTCTCAAATCTTAAATTACTAAAATAACATTTACAGTTTTTTTAGGTAGTAATAATACAACATTCGTAGAAGCCATGAAAGCCAAAAAAATTGCAAATAAAATATTATTTTTCTATTTTTGTGCTGCGTTAGTCAAACAGTACATAAAAGTGCATTCTCAGTCAGCACGATTTTGTAGGGGGAGAAATGAGAGCCCAGGACAATGGTTTTATGTCTGATTAATGCAGCCATAAAATAGGAGAAAATAATTTACCTTGCATTCAATTCTGTCCCTTCAAAAAAATCTCCAAAGCAGTCATTCATTGTCCTTAAATCCAAATATTAGCATTTAACTCTGACAGTCTTGATCAAATCCTTGCGTCATTCTAAAGACATAAAAAGGTAAAAAATCTTGCGTGTAATTGAGTGTATAAGGCGTGTTAAGAACTTTCCTTCATCGTACTGTAGTAGCTGTAAGACGAAAATAGGATAAAATATAAATAAAAAAGGAAATGTAAACTTGCATAATTACCATATTATTTTTTAAAATAAGTTTTCCCTTACAATGAGTTTTGTGTTTAGGGAAATGTGGTCACTACAGACATTATAACTGTATTATCGTACAGTTTTGTTCATTATTCATAATGTCAGCATGGAAGTTAAAAATCAGAAAGTTAAAAATCAGAAAGGCCTAATGGTCAGCATACCTGTCTGGTGATCAGGAGGTACAGGTTTGATTTCTGAACGGGCTTAGTTGTTTTTAAGTAGTTAGTCGAATGAAAAAGACCACTGTGCTAGAGTTTAAGTCGTTATAAACTATACAGAGCAAATTAATTTTCAATTATAGCTGTGAGTATGGTATAGGAATATAGGTTTAATGAATATTATGTTTCATAATTTTTACAAGTAATGAGAGTGGACGGAGGCTTAGTAAATATCAATTACTCAGAGAAAAAGATTTGGTCATTGAGTGTATTATATTTCAACAAAATTTTAAAAAATAAAGATACAAGTTCTTTCTTATATTTTCTTTCATTCATATGTACCACTTGTTATATCTAACAAATTCAATTTGAGATATTAAATGTAATAAAAATAACTACTGAATGTTACGATAAAAATAACATATATAATGTATTATTAAATTTATACATATATACTATATAATGTATAACATATATATTATTAAATTTTAATTATTATTGTGAAATTAATCGTGAAAAACATTTTAATTATTTCAAATCAACTTGTATGATTTTTTTCCAGCTATCTGTGAAAAATCCCATTGTACTTAAAAAAGAAAGGAAGAGGTTTCATCTTAAAAAAAGAAGCAAAAATCAAAAATCTAATGGTGAAAAACAATCAATAACAATCAACAAAGGGAATAGAACCAACAAACAGAATGTTTCGATTATTGTATCAAAAGAAGCGACAAGTGAACGATTCAATAGCTCGGAAAACATACTAGATTTATCAGAGAATGCTGATCAAGAAAGGAATGTGAGTACTAAAGTTATTTTCAGTTATAAAATAAATCATTTTTATCTGAAATAGAGTACTTTTTATCTGGGTGACCTCAGTTAATGTAAATGTCTTGTTTGAATATTCGGTTGTAAATTTATAATGGATTACTCTTAAAATACCTCATCCTCCCAATAAGCCCAAAATAACACAAATCAAAAGATGTATGGAGTATTGTGTGAAAAAAATATCATTTACATTTGAAAATTATCCGTTAGTTTTAGTATGACCATTAGTTTATGTATGACAAGAATATATAGAAATCGTTAGAATGTGTTAGACCTCTATATTGTTTTATAACTCTCGAATTACAACTGAATACGCATAAAATACTGCTATTTTATTCAGATAAATAATCATTGAAATGTTATCTAGGTTATTCCCATCTAGTATGATAGATATTCCCTAAATTCGCCTAGGTTATTCTAGGGACATCCTTTTAACCCTTCATCGGGCGTGCCCGTGTACAAAGTGCAACATTTTCGTAATTTTGAATGGTTTGTTTTTACATGTAAGGTTTGAATGTTCTAAGCAAATTCTATTTATAGCTACACCCTCTCTAATGCAGGTCTGATTTTCTGACCCTTGTATTCCTCTCCATTCATTGTTAGTAGTGATTTAACCGTAGTAAACCAGCGATTATACTGGATTACAATACGACAGAAGCAGAAGTGGATGGAGTCTATCAAATGTGCAGCTATTACACGGTACCCCGCATATCACGAAGAGGGACAATCTCATTGTTTTTTTCTTTAGGTATTTGAACATAATAGGAATCAATCTGCAAGTTATCCTTAGATCCAATAAACCGGACAGTTTTGAAATAAGGCGATTGCATCTGCATTCTTTAGCCTTTAATTATAAATATATCTCAGTATTATCAACATGTTATATCTTGTCATAAAACCCAGAATTATTATTTTCAATTCAAAAACAAAGTTTATTACAAAAAGACAAGGTTGAAAGAGACGTTGTACTTTGTGCCACTCGCGCCTGCTGGTGTTCCAAAAATTAGCGCTCCCGCTGAAGGGTTAATAAATAAATCTTTTTGTGTAATACTTTATTAAAATTGTTACTGTTAAAGCATGTCAATGATAACTGTTTACACCTTCTCGAGAATTATACAAACGAATTTTAATGGCAAGCCGCCGACATCATACTGGTTAGTTTATCGGGTTTCCACTGTATGGGCTCAGGTTCGAATCCCGGATAAGATATGGCCATATCCGAACAGTCTCCTCAAAGAGAGCAGGGTTGGCTCACCTGCATGGTGCTCCCATAATAAAGTAGCAAACGAATATGCAGTGTGGCTGGGTCAATGCCCTTAGGACAAATTACCTCCCGTGTAGAAAATACTAATAAATGTTAAGCCCTTTTAATTGGTTTCAAAAATTATAATTACCATTTTTTCTGAATTAATTTATTTTTAATAAGGCTTAAGCAGACTATTGATTACAAAGGCTGATATATCTAAAGACAGTCAATCAAACTACTTGCAAAAACTTCAAATTTCATGCAGATGCTTAGATAGTGATAGAATTCTGTTAGGGATATGCTGAATCCTTATTGCTAAAACCCTGTGATAAGCATTATTGATTTTTTGTTTAAATTTGTAATTATATCGTAATATTGAAAGTAACAAAAGACATACCGAACGTTCTTCTGTTCTGGGACTCTCTTTTGTTTCTGTTACTTTTCGAAAAAATCAACAAGAGAATTTCAAAAAAGTATCAAACGCCGAATTTGAATGAAAATGATTTTCTTACAAAATTTTTTCTGTCTAGCTCTTGTTACAAAAAAAATTTCTGTCTAATTTTTTTCTGTTATGTTGCAAAATTTTTTTCTGTAATTTGAAAATATTCTGTGAGCATAAGAAAGCCAATCTGTAAGCATTGCAGTATAATGATCATCGAATTAAAACGCTGTTATTTTTATTTTATTTTATTTATGTATATATATATTTGTTTTATTTAAATTTTATTTTATTTTATTTTATTTTATTTACATTTATATTTTATTTATTTATTAATTTTTTTTATTTTTTTTTTTTTTTGGGGGGGGGGGGGGGTCAAAGCAAGAGTTAAGCAAACTTTTCCTTTAAATAATACCTCTTGGACCTATGTTTTCGACATGAGCTCGTAATAATGGTTAATTTCTGAATGAATTATACATAATTTTTCTCGTGGGAATCTGGATTTTATTTTCTAAAGATTGATGTTTTAATTGCGGGATTTCCTATTTAATGTGATCTCAACTCTCATAGCTAACTACATGCTTCACGAGTTTTAGATTTAAATCTTTAATAAAGATAAACGTTTAAAAAATATCAAACTACTGAAACACACAAAACGTTTTCCTAAAATATGTTTTTCCTGCTGAAATTCTTTTATACGGAAGTGTATATCCTGCACAATATTTTACAGACTGAATTAATAGAAAATAAGGTCAAATGTGAGAAAAATACTAAATGCTTCAACAAAATAAAAAAATATCAAAAAGGTGTCGAAAATAACCCAATTAGAGGAGTAGAAAATTGAATAGAAATTCTTGCCGCCGTTCTAAGAGTGTATTACATAAAAATAAATATAAATTTGAAATTTGTAATTTTTCATTCATGAACCGCTTATCATTTATTTTGCTATTTTATGAATATACGTTGAGACTGATGTAGATATTTAAAAAAATTCTCTCGGTCTGTTTTGCTTTGTGTGTGAATGCGGAATCGTGCCTGCATAAGAAATTGTGCATGTTTTATCACACGCTATAATAAAACAAAAACTATGTCGTGTTTGAAAAAAAAATTCAAAATTTTTCAATTTGACATATAATTTTAATCCTGATATTTTTCTCTTGAACAGGCTGCAGATTTTGCCCTTCCTATATCAGAAATGGCACATCTTAGTTGTTCTCATCCTTCTTTAGTCAGCAGTGAAGATATGATTCGTCCACATTCTTTATCAGACTCTGTCTCGTTAATGACATGTTCTTTACCAGAATCCAGCATTTCTTCTACCCACAGTTCTCATCATAAATATCATGAAGAATTTATTTCATTGGCAAAAGAAGGTTTGTGCTTCATAAAGTATTTAGTCATCTTTTAATTAGCTTAGTTGTTCAGTAATTACTGCCATTGTGTTAAACAAATATTTTAATCCAGTGACGTGAATTAAAGTTAAATTATTAATCGATTATATTCCAGTTATAATGTTTAAAAAATAAGTTTTATATTGTACTTTGTGAGGAATGCCTGGACTTCGAATAGAAGAAAAAAAGTCCCATTTTTTCACTCATTCTAACTTTATATATTTTTGGTGGTGTTATACTGTATCGGGATGAATAGTTCCATAAAAAAGGTGTACAAAAAAATTTAAAAATCAGAATTATGAATCCTAGACATACACAGCCTAATTAAAATCAGTTAATTAAATACAATTAGTTTAAAATTTAACTGAGATCTGAATAAAAATTTAATCCCTTCTATTGATTTCTAAGCAAACTTGTATACACCACACGTCAACTAAAACACCGTTCTCTCTTTTAGGGCCTGTTCACATAGGAGTCCGGTAGCGGAAGCGTTAAAGTATTGAAATATATTTAACCAATGACAAACCTTCAAACAACGAAATTTGTAACGTCTATGATTGGTTTATTTCCGTCTCAGCGCCATGTTTCCTTTTACTCTTCCGCTACCGGACTCCTATGTGAACAACTGCGGTTGAAAATTTTCTCTGTTATTACTAAAAGTTACTTACTAGTCAAAACATAGCTGTTTCATCTTATTTGGATTTTACAAGCACATTTTGTTGTCATGTTTGTTGATCATAATACTGCATGTTATTTTTACACCAACTATTATGAATTTAAATGAACATTTTCTCTATGAGGTTTTTCTTATATCATTTTTTCCCCATGTTTTAGGATAATGCTGAAAATATACCGAGTAAATTTATCAAGTCTGTTTATTACTAGTAATTTTTCTGAGTGGACTTTTTGGAAATATTGTAAATATAATGTAAGAATATAAAGGTGTTAGAATGAGGAACCTAATAATTTTCACATTATTCTAAATTTAGATAAAAATTTCTAAATTTCAGGTAGCCAGGTGATGTCTAGTAGGGATGCGACATCGATAACAAAACATCGATGTTTTGAAACATCGATGTTTTGAAACATCGATATTCAGTATTAAAATATAGATGCTAATAAAACATCTCCCAAAAACCATCGATATTTTTGAACATCGATGTTATAGAACATCCATTTTTTAAAACTGGTTTAGAAATCTCTAACATTAATGTTACTTCGGTTAGTCGTGGGGGGGGGGGGGGATGATTTAATTTTACTCTCTGATTGGGTTGACACAAATGACAAAAACTTGGTTGCTTTTGCCTTGGGCTACATTGATGACTCAAAATTCTCGCTGTAAATATCACCATGTTTTGCCTCCAAATGTCCAGATAAATTCGTGGTATTGGCAGAAGTTTTGAGGGACTTAAGGCAAATATTGCATTTTGCCAATTTGTCAGAGGTTTTGCAAAAATATTTCCAAACGGTACTTTTGGGAGGCATCCTACTGATAATATTAATGTCAACTTATATAAAACTAGAACAAAACAAAAACTTAAATGGCTGCTCTTGTGTATATACTATTTGTATAATAAAACTCCATGGAAGGTTCTGGAGTGTCGGGAACATTCCAAGCGCTCTGATTGGTTCATTGGATGTTGATTGCCATTTGTCTGTTTGCTAAGTAATCTTTCCCCTTTTGTATTCGTCCTTTTCAGAATTCAGACTTACATTTACTGAGTGTGAAAATTATGCTACGTGGTATTTTTTTTTAATTATGATACTTTTCATTAAAAAAGAAACATCGACACAACGTAAAACATCCAGCACAAAACATCGATGTTAGAAAAACATCGGCTTCAATAAATCGATGTTTAAAACATCGATGTTTTGAAAACATCGACATCGATGTCGCATCCCTAATGTCTAGAACGCAGGCATTCGGTTCAGATCCTGTGGGTTCGAGTCCCACTGTTGATATAGATGTTTATGACCTTTCGGAATGGGCTTTAAACTGTAGATCCCGGTCTAATTATCCCTCGTGTAGCAAAAAGTTGATCGTAGCGCTCCAAACCGAATTCCAGGTAACCCATACCTCGCTTTACGGCCTAGATACGTTCCGGAAAAGTTGGCCGAAAAGTCGTATAACGAATCAATTATTTTGATACAAACCCATACAAATTTAGTTGGATCTGTTCCAATTTTTTATAAATAATATAGTTTTTAGTTAATAAAGCATTTGATTCTTCTTATTTTCCTATAACAATGCATACATAAAAATAAAAGTACAAAACAATGTAATAATAAACAGAAATTCACAAAATAAACATATAAAGAAAACACAAAAGAAATCATATGCCCATATGTATACATATAATAAAAAACATAAAATAAAATATTCAAAAACTGTTTTAATGTGATGACGAACATTAACATGAAGAATCACTAAGCTATAATATTCTACCATCATCACTTTCCGCTTTTGTGGCCGTATAATGAAACATTGTGGGCCGTAAATCGAAAAAGTATCATAATTAAAAAAGGTCGTTATAGCGAAATTCCGTATAATGAGCGGCCATATAGCGAGGTATAGGTGAACTTTGTGTAACACCAAAAGATAGAAAATTCCTTTAATCAAAACAATTCACAGTGTATATCCTTTTAAGGACAATGAGTAGGATTCTATGAGCTAAATATTTTTACCTAAATACTTAGGATGGAACTTTAATTGGGGCAACTAGGTATGTACAAAGTATACAGAAGACATACAGGGATGAAACTTTTATAGCCCTTCAGAATAGTAACTAGAATTGTTTAGCACCCGTTGCTAACATTCTGGAAGCTGCAGGAGGGCGTTGGCAGCACCTGATCTGTTGATCCTTCGAATGGAGTTGCCTACAACCTCAAGAAACTCTGGTGAAATCCACGGAGCGGTTCCTCCATATTGGGGATGAGATCAAAGTCACAGGGACTTAAGACTGCTATGTACTAAGAAAAATAATCGTATTTTCCAATTTCCTCTTCTTGCAGACTCTTGTGGTGAGAGTAATCCATTTAACAGTTCGAGAATTCCACCCCCATAAGGATTGACATTTTGAGGGATTGTAATGGCTCTCTCTCTATAGGGGGGTTAAGCGCTGACCCCAATTTTTTTTTAAAATATATTTTGTTCAACTATTTACAGGTACATAAATGTTGATAATCAAATAAAATTGGTATTGTCAGATAGCCTGAACTTTTCTGCAAAGCGCTACAGGATTCATTTTATAAATTTCGTCCATCGAAGGAATTTATGAGCGTTTAAAACACACTATACCAGATTTTTCCCGGAAAAATTTAAATTTTAAAATATTAATTGCATTTTTTTTAAACGAAAAATGTACACAAATGTAAAATTTCTTTCTCTATGACGGAGTACAATTTAAAAAAAAAAATCTTTGAATCCAAGTCGACAATCCGTGGAAAAATTTTCTCCATAGGTTAACACTGAGGTGAGCGAATACAATGGGGTTAGTACATAGCAGCCTTTAGTCCGGGGAAAAGGGGGATAGTAGAGCACTCCCCAGCCCCAGCGAGCAAACACATCAGCCGCAGTGTGCGCCCAAGCATTTTCCTTCCATCAGTACGATGCAACAAATTATTTCGTACGATAGACCGGTAACTAAAACATGGCTGTGTTCATCCTGTCACTGTGCAGGCGTATGATGTTTGTGAGGAGAGCGCATTCGCTATGAGGTAAGGCAGGTATGCGACGTACGTGTGGTGTAAGCTGTTTTCCTGGGTTCTGCTGCGTAGCGGCTTTACAACAGTGTTGCCACTATTAAAGTTCCATCCCTCGTATATAACGTATTTTCTATACTATTAATTTCAATATGTTTTACTACTGTCTAGTTTTCTAAATAAATACATGCACAAACATGATTTATGTTCGAAGAATAATTTTTTTTCTTTCTCTCTAGTTCATTATGGATTAAAATCTGTTGTTAGAAGTTTGCAAACTGAAAGGGAACGGTTAAAGCAAGTTTTAGAAACTGAAAGTGTTTTAAGTAACAGCAATAGCAATACTCTCATTGCAAGTCTTCGAAATTTGCTGAATCAGGTATTAAATTTTGTATGACATAAATAAAATATACTGTAGTTTTTAACATTGTTAATAATTTATTTTTGTGCAGAATTTTTATGAGTAACGTTTATGTTATTAACTTCTTAAATAAAGATTACATCGAAAAGAATGCGATGTTCCATCAAGCGGAAGTATGGTTTGGAAAAGAAAACTGTACCTAACTGAATCGCAAGGTTTTCTTTGTTTTCTTTGTGTGTTTATCGTAATATTGAAATAAGTTAAGAAAGGGCTCTGGAAAATATCAATTTTACTGATATATCCATACATATATTTATCTTCTGATTGTACATTTATTTATAACAATTCTGACATTTCAGCTTCTCGTTCAAGATTGGACTGAATCGATCTCATCCACAGGATTCCCCTTTGTTAGTATTTTATTTTCAATTATGTCATTAATCTCTATGCATAATGTCTGTTCCTAAACATGTTGGATCGTATTTTTACAGAGACAGTCGTGAGTGAATATCTTTAATGCTGGTTGTAAGAAACAATTTGAGAGCTTTATAGAATAGATAATTAGCTTTTCAAATTTTGTTTATGTTATTACTTTTAGGTATTTTTAATGTAAAAATACATAAAGCCTGCCAGATAGGCAGTGCTTCAAACGAAAATATACATATCCATTGTACAGGTAGCCCTGCCAAGGCTACCTGTATATTGGAGATGTATATTTTAATTGTAACTTGTATGTTATTGAATCATGTATATATTGGTGAATTTATAGTGAAAATTTTACTTACTGCATTTTAATAGTAATCTTATTTATATGTTAATACCAAAGTTCATTTATAATGTTATTTTAAAAAATTGTTTTGTAAGACTTTATAAGCAATAATATGTTTCAAACTTTCTACCTAAGGTTTTAAGAGTAATTTGTTAAAACTTTCTACGTTTATTATTTCTAGACGTTACAGCAGAACAAAGATCTGAAGGCAAAATTGCAAGAAATTCATAATATAACTGATGTTAACAGCATTATACTTTCCACTGGGACACCAGCTGGAGACAATGATGAACCTACTGTAAGTTGAATTAAGGGAAATTTATATATATATATATATATATATATATATATATATATATATATATATATATATATATATATATATATATATATATATATATATAATATATATATTATTTAAGTACAGTTTATTACTAAATAAATGGAATTTGACTGCTCTTTTTTCATTTTAACCCTTCAGCGGGCGCGCCAATTTTTAGAAAACCAGCAGGCGCGCGAGGCACAAAGTGCAACGTTTGTTTCAACCTTGATTATTCCTTTTGTAATAAACTTTTTTTTCAAATTGAAAATAATTATTCTGCACTTTATGACAAGATATAAAATGTTGATAATATTGAGATATATTTATAATTAAAGGCCAAAGAGTACACATACAATAGCTTTATTTAAAAACTGTTTAGTTTATTGGATCTAAGGACAACTTGCGAATTGATTACTATTATGTCCAAAATCCTAAAAAACAATGAGATTCTCCATCTTCGTGATATGCGGGATACCGTGTAATAGCTGCACATTTGATCGATTACATCAACTCTTGCTTTTGTCGTATTGTAATCCAGTATAATCGGTGGTTTACCACGGTTAAATCTCGACTAGCAATGAATGGAAAGGCATATAAGGGTCAGAAAATCATATCTGCATTAGAAAGAGTGTAGTTATAAATAGAAATTGATTAGAACATTCAAACCTTGCATGTAAAAATAAGCCATTCAAAATTACGAAAATGTTACACTTTGTTCACGGGCGCGCCCGCTTTTGGGTTAAAATACATTTATGCTTGATTAAATATTATTTTATTTTTCATCTGCGTTAAATGATGAATTTAATTGAATATCTCTCTTGATGTTATGTTTAAAAATGTTATCAACCAAAGGTATTTAATTTTTTTTTCCTTTGTAAATTTCTTCAGTCAAATTTCAAGTTTTTTTTTAAACTTAAACTCACTTCTCAGTGGTAACTACTCTATGGTACACCCCATCCATGTTTTAACGAAGATCAGAACTCGTATTTAATCTATGCTCCTGCTCGACACTTTATCAACACGTTAAGTGTCAAATTTAAAAAATGTTTTATTATACAAAGCTCTTCGTATGCCCACTGATAATCAAATATTCTGTAACTAATGGCTGTATTTCTACATGCTTGCCAAAGAGTACGACTAACTTCAGTTCAAGTAAATTAAATTAGAAAAAAATGTTTATGCATTTATTGAAAAAATTTTATAGTCACAAAATTGCATATTCTCATTCAAATTTAGAAGTTTATAAAATAATAAGAAGTTTATATATATATATATATATATATATATATTTGAGAAACCTTGACCTCTAAAGGTTTTCATTTTGTAAAATTATCAGTTTTTGTTTCTGTTTTGTTTATTCAGGAAGGCCTTTTTAATATTTCTAAACTAAAATTAATCAAAAACATTATGTTACTATTATTACTATTTCGAGAATTTGTAAATAATGTGCAATTAATATATAAATTTATATAAACAAGGTTATATTTATTCCAATATATATATCACTTTTTCTTTAAACGATAGCACAGTTTTTAAAAAATCAAATTATTTTTATTTTTCACCATTCAGATTCCCAGTTATTTTTTTCGTATTTCAACTCCTGCATATTTCTCCTTTCAAAATGGATAAACGTAATTAAATTATGCTATGATTTTTTAAAATTAAATTTTAGGCAGGGAAATAACACAAACATTCCTGAGTGTCCATGTTTAAATGGTCCCTTATTGTTCTTCGTTGAGATCTGAAATGATTCGAAATAAAATAATAAGCAGGCAAACATGAATAAAATACTGTATCACTGATGATAATAACATGTATAGTCAAAGTTACTGAGACAAATATATCTTTCTCTGTTCAACCACAGTGAGACATGCGCCCCATTTATATAAAGGAATATTTTTTTTCCATCTGCTTAACGATGTGTCAAATTATAAAAGATATATATGAAGTAAATCAAAAGAATTTCATTAAATTTTTATCCACTCTTCTTGTAAAAGTGACTCCTTTTGTAGACAAACGTTCTTCTGTCTAAAAATTTTATCTAAAGCGGATCACAAGTATATTATATCCCCCCCCCCCCCTCTGTTCAACCAGTGAGAGACATGAGCCCCATTTATATAAAGGAATATTTTTTTCCATCTGCTTAACGATGTGTCAAATTAGAAAACATATATATGAAGAAAATCAAAAGAATTTCATTAAATTTTTATCCCCTCTTTTTGTAAAAATGTCTCATTTTCTAGACAAACGTTCTTCAGTCTATAAATTTTATCAAAAGCGTATCACAATTATATGAGACGCTCTGTTCAACCAGTGAGAGACATGCGCCCATTTATATAAAGGAATAGTTTTTTTCAATCTGCATAACGATGTGTCCAATTACAAAACATGTATATATGAAGTAAATCAAAAGAATTACATTAAATTTTTATCCAATCATTTTGTAAAAATGTCTCATTTTGTAGACAAACGTTCTTCTGTCTATAAATTTTATCTAAAGCGGATCACAATTATTTTATATCCCCCCTCTGTTCAACCACTGTGAGACATGCGCCCCATTTATATAAACGAATAGTTTTTTTTTTTCATCTGCTTAGCGATGTTTCAAAATACAAAACATATGTATCACGTAATCACAAAAATTTCATTAAATTTTTATCCACTCTTTTTGTAAAAATTTCATAGTTTGTAGACAAACGTTCTCCTGTTTATAAATTTCATCTAAAGGAGATCACAGATCTCTGTAAACTTAAGATTGGTTTAAATTTTTGAGCTTTCTTTTTAAAAAAAACTGAAACTCAAAGTCTGAAAAATTTCGAATGAAAACTCTTGTCTGAAAAATCCCTGTCTTGAGATTTCCCTTTTTATTTTTTGTGTCGTAAAACAGGGATATATGGCCAAATGCAATTGCAAAATTCATACCACGTTTCTTAAATACAGTAGAGAAGTCATGAAACTGCTGTCATTTTTCAATATGTACTGAAGGCAATTAAATTCCCTTAAAACAATGGATGCATGCATGTGTTGGAGAAAGTAAGGAAGACATAGCATTGGCCTTAAACATACATTTATTTGATAACGCATAAGTTTCAATTACATTGTAATAGCTACTAGTACAATATTCTCTTTCATATTAACATTTTTACATATGAGAACTCAGAAGCAGAGGCAAACTATATTGTCAAAGATGATTTTTAGAGTCTATGGGGAGGCACTTACTACAGCTGAAGTATGCAGCGATGATGGTGGCATCGACGACAGGGACCCAGAATCATGTCATGTATAGGAACATCTTAGCGGGTTACTGGCACTTCTCCTAGAATCTGAGGCAGACGAGACTCTCTATCATCTAAAATCTGAGGGAAAAAGTCTGAGATCGATCTGGACCTCCTCTCCTATTCCTTTCGTCCTTGGAGGGGCTGTTGTCCGTTTACAGGGAGGCCATTCTGGTCCGTCCCTCATTTTCATTGGGCAGTGGGCTGTTTTTCTTTCAGTAGTTCCTGCCCCAATTGGTTCCTTATTAAACAGCCTCTGTCCATAGTCTACGAAGTAACTCCCCACCATAATTTTATTTTGCAAAACAACTTTGACCCTTATTATCTAAAGTTTTTACTGTGGGCCATAAAATAACGACCATCCATCTTTTAATATTTATAGACTTCAGATCGCTAACACTGGCCACACCGACAGCTATTCTTCTATTATCTCCTGGTTTGCAAGCCTCTATTTACCCCTGCCTCCGCAGCCTTTATCATAGATTCGTTATTGGCCACACACCGTGGGGAATTATACCATTCCACTTCTACATTGTGACGACCTCCCGATCGAGACCCGGATTGCGGTTTTAAAATGCTAGCGAACGGAACTGAAGTGAAGTAGAGTTGGAACGATCGGGGAGAGAAAGAAGGGTTGTTCGTGTTTCAGTGTAAAAGAAGTATAATTTTTCGATTCTGTTGAGATATTATGCTACCGATTTAGTGTGATGTGTTCCACACTAATTTTTGTGTTGTGTTGCCCCTCGTCTCGTCAATATAAAATAAAGTTTGTTTTTTCCTGTTAATTAGCTGTCTTATTACGGTACAACATGTACCTACTTAAATCAGAGGTAACTAAAATGTGCGTAAAAATAGTAATCAGCATAATTACTAAAAAATCCGCAGTGTTTTTATTAATTAAGTTT
Organism: Dolomedes plantarius; assembly: GCA_907164885.2. Taxonomy (NCBI): domain Eukaryota; kingdom Metazoa; phylum Arthropoda; class Arachnida; order Araneae; family Dolomedidae; genus Dolomedes; species Dolomedes plantarius. The sequence goes on along the minus strand of OU015494.1, from coordinate 66,964,551 downwards.
ATAAAATAGAAATTCACCATTCATGAATTGCAAAATGGTCTATATTTGTGTATTTCTGTTTTGTTACAGATATTGAAACAGAAATTTCGTATTCACTTCAGATTCGTAAGGAAATTCCTCTTTTCTCGGTTACTACATACGTCATTCAGACTTCACTTATCGTTGCTGCATCCTATTCTTCTTAAGGATTAAGAGCACTTTTATTTTGTGCCTTTTTGGAGTGACCATTCAAATTTATTTCGTTTGCTTGCAAATTTGTCTTACATAAGGAAATTTTTATCAATATTTTATATAAGAAGGATATTTTGAAGCGGCATTTAAACCTTGCTAAGTTTCCTTTCTCGGTAATATGTTCTTAAATTTATTGTTACATTTTTTTAAAGAATTTTGAGAATAGTTAGCAAGCCAGAAAGCAGTACATTCATCATAACGTTTTGAGTTTATAATTCCTACTCAATGTCAACTAATGACATTTATGAGACATTCATGTTTCAGCTCCCTCAAAAGGATACAGTCCCCCCCCCCCCCGAGAGTCCTTCGCAGAGCTGTAACCAGCATTCGCAACAAACGAAAGTAAACCCTGCTTTGTTTGGGTTTAACTTCCCTTGTCTCTAAACATTCATCGGCAAAGGAATTTTTGTCACATTTTACCTCTGCAAGTCTTCGAGCTATTTAATGGGGGAGAGGGTGGTCCAATTTTTCCAGAAATGTTTATAAAATCTGCTGTAATTTTGTTTTCTAAAACGTCCTAGTTCCTTTTTCATGTATGCTTGAAATGTACCGTCATTTTTCTTTGCATTAAGACACGTTGAACCATCCATAACTTTTAAGTTCAATATATATGCACTTTCATTCACTAAGGTTTTTCATTCACTTATTCTTTCACTGAGAATTAATAGTGTTTCCTTTTTCTTTTTTTAAAATTATCCTGTACAAATTGGGTAAACGTATATTCTTCTATTTTTCATTGGCATATTATATATTCTAGGCATGAAGACTGGGTGTAAATTTGAATATATGAAAATAAAATAATCGAGGAAGTTGAAATTTATGTTTTCCAAAAATACACAGAACAGATTTTAAGGGTGCATAACTGCCAGAGTTCTGTAAGATTCACTTAAGTACCATACTTACTCGAATATCACGCGTAATTTTCATTTAGAAACATTATGATCAAAATACGATTGCATGTTAAAATCGAGAACAAATAACACGTTGTATGTCGTGAACTCGTCCAATGAACTCGGAACTGGGCTAGGGGTTCGAGCGTTACGTTCGAGTAAATTCGATAATTGTTTCGCATAGACTCATACTGTTATACTTATGAAACTTAAATTAATACACCACCATTTGTGAGTTCACACCAAGAGGAATTTTAGCAGCATTGAGTGTCTTCACTTCCATCATTAAAGGTCTAAAATATTCTATTTTTCTCATTATCAGAACTATTTTCAAAACAATGGTTTGAATGAAAATATTCTTTTTGCGAAATTTATTACAGTGTCATTTTGGCTTACAAATTCTGGGAATTTGTCTGCTCAGAGAATAGATACCTTGAAATTAGTAGATGGGTGTACTGTAGACAGGCATTTTAGTTGGAGTTCTTTTAAATCAATATTGTAATTAAGAAAAAATGTAGGATGCACAAACAAGTGTACGAAATAAAATTAATCTTAATTAAACCATCATAACGTCTGGTTGAATGGAAAAATCATAAGTGTCTCAACCACCACGATTGTTTCTAACGTAATAAATGATTTTCATAACTCATTATTAGGCTTATAAAGAATACAATTAAGCGTAATGCAACAATAACACGTAATAAATCAATATGTGCAGTGTTTATGTACTCCTCATTTTCAAGAACATTTTGGTAAACATGCTGCCATCTGTTGGAGATTCTCGTAACTAAAGTCTATGGAGCTTCAGTTTCGAGGCAAAGGATCAATGCATGATACAATTTTAAGTCTCCTAGATTCCAGCGATAAATTTGTACTTAAATGTGGAACTACAGTATCCTATCGAAAGGCAAAGATTTGAAGGAAGAATGAGAAAATTTTAAGTTCACTTTTGCCTGTTTTTCCGGTACTGATTAAATCAAAAATTTATATTTTGGATGGCTTCATGTTTTCTTGCCTACTGTGATCTGTGACATATTTTGTTTGAACTTATTTTAACTATTACCAGTGTAAAATCATTTAACATAAACTTAATAATGAGTTGCTTGTTTTAGATCTAATTTAAGAGTTATTGTAGAGAATTGAAAATATATAAATTAAGTGTTCATTTACATTCATTTTTACATTATTCACATAAAACTAAATTGTGATGTATAATATTATTCAGAATTAATTTCCTCTGAACATTCAAATATTGTTTATTAATTTATATACTTCAACTTACATATTTTACAGCCCTCTTTATCACACGAAAGTTCTTCTGCCCTTTCAGCATCTGAGTTTTTTGATGCAGCTGAAAATTTCTCTAATTGTAGTACATCTTCTGAGGTAAATCCTGCTTAATAACTACTTATACATTAAGATTATTTTGAAATATACGTATAAATGCAATCAAGTTTATCGTGCATTTAAAAGATGGCTGTGGCGTAAACTAACAATTGCTGTAGCCAGAATTTAATTAAACTGTGACCTATACCTCGGGTAAGAAAATTATAACTAACATAGGTGGATAATAAATACGCAATGAACATTTCTTCATTTTCACTATGAATCAAAAAGGGTGTTGACATGTTTCAAACCAGTTAATAGTCCATTAAGACCGAGGAGCATTGGTATGATTGACGCGATGAACAATTCACAGACGATTAACGCGCATTCGTGTATGTTATGAGATCAATAGCTTCCCATGAAATAAATTGCTAGAATTTATCTGTAATTTAATCATATCAATATACCACAGGAGATATTTCTTTTAATTACAAACTCGTCTACTATTTCATCTCTGAAGATAGAGAGAATACCTATAGAGACAAAAGACTCATGTGTCGTCTTATTTTAGTTTCAAGAACGTGGGTTATAGTTTGGTAGGGAGGTAGTAAACATAGACGGCATTTTTCAAATGATGATGTAACGACTCCCGTACAATAACGAATATTTTGTGCGTGGAAATTCCGGGAAGACCAACTAACACGCGGTTTGTGCACATAATTGGACGTCTGCAAACAGACAGCCGCCTGGCGACATAAAGACTGGAAGTGCTACCGACAGCTCGCGGAACACTTCGTCAGCTACAAAAGGGGATGTTGCCGACTGGAGGCGCCTAGTCGTCTGGGAACAATAACTAAATTAAGAAAGGAGGCGTTTTCCAGACCTTTCGAGACCGTTCAGTGAAGGTATATAAAGTAGCCGGACGCGAGTTAAAGAAATTCAGTGATTCAGAGACTAAGTTATTCAGAGTGACCCTGAAGCCGGAGACAAGGAGATACTGTCGGGCCCAAATAGACCTGAATGAGCGCAGCGACAACTCAAGTCTGACCTTCCTCGTCGATGCCGTGAACCCATGAATTTAATTAATATATATATATATATATATATATATTGTAAATAGCCTGTATTTAGTCGAGAAATGCAGTTAAAGCATAAAATACAAAAAGGCTGGCAGTCGTTTATTTAAGGCAAAGTCCTTACAATGCCTAGCAAAAATATGATAATTGATGTTTCCATAAAATTTTCTTGAATGGTATTAGGATGAGGACGTCATATTAAGCAGTTTGATCTGTGCAAGTTAGAGAGAATGACACTGATGAAAATTTCAAAAAATAAGATCGTATTTTTTTTTCAAAAGCAGAATAAAAAGGACTTTATCACAGTTTTAGTCATTACTGCTCCTACAATATTTGATATTTATAAGTTTATAGTTATTAGCCATGGCTTTTAGAATTCGGGATCATTGTAGGGATACTAAACTGGTGTCAACAATAGGCTATAGACAACTTAATAATTATTGCTTGACTTGGATAGTGAATATGTTTCAAATTCTGTTTCACAAAAAACTGAACTTCTTGTTAAACTTCGTCTGACTGACTTTTGTTGCCTTGAAGTTATATATTAGGTTAATTGCATAAAGATATAAATATAAAAGAAAGAAGGATGAGATGTGTATAAAAAATGCCTCATCCCTACTCAACAATTTGCAGTAATCTAAATTTTAAAAAATACAAAACGTTCGTCAGGTATTATTACCATATTAAGTTTACCAACCCGTATTTTTAGTCGCGTATTTAAAATTTCGACACCTGTATCATAATAAATATTTTCTTCAGTAGTCTTGATTGGTACGTCTGAAGAGAATGCATCTTTAGGTGTTTGTTAGTGCTTCATTATTCCTTAGGATTTTCCCATCTAGTGATGTTACTCAAATCCTCCTCAATTTACTTCTTCCCTTTTGGATATGTTCAAATGATATAAATCAACAATTCATGGTATAATGTGTTTAAAAAATAAGGGTTTGAGTTTGTTAGCGTGTAATGAATCAAGGTTACTTTCATTTCGCGATGTATGCATTATCGATTAATGGAGGTATAAAAATATATCGATTAATGGAGGTGTAAAAATATATCGATTAATGAAGGTATAACCTATAGGAGAGATTTCTCTTTTTTGTGAATTAAATAAGCTATCACCTTTGTTTCTATTTTATATGTTTTTATTCAATATATTTGTGGCATATACAGGACAACTCAAAGTTTATCTTTTGTGGTTTAGATTTTTTTTACAATTTCTTCCGATTGTTTAATTTGACTTATTTCAAAAACTCTATGAACAGCCTGCGTTGTTCCTATAGGATTTGTTTCTTAATAAGTATTGAAATCCGGATTATATTTTTCTCAGCTCTCTTGTTGACGTTGAACTGCATGCAAATACTTTATTCAGCAATTAATATTAAATGCTCTAATAAACACGCAAAAAGTCTGAAGCTTTTAGTGCAAACTAAGTTTAAAAATTCTGGTTATTGCCTTAAACTGAAACCTTTTTTTTGTTTTACATATCGAAGTTGTCTAAAATTAAATTGCACAATCTTTGGAAACATTTTTTTATTTAAAAAAAATTCCGATTTATTTAGTTTTCAGATATCCTTAATAATTTGCGCCTGCTACAACTCAGAATTGAACTCGGGTGTCCTAACCTCGAGGCCGGCATTCTTACAGCTGAACTAAATCGGTTATTATGAATTTTCCTTTTATTGTCCTTCATTTCTGAAGTAAATTCGGGGCTCATGCAGAATGAACCATCGCGGAGATTTGGAGAATTTTCATGTTTAAGGATTTTTCTCGCAAGTTTAAAGTGAAAACTCTGAATACCATGTATCTATCTGAAGTGTTTTAGATTTAAGCTATTTTAAAATTTTAAAATATAATTGGTAAAAAAGTATCTAGAATATGTCTGTGCTGAGAATTTTTAGGGAAACTATTATCCACTTAATGAAATACTGTATTATTCAAATTACTTTTGGTACAATGGATAATTTCTTTTCGTCTTCAGATGTTAATTTTTAATCTAGTTATAACAAAATATTTGTAAGCTAAAGTATTTTGAATTTTAAATAAATTTATTCTAGTTAGTTTCGACATACGATTACCCTACACTTTAAATTACATTGACTACGTTAAATAAAAGATAATAATATTCTGTGTTGTATAATGGCATAATAAATATTTGTTAGGTGTTCAGAAGATTTATACATACTCCTAAATATACTCGCGGATATATTGCAAGGAGTTTAAACATGGAATATCAGAATCTTTCCTGCTGCCTTTGCTTGAGGAATTCCGCAATATTACTCTGTAAATTTTAAATAACGCAGTAAAAGGATTCCAAATGTTTTAGAGAAGTTGATTCCCAGCATCATTCAACCTTCACGTCAAATTATTTCCTACATGAAGCTAGGTGATCATATTTTTGGAAACGAAGGAAAAGTTTACTAGTTGGAAATTAAAAAGAAGTGTTTTGTTATGTTACTATAGTTTATTGCAATTCATGTTTACTCCTGAAAAAAATATGTATTTTCATGTAATTTTAATATTCATTAATGGTATATTGAAATGATCTTTAAAATTTTGTTATAAAGGGATCTATGTCTGAAGAAGGTGGAAGCTTTTTAAGTGATGTATCTGATGAAGGAACTGAATATACACCAATTCCTAGTGGTAAAAGTTTTATTCAATTTTTGAATTATTCAGGAAATGCATTCAAAACAGGGACTAGAAATATGAGAAAGGCCTTTGAAGCCTGCTCTAAAAATTTTAGAATATAAATTTTTTGCTGTTTTGTATTGATAAATTGCTTTTGTTTTGCAGGTTTTCTTAAAGGTAAGGGGCATAGTGTAAATTTCTGTCCAAGCTTTATATCTTTTCAAAATTTAGAATTCATGGTTTAATCTTAAATTAACGATAAATGGGATTTAAGCGGTGTTCTTCAACTCTGCTCAGATCTCCCAAAATATGCTTTTCTTTGACATTTACTTTTTATAACTAATATTCCTGAAAATATATACTATTTAAGATCACACAAATTAAATTAAAGTCAACGCTGTGCAAAAATACTGACCATTTTCTGAAGCTACGCAATTTTTTGCAATTAATTGTCGTTTTGACATTGGTAATAAGTTATGAAAGATCGATATTAAGTTATCAATGTTAAATATTTTAGGATCTGTAATTTATCCTAGTTCGGATCTGTTGTTGTAGGCACGAAGTTTGAGTAAAATAAAGGGGCATCAAATATCAATCAAGGCCAAATATTTATTTACGAAGAATTCTGTTCTTGATCCATAATATTTTGTCTGTTTACTTTCATGTTACCGAAGTTGCGATAGCTTCCATGAGAATGCGAATGCGTATTTTGTTTGATTGATTTCTATAATGTATTTATCTTTCAGGTGGTTTAATTCGATATTGCATTGTTATCGTTGTCGTTCTCGTTGTCGTTGTTGCTTATGCCCCCTGGCCGTAAGTATTCAAGACCAGGTCTATATAGGCTAAATGGCTGAGGAGTGCGTCTCCGGTTTATAATGCCACCACCAGGCTCGGAGTTCGAGTTACGTAGGGGTAACATTAATTTTGACCGAGCAACCCCAGGGTGTGACATCTGGCGGGATCTACCTGCTCCCATTCTCTGTTACCTCTTAGAAGGACTTTCCGGTCTGCGTATTTAACGTTCCCATATCCGGCCTGGACGCATATTTCCTACCCACACTTGGATTCAGGTAGGGAGAGATTTAGAGCGTGCTGATTGGACGCACCGTTCCTTAACGTCATTGCTCTGAAATTTGTAAAAATTTAATGGCGCCATCTGTTTCTATAATTATAATTTAAATTATTTTCTGCATATGCATGAAATATCATTACATTGCAATTGATTCTTTAATTGCTTAAGACAGAATTTTTTACCTCGATTTATGCGCTATTATACAAGTGTATTAAATTATTTTGTAATGCTAAATTTTCCAATACAATGTGATAATTAGAAATAATAAAGGTATAGTAGGATTTAAGAGAATTACAGGATTCAATAATAATAGATAATAGAATCACATAATACTTTTAAAAATTAAAATGTATAAAGTAAATTTACCGTGTATGATTGCTGTACCAAAGTTTCATGAAAAAATTAATAACAATACACAGTTTACATAAATTGCATTGTAAGAGAGTTTTTTGCCAATTTTGAAAAAGATTTATGAGTTTATTAGAATTAAATATTTTATACTTACAAAATAGTTTTACTTTAATTCGTTATTTATTTAATCAATAAATAAACTACAAAACAAACCTCTGATTTGAGGATTAATTTAATAGCATGTAATAGGTATAAAATATATATAATACATGTATAAAAAAAACCCCAAAAATATAGAAGGGTGATAAAATTTTTACAAATTTCTATACAAAGCATTAAAATGCAACAGGTATAAAAATAAATGTATGTAACAGGCATAAAAATAAATGCAAAGCATATAAAAAATATGTATGGAAGATCAAAAGATTTGCAAATTTCTGTTCAAAGTTCAAAAATGAAAAAAAAAAAGTTATACATTTTGTGCTTAGTGCCGCTTTGCATTCGGTTGATTTAATCTGATGTTAAGTCCTAAATCTGGGAATTTAATCCAATTTTTATATGTTAGTTAACACAATGGTGAGAATTTATAAAAATTACAAATTTTTGTAGTATCTAAATAATGTAAAATAAATTTGCTTAAAAGGAATTAAACTTTAAATTTTACCAACTTTTATGAAAGAATCTCTGTCTCTAGTTTTTCCGGTATTTAATTTAACTTTTACATTTATCTGTGCGTGACATTTAGAATTTTTCGAAAAACTTCTTTTATTTTTTTCTTTCGGCCCCTTCTGGTATTCACCGTGATGGCAAATGAATAATTTCCTGAAAAAAATGGTAAACAATCAATTAACATAAGGATAAATTAAAAATATACTATTAATTAATATATTAAAATTTTTAGCTTTATTACTTATTTTAATTTATCCTGAAAATAAAAATGGTAAACAATCAATTAACATAAGGATAAATTAAAAATAAATTATTAATTAGTATATTAAAATTTTTAGCTTTATTACTTATTTTAATTTATTCTTTATTAAAAAAGAAACAAATGTAATTTCATTCTTTAGTTTATGAAAACTTTTATAACGCATACTCTCACTTGACATTCAAACAAATCTTTCTTCAGATGATTAATAGAGAGCGCCAGTATGTATTATTAATATTAGTTAGTTTTATTATTCATTCATGCATTCTTTATTGAACTAAAAGATTATAAAATATTTCGAAAAATTGCATTTAAAAATTACACAACAAGTTTAACTTTATTAGTAATTAACTTTATTAAATAATTAAAATCATTTTATTAAATAATCAAAATTACACTTACGAACAAACAAATCTTTCTCCACAAGGATTTGAATTTCGTGAATTCCAATTTGTATTCGTATTTTCTCCAAATTGTTTAACCCACTGCTTACTCTCTTCTGAACATTAGATCGAAGAATAACTTTATTATTTTCATTTGACACAACCTCATTTTTAAATGAAATCGGAAGAATATCTTCGGAAAATACCCACATGTTGCAAGCGCGTTGTAACCAATAGTCCAACCACTGACCTAAATAGAACTATTTACGTCAGTGAATTCAACGTCCAATCAGCACGCTCTAAATCTCTCCCTACCTCAATCCAAGTGTGGGTAGGAAATATGCGGACCATAGGACCATAGGAAATGGGTCGCAACTGCAATTCCTGGGCCACGCCCTCAATTGCAGACTTTCAGGTAATAAGCAGAGGGGAACCAATGAAACAGAGTATAGGAAAGGAGTGAAATGATTGGGCCGCTGCTAATCCGTGAGTTCAAAGTATAAGAAAAAGTGAGTAAGCATCTTGCAGGGCAGTAGAAAAGAGGTCTACAAACGATGCAAAGATGAATAAAATTAAAAGAGAAAGTTTAAGGATAGAGATACATTTTTATTTGTTTTTATAAATTTTTTTGTTGTTTTTTACCTTGGCAAGCCAAGTATTATTTTTTATTTTTTATAATAAAGACGAAGGACAAAACATTTAAGAAGAAATATGCGGCCTGGACACGAAGGTATATAATGGCGCTTGTCGGCTTTGAATCCGAGCCTGCAGAGAACAAGAAACGGCCTCGTGCTGTTCTTGTTCGTTAATTTCCTCCCCCCCCCCAAAAAAAAAATAATAAATAAATAAAAATAAAAAATAATACATGCTTGCACGGCAAAAAAACAATTTAAAATCTTAAAATGATACGTAGCCTGGCTACGGTAAAAAATATCCTATCCTAAACTTCCTCCTTAGACGCTATCAGTAAACTTTCTCCTAGCCGTATGACAGAAAATTTTCTGTCATACTAGTTTTGTATAAGCTCATGGATCCTGAAGGCCTCCAATCACTTTTCTCTCTTTCTCTGTCCCTATCTTATGGCCATTGTAGTTATTCTGTGCACCAATCGATAACAAGAAAGGCTCCCGAGGGCGTGGCCCAGATGAAGCCGAGCATCACCTTTCATAGTTGAGCTTTGTATCCGAGCACCTTCAGTATTTTGGGTTCATTCAAAGAAAAGAGAAGCAGCAGCGACACTGGCACAGCAACCAAGAACTTTCACTTTGCATGCTGGGCTTCGTCGTTAGTGAGATGGTGTTGAGATGTGTGTAAAAGGTCGTCGGGGTAAAGATGGTGTTTTTGTGAGCAAACAGATCTTTCGTGTTTTTAAGAGTGATGCTGATTTTACCTTAATTCTCGTCGAGTTGGGGTAGGATAGCGTATGGCCAGAGTTTATCAGCATTTCTGATGAGAAAGGAACCGTTCTCCAAAGGCATGTGCACAGTCTGTGAATTCCTTTTTGTTTAAAATGCTTGGTGTTGGTAGTTTCAGGCTGACAGTGGCCTGTGGAGGCGTTAGATTCTACCCTTATTTCATCGCCTTTGTGACTCCGTATTTTATCACGACCTGTGCTGTAACATTTGACCAGAACTACGAGTGATGATGAACAGACATGACTTCCAAGCATTCTTTAATTTTATCAATATGGGTACTATAATTAGACAGGAACAGTATCCCCCAAAAATATATATTGTGCCTGTTGATTTATCCCATGTCGCCGTAAGAGCAGATTGTACAAAATGACCCATATACTTTTATGAGACAGCAGTATTAACTGCAGTCTGAAACTGCTTCAGAATTATGCGAGGAATCTTCTTCAGTCAAATACTTTAAAATATAAGTACTGTCCAGCCACGGAAGCAAGGTCTCTGGAAGCTGTTACGCATGCGCGAGAAAAGCTAGTCTACTTAGAAAATAGGGGAAAACGTCATATTTTCGGATGTGTTTCTTTATGAAATACGGAATGTATTTCAGACTGTTTTTTGTCCGCAATTTTAAAGTTATTTTTTAAAACTTTATTTTTGATCGAATATGTGAATAATAATTTCAAAATAATAAAAAGTGTTGAAAATCAACGCTCATTTTCTCTACTTATGCTCCTTACGGCATGCGTGCGCACACGTTAATTTCGACGTCATCATATTTTTCTCCTGTACGGGATCGCTCTGTGAGCGGTGGTAGAAAGAGAATAATGTTGCTCTCTGTAACATGCTTCTATGTTAAGTGCTGTGAAAATGTGTCTTAGTCCTATTAAATGTTTTGCTACTACTCTGCTGCGATTTTTACTCTGCGTGACTAAATTCCCATAATGGGTTATGGGCCCAGGAAGCAGCTATTAACTGCGCTATAAGTAGTAGCATGATTATTTCCATTCGACGTACTGTCATTCGAAGAATTTAAGCCTAACGAAGCGCTCCGCGCTGTGCTATTCGACTCGTGATTTCTAGGCTGTGAAAATCTCTGTGAACAAAATGTCGCAATTGAGTACGATCGAAAAATTAGGCAAGGACAATTTTGATTCCTGGAAGCTGAAAATTGAAGCTGTTCTGATAAAAAACGACCACTGGGAATATGTGTCGGAAAAGAAACTAAGCCAGGAACTGGTACCCCAAATGAAAAGAATTGCATTCAACATGATCAAAAAGCCCGTGCTGACATTATATTATCCATACAATCAAGTGAATTGTGTCATGTGAAACACTGTACAACTGCAAATGAAGTATGGAACAAATTGAAAGAAGTTTATGAATCAAAAGGACCGGCGAAGAAGGCTTCATTATTAAAATCTCTGTTATTCCGAAAAATGAAAGAAGAAAATATGTGTGACCATATAAATCTTTTCTTCGAAATTGTTGACAAGCTCCAGCAAATGGACATTGATGTTGCTGATGATCTGCTTTCGATTTTGCTTCTTTACAGTATACCTGAAAACTACGAAAATTTTAGATGCGCAATCGAAGCACGAGATGAGTTACCGAAGCCTGACGCTCTGAAAATTAAACTCCTAGAAGAATGGGAAGCAAGAAAAGGAAAAGGATGTCCTGAATCTCAAAATGCTTACTATAGTACAGAAACAAAAAGGAATATTCAAGAACAGAAGAAAAATGACAAATATCGGTCATATTCGAATAGGAATAATTTTTCTGAAAGAAGTTATAGAAATTTCAAGTGCAATTATTGTCACAAGCCAGGTCACAAGGCCTCCGAATGCAGAAAGAAAATATCTGACAGAAAAGCTGCTTCAAATAAAGGAAATGACAGTTCCATGATGGCTACAAGTTATGATAATCAAATTACAATGGCCTGCAAAGAAAATCTTCAACGAGCAACATCCTGGTGCTTAGATAGTGGCTCAACGTCCCACATGTGTAATGATAAGAATTCATTCACAGAATTTTATCCTCAAGAAAATTCGAGAATTGAACTCGCTGTGGATAAAAGTGCTGAAGTCATCGGTATCGATAAAATTCTTATAACCGTACCTACTGACAACGGTAAGACATCTTACTTTAAACAACGTACTGTGTGTTCCTGAGCTAAAATGTAATTTAATATCAACCTCCAAGGCCGCTGCAAACAACCGTTCTGTAATTTTTAAAGAGCGGTATGCTAAAATATTAGAGCCGAACGGCTCTACTCTAGTGAAAGCTATCAGAAGAGGTGATCTTTATTATATAGAACCCTTCATTGAAACAGCTGCTGTTGCCAAGGTAAGTAACTTTCAAAAATGGCATCTTAAATTAGGACATTTAAATGAAAATGACTTAAAGAAACTCAAATCTGAAAATTTGGTACGAAATTTAAATTTTAATGATTATGAATCTTTAAAAGATTGTAAGATTTGTATGGAAGGCAAACAATCAGTCAGACCATTTCCCAAAGTATCAAAATATGAAAGTGCTGATTTATTAAATCTTATTCACTCTGATTTATGCGGCCCTATGCCTGTACCATCTCATGCTGGTTCTAGGTATTTTGTGACTTTTATTGATGACAAATCGCGTTATGTAGAGGTTAGTTTTTTAAAAACGAAAGACGAAGTTAAAAACGCGTTTATAAAGCTCAAAGCTGTCGTAGAAAATCGTTTGGATAAGAAAATAAAAGCGCTGAGAACAGACAATGGTCTAGAGTATCTAGGGGAAGAATTTAACAAACATCTTGAACAATGCGGAATTAGACGAGAAAAATCAAGCCCCATGACACCACAACAAAATTCTCGGGCAGAGCGAATGAACAGGACTTTAGCTGAAATGGCCAGATGTTTATTACTACAATCCAATTTACCGCAAACATTTTGGGCAGAAGCGATAAATTGCGCTGCTTATATTCGAAACAGATGTCCCTCTAGAAGTTTAACTGAAAACAAAACTCCTTTTGAATTATTTCTTGGCATCAAGCCAACCGTCTCTCATCTTAAAGTATTCGGACAAAAATGTTTTGTATTGAATAAGAGATCAAAAGGCAAGTTTGAACCTGGATCGGCTGAACATATATTTGTAGGATATTCTCATCAATCTAAAGCTTATCGCCTGTGGAATAAAAGATTTCTAGAGAAATTGTTATAAGCCGCGATGTTCGATTTATCGATGAGTTCGAAAGCAATCTTCCAAAAAGCGAAGAAATAGAGCTAATTTTTCCATTTAAAGAGTCTCCCAATTCAAATCAAAATGAAAAAGAGAAAATTACCCATGATGCACCCTCGCCTGTGCAAGAAATGTTTTCTGATGAGGGGGAAACACAAATTTCTGACCCACCTACAGCTGGCAGGGCGCCAGGTCCAGGTCGACCGAAACTTTTACGCGATGGTAAACGAGGGCGGCCTCGTAAACAATATCGTGGGAAAGATGTAGAAAAAGCCCAAACAATTTTACATGTTTCGTCTACGGATAACAGCCCATCAGTTAGTGAAGCGATCTCGGGTCCATTTAAAGAAGAATGGTTAGAAGCTATAAAAAGTGAATATAATTCACAAGTAAATGAAAACGCATGGGAATTAGTGGAAAAACCAAAACATAAAAAAATCACTGTTTGTAAATGGGTGTTAAAAACAAAATATAAACAAGATGGAACTATCGAGAAATTTAAAGATAGGCTAGTAGCCAAAGGCTGTTCACAAAAACAGGGAATTGATTATGAAGAAAACTTTTCACCTGTTGCCAGATTAAGCTCAATTAGAACTGTAATCGCGTATGCAATTCAAAATGGTTTCACAGCATATGAATTAGATTTTATAATGGCATATGTAAATGGTGATTTGAAGGAAGAATGGAACTGCCATCTATATGGAACTGCCAGAAGGTTTTGAGGATGAATCTAATACTGATAAAGTATGTTTATTAAAAAGATCACTTTACGGTTTAAAACAATCTGGTCGGCAATGGTTTAAGAAATTGGATGAAAAATTAAAACAAATGAAATTTGATTCTTTACATTCTGATAAATGTGTTTACATTTCAAAATCATCAATAGAAGCAATTATTATCGTGTATGTAGATGATTTAATAATTCTTACTAAAAATGAACACGATTATAAATACATTAGGCATGAATTATCTAACTCATTTAAAATGAAAGATATGGGTCATTTGCATTATTGTTTAGGCATAGAATTTATGCAAAACAGGGATAAAATCGTGATTACTCAGAAAAAGTATATTGAAGATATTCTGTGCAAATTTAATATGCAAGTTTCAAAAGCAGTGTCTACACCTTTAGATAATAATGTGAAACTCACTAAAGATATGTGTCCTGAAACTGAGGAGGAAAAATCCGAAATAAAAGACATACCCTATCGCCAATTAATAGGATCGTTAATGTATTTATCTGTAGCAACTAGACCAGACATCACACACGCTGTGAACTTTTTAAGCCAATTCAACAACAATCCAGGAAAACCTCACTGGTTAGCAGCCAAAAGAATTTTGAGATACCTGAAAGGTACCAAATTACAAGGACTGTGTTTTCATCGCAATCCAGAACCTTTAACTGGATATGTTGATGCTGACTGGGCATCAGACGTTAATGACAGAAAGTCCTTTACCGGTTATATTTTTAAGTACGCCGGTGGTGCTATATCTTGGGAGTCAAGAAAACAACGAACTGTTGCGTTATCGACAACCGAGGCCCAATACATGGCTTTAACAGAGTCTGCCAAGGAAACTCTACACTTAAGACGATTCTTAGATGAACTTTCACCCGGAACAGTAACAGCTCCTACTGACATCATGTGCGACAATCAGTCTGCTCAAAAACTGACGCGAAACCCTGTATATCACTCTCGCACCAAACACATTGATATACGCCATCATTTCGTGCGAGATGTCCTGAATGATGCAGAGATTGGTGTTAAATACATAGCATCTGAAAACATGCCTGCTGATATTTTAACGAAGGCATTAATTGCAGACAAGCATAAAATGTGTTGTAACTTAATTGGATTAAGTGTTTTAAATCCTTAATATCATCCAGTATCCTTTTCAGTATAATAATTAGTGTATGTAATGATGTGTTTTTATTGCATTTAAGTATTATCTATTTGTATTTACATTGTAATGTTTAATTTGTTTACATTATTATAGAAGTTTTGAATTCACAAGTATAATAAGTTTTGTAATGTAAGTCTGCATATATTTCATAAGTTTTCTTTACTGAGTGAAATATGCATAAACTTGTATTCTCATAGAAAATGCACGTTGTGAGGGGGAATTGTTGAAAATCAAAGCTCATTTTCTCTACTTATGCTCCTTACGGCATGCGTGCGCACACGTTAATTTCGACGTCATCATATTTTTCTCCTGTACGGGATCGCTCTGTGAGCGGTGGTAGAAAGAGAATAATGTTGCTCTTTGTAACATGCTTCTATGTTAAGTTCTGTGAAAATGTGTCTTAGTCCTATTAAATGTTTTGCTACTACTCTGCTGCTATTTTTACTCTGCGTGACTAAATTCCCATAAAAAGAAAGAAGCAAATCTATTTAAAAAATAGGAGTTTTATAGGAGTGGATATTTCCGGATTACATCACAATCAAAATTATCTAAAGCTATGTTTTCGGTGGTTCCTTTTTTCTGGCGTTTCCTCGGCGATTCAAATTTTGGAGTTTCTTCACCCTTTGCTTCTCTGCGTATTCTTTTTACACTGGATATTGATATCCCGGTCATTTCACTAGCTCTCTTTAGGGATTACGAAAGTGGAACAATAACATTTTCTTCTAGTGCTTCTTTATCACACAATTTAATTACATGGTGTATTATACGTTTACAATCACTACGGAACGGCTTATTCCAAGCAGTTGTGTTGGGTAAAGGATCCATTAATTTTAATATAATAATCAAAGTAACAGACGAGGAAAAAGTAAGCAAGCGCAGTTAGTAACCGATTCTAAAGAATGTCGAGAGAATACGAGACTTCCCCCCCCCCCAAGCAGCCTTACCTACAGCGTGAATAGAATCGTCTTGGCACTATGCCAACCGTGGTTCTTCGTACTGTGGTCGGACAGTAATGTCTAGTGAATTATTTATGGTAGATACAAAATTATTTTAATAATTTTAAAGCTCTAAAGCTTTAAACTTGTAAAATAATTTTTAAAAGTATTTCTTATTTTTCTTTAAAAGAATGTTCCGAACAAAATATAAATATCACTCTCTGTGTCTTGCGCTTATATATTTATGCCTGTTTCTGAAGTTTTCTAAATACTTTCCCTTTTATTTCAGGATATTTTTATTTGATAAAAACCATCGTCTTTTTTTTTAGTGACCGAAGTGCCTCCAACGCCTACTTGCAATACAGGTAGACGTTCAAAACTTCCTGCTCCAAAACCTGATACTGGAGATTTCAGTCTTTGTAATCTATTGTTTAAGAATATCGGAAAAGATTTGTGTAAAGTCAGTATGCCTGTTACATTAAATGAGCCACTTTGTGTTTTGCAGGTAATAAACATTTGTATTTCGTATACTTTATCTTAAAAGATTTCACATATAAAATAATAACTATTATTGTAAAGATTTATCGTAGAACCTACTACGCCGACAAGAGTTTGACTTCGGTGTCAAGATTTTCTTTAGACGTTATTTTCTTTTAGCATTTTTGGCTTTTCTTAGATTTTCAATAATATCAAGATCTGGAATACAGTATTGTCCAAGCCATGCCTTATCACATGCAATCTGTGTTTCATATTGAATTAATGTAAACAGAGGGAAATCTTTCTAATATTTTGTGCCATTCATATAGTTTTTATCTCTCCCCCCCATATATATATATATATATATATATATATATATATATATATATATATATATATATATATATATATAGTGTGTGTGTGTGTGTAAACTAAATCCAAAACATGGTGAATAACCAAATTCTAGAAAAACTTCTAGGTGTAATCTTTAAGATATATACACTCTGGCAAAAGACAATCCTTAAAATAAAATGGAAAACCGGGCTTTTCTAGCAAACTGACATTCTAATACAAAGCTAATTCGCTCTCTGACCCATGCCTATTTATGAAGATTGTATTGCTTCAGTCAGCTGAAATTTCATTTCGATGTCATTAAAGTTAAAATTTCAACCTTTTTCTTTTAAGGAGCATTTTAACATCTCTACTCGTTGAATCGCGATACTCAACTATTAATTAAAGGAATAGCAAACGAACTAGAACAATATGCAGGTTTTTATAATCACAAATTACTAGAAAGCTTATTTTCCCTTCATGTTGTCCGCTTAGCGGAATTACACTTTTATATCCTTTATATTGTCGGGTTTTCATAGTATGTCGAGTTTTCTTACCATGATCAAACCTTTTTGTACTCGTACAAAGCAGGACTGGGCAATTGTTTTGGCTTTGTGGAAGCAGAGGTTAGCGGAGGGCCGCACCTTTTAAAATCATTGCGCTTAGTAGTCAACTTTGCGTTTCAGAAAAGGTATAAACTGTATCATAAAAATCCAATAAATATAAATTAAATAAAATATTGGTAGTTATATTAAATTTATTTGTTGTGCTAATTTCATATCATCTTTAACTGCAAACACATTTAATTTTAGAATCATTTTAATGAGGCAAATGTACCCTATCACACTTTTCTACATTTTTTTTTTGAAATCAGGAGTGAGATTGCTTGTTGAGATTCTCATCACAGCCTGCCTGCAGTCTGTCAGAGAGCATCTATATTTACCCTTCAAGCAAAAAAAACTTTGCTCACAATGATTTTTGTGTACAATCATTTAATATAAAGCAATATTTATAAATGATATCTGTAAATATCTAGAGTCTGAGACATCAAACAAATCTTGCCTGATTTTACACCTTTTATATTATATATTGCTTTGTCTGTAGCGCTTATGTGAAGAGTTAGAGTACAGCGAACTTCTGGATAAAGCAGCCGAAACACATGATAAATATGAGAGAATGGTAAATATAATTCTTATTTCTTTACAGACCATCAAGTTTAGTAAAAAATTGGTAATGCAATTTTATATTAATTCTATTTTAGGTCTATATCGCTGCTTTCGCAGTATCAGCATACAGTTCTTCCTATCACAGAGCAGGCCATAAACCTTTTAATCCTGTTTTGGGAGAAACATATGAGTGCATTAGGGAGGACAAAGGTTTCCAATTTATTGCTGAGCAAGTAAGAAATCTGTCGGTAAATCTTTCTTAAGCATACTGAGTATAAAACTGCAATTTTTAATGTGTATAAAAATCTAACATTGTGGGAATTTTTTCAAAAATTTGAAAACAAGTGCTAAATTTTTATCACGAACTTATTTCTAGCAAATGTATGATTGTGTTGGTAAGTGTTGGGATAACAATTGCAAAGAACAAAAATTGTGACAGCGATAGACTGCAGTCAAGAGATAATGAAGTTGTTCATTTTTTAATGCAGGTGAAACACTATCTGATACACTATTTTATTTTATTGGGTAAAGTATTAACATCAAGTTAGTCCATCATTAGCAGCTTTTGCTGCTTCCTCCTCTGGGTAAGTCCTCTCCTAGATTTCCGTCTGTTGCAGCTGTAATTGTTTCTATTCTTCTGATAGAACATCAGTCCAGTTGGAGGCTTACGTGGCGAAATTTACATACCAGTTATAAAACAATGTTCAGAGGGAGTCTAAGACTTTCATTGACCCTTACACCTAAATCCAGACTAGTCTTTATCTCAATACTGCTTTGTACTTCGTAGTGAGGATGGTAACATTAGCTTGACACAGAACTTTTTCCAAAATGGAGCCCAAGGATTGTTGGGAATGCCATTACCAACATAAATACTCCTCTTGCTGGAACTAGAGAACTTAAACCATGCCACGAAAACAGTTTTAGGATTAAAATACCATCAGCAATTAGCTTTGATGTTAGCAAAATACATTCTGATACGTATCATTTGGTATATTCCAAATTCATATGTTTCCGTAGGAACACCTAAAAGTTCAATATAATTCAACGCTACATAAAACGTGTTTCTACGCATCAAAAGTACATTTCGCTCAACTTCGCATCCATTCCATCGAAGCTTGTATTGGTTCTGCTACAGATGAATTTGTGCATAGTGTCTTGGAGATGGAAACAATATCTGTAATTATTTATATGCAGATGGCTCTGTAGTTGCCTCGAGAGGTGTTTAAGAATTCAGGGAAAAGAGTATTTAAATAGAGTTTTGATCCGTTTGACTGTTGTTTTAAATAGCCAGCTTTCTCATTTACTGTGAATCATTTCTTTGATATTGCGAGTGGTTAATTTATTTGTTATTGGCCTTTCAGCTTCTCTTCATCATTCTAAAAGTTTCTCAGAAAGTATTTTCTTGTATTTTAGGTTAGTCATCATCCCCCTGTATCTGTTTGTCACGCGGAGTCAAAAAACTTTATATTTCACCAAGGTAAGCTCACTTTATCTTCTTGAATAAAAGATCTAAAATATTCAAGGGCATTATATTTATAATAAATTATATATAGATTACCCTACATTACCAAACCATATCGTTATTCTTTCAAATTAACTTATTAATTTGCTTAACTCAGTTTAACTGACATTTAAATTAAAACAATTCTTCAACGAGAATTAAATGTAATTGTTTTCAAATTTCTACTAATTTAATCTTTCTCAGAAGAATATACTAAAAATAACGCTCAGTTTAGATTAGAGCAGGAAAACCTTTAGCCGCGGGTTATTTTCATACTTTTTCTGTACAAAATCGCGGACGAAATTTGCATATTAAACAGGTTTGTTTTAAGGAGACTTTAAATGCAATATTTTAAAAAATCAAAATAAGTAAAGAATAGGAAAAAATTTTATTTATTAACTTACTATTTGCGGGAAACGCGAATATCGCTTTTAATAAAAATACTGAAAACAATTTAGAAAATTAAACATTTCCTAAACATCATCATATTTCGAATGATACGCATTTCTTAGATACAATATTCCTTATAAGCACGTTTGGCTAAATAAGTCTCCCAGTATTCAAATACATAATGGAATTCATTGGACGAGGAAATAACGTTTCCCGCTTGTCCGATACACTATGAATTCAATAGGACGTGATAATGATGTCGCTCACCAACTTTAACAGGATAACTACAGCTCAATTTCGATGTTGTTCGCTCGCGGCAGGAGGGTTAAAGGGTTAATAGCATGCTGACATAGAAAAACCAGTCTGATTCCGCTTTATTTGGTCTATTTACAACGAATTCTACCTTCTCTTTTAACATAGGATTACGTTCCTCCATAACGGTCCTCCGGAAAGCAAAATTTTAGATGTCCTGTGTCGCGAGTTATAAATTTGGCAGCGCGACAAACCCAGTTTGTATCGCTTGGGCAAGCAGTAAACAGTTAAAAAGAAAAGTACCAAAATGCTTCAAAATTTTGACTTACTTACACACACACACACACACACACACACATATATATATATATATATATATATATATACATGCGTACATATATATAGATACATATATACATAACACATACAAAACATATATATACATACAAAAGAGGTAAGCAACGATAACTAATCCTCTGTTAATAACCCGCGGTAGTTTTGTTAGAACAGACTACCTGAATTTTATTTTTTACGCTTAATGGGACGCTAATCTTCTTTACGCTAATGTTCATAATTTAAGAAATTTTTGAGTTCTTAATTTGCAACTTTGAAATAATAACCATCTAGCTTTTCTTTATGAATTAATTATATATATTTTTTTTCCAGATATGCGGATAAAGACAAAATTTTGGGGGAAATCGATGGAAATCTTGCCTTTAGGAACCATTCATGTTTATTTACCAAAGTAAGTATCTTACGAATTATCAGTTATTAATACTGGAAAACGCACGCAAAGCTATAGAATCTGAAAGAAATAAATGGCCATTTTTTTTTCATTTCGTGCAATATGAAATGATTTCTAATGATTATTGTTACTATCGCGTTTTTCCAAAGTCCTATTTTTTTTTATCGAAATCATAAATATGTTGCACCCCAAGGGCATGCTAAATGAGAGGATCCCACGATTAAATGCGATAAGAAAACAAAAAAACACAGTCTCTCGGTAATTTAATCCACTTAGAATATCAAGTCATCCAGTAGGTACCAAAATGACTAGACCCCCTAACCTCATCTTTGAGTGAAAACATTGTTTAGCTTTTTTCACTAATATTGCTATTAGGAAATCAACATTTTTAATCTCATCTTAGTTGGAATGTTGTTAAAAAGAAAACAAAATTCTCATTGCTGCACTATTACACCTGGAGAGCGGAAATTCCATACTATGACCATTAAAGCGTTGTTTTCTACCTCATATTACGGTAGAAATATTGCCCAGTGGTTTCCTTTTTAAATTATATTAGAAAATTAAATTTGTTAAAGTCACCCCTTTATTACCTAGAAACGTGAATAAAATGAAATAAAAAAGATAAAAATATTCTTTTTGCTACATTATTATTACATCTGGGGAGCTGAACTTCGCCCGTTTAAGGAAATGACACAGAAACTATAACCAGAAAAATGTCGTTTAAGTGTTGGGTTAGAATACCAAGTTATCTCATTTATCCATTAATTTACACGTTCTTAGAAAGCTTCATGAAAATAATGCTAAATAACTTCAGTAACACATTACTGGGTTCAGCCTAAATTTTATTAATGCGAATTTTTTATAGTGTTTTTAAAGAGGAAAGGAAAACCGCACAAAATGGTATTTGGGCCTAGAGGCAAAATATGTGCGCGTTACCGAATATATGTAGTCGCGTTTTGCAATGGCACTCCATAATTACATTTGAAGCGTATGCTTTGTGTGATTCATAACTTTCGGCAACCAATGAAGTTACCTGTAGATGAAAGGAAATAAATTAAAAACTTTCAGGGAGCACTCGTGATAAGGAAGACGATGTTGTTGTTGTTGTTTGTTAAAGCAGAGCACTTTTCCATTAAAACATCGGTACTTAATCCGCGAGAATCGTTGGTTGCGTTCAATAGGGGTACCGTACAGATAAACAAACACCACCCCCCCCCTGGTACCACTTCAATTTTGATCGAGCACCCTAGGGGCGACATCTGGGGGAATTGTACCTTCCCCCACCCTCTCTGAGCTCATAGAAGGACTCTCCGGTCTACAGATTTAACGTGCCCATATCCGGACGAAGATTATGTCATTCTGTCTCTATGAGAGCAGCCTAGTTGTTCAATTAATTTAATGCAGTTACCGGTGTTCGGCAATGCGGTAGCCCAGTTGGCAAGAGCAGCGGGCCAGTGATCTTAACGATGCTCGTCGCTGCAAATCTACTGCCGTGTTCACTAATGATGATCAGGGCACGTAAAGTAGGGCGTGGCTACAATGTCCTCCAAGTTCTCAAATTTACCTCAGGAGCTGCGGGGTCAAGTGTTCCGGTCTCGTCACTTGACTCGGTTCAAAATTACGGGACCGGTCATTTAGCCAAGTCGGACTCCAAACCCCTGTGGTGCTAATTCAAAACAGGAGCCGCACCTTCATCACCAATAGCCTTCGGGACTTGATCTGAAGTTGATGTCGGTCAAGAGGCATAAGCAACAACAACAACAACAATCGGTTTTTGGTACACTTGATCAATTTGAATGTTTGTTGTCTTCCTCATTTTCTTGACTTTCGCCAAATCTACCCTGATGCTAAAAGCACTATTATTGTTACATGCTGCCATGAGTTCAAACATCGTTCAACAATCCACGACATTCCGTGGAAATGTTTTGTTAATTTAACTAACATGGTATTCAAATTTCGTATCTGGTATATTTCCGGCAGTAAGGTAAACACATTCACTAAGGATGCCGCTCAGATGCAAAATATCGGGCCAAGCAGTTTAAAAATAGGTACATTAGTAGTAGGAAAATTCAAGATCAATTGTCAAATCTGCTTCGTGACTTATTTTTAGCTCTAAACACACACAGTCCGGTCATTTAGGGGGGATATTCCTTCCTAGAGACTGAAAATATTAATAAAGAAAACGATAATTTCCCTCTCACAGCATTAAATGCAGTTACATTCTTATACCTAGAAGCTAATGCTGACTACACCACTGGATAAGTTTTATTAACCCTTGGAAATAGTTACAGGTTACAGTTGAAATAGGACTGGAGTGTTAGGATAGTTTCTTAGTTTCTTTAATCTAACCTTAAAACGAGCACTCTGCCACGCGTTGTCTAATTTATCAATTTTTCAGCCTCTTATAACTAAACTGACTAATACCGTAAGAAATCCTAAAATAAGCTGATTTCTGGGTGAATATGCTGACCATGTTCTTTACTTATGTTGTCTATAGAACTCCTTGCAGAAATTAAAAGCGGATAGAGTACGAACAACTTATACTGGCCGTAGTCAATAATTTTCAAAGAATGTTTCTTTTTAAATCATATAATAACAGCATCTTGCAATATATGTTTAGAAAAATAACTCATTTTTCACTCTATAGAACAAACGAACACTATCAGTGGAACAAAGTTACGACATGCGTTCACAATCTATTCAGTGGACAACGATGGGCAGATCAGTATGGAGAAATGTTGATCACTGAAGAAAATGGTGAAGCTGCATGTAAACTGACTTTTGTCAAGGTAAGTTTATCGATTACTGAATTATGTGTTCCTTTAAAAAAACGAATTTTCCACAGCTTTGTTGAATTTGTTTTTACATTCTTTATTAGTTTTTTTTTTCAAAAAGAAGTGAAAATCTAATTTCTTTCAAATGTTCACATTCATATTCGTTTTTTTTCTTTTTCTGAATCACGTTATTAATGGATCGCCTTCTTTTCTGGCAGACAGAGTTTGAACATTACAGAGCGCCTCGCAGAGGATTTTAAGCTTTGGAGAAATGTCTTTCTTCAGCTTTTGCTAAGATAAAATGAGTTCTGTTTATTTTGAGGAAAGAAAGAAAAAAATATTGAACCTTTTCAGTTACAATTGTTGTGGTGTTTTGATTCAGAGCTTGAAGGATCATAACTGCCCTATATTCAAATGAAAGTCACACAACTGTTAACCTTCTTTCGAAGAAATTTATAATTATCTATGTATCTGATTTTAAGGATGTGGTAGCACTCTGATGTACAAAATATCATATTTGCGACAAAAACTTAAATTTTATATTTTACAGGGAAAAAAGCCAAAATGCCACATCATAAAGATGACATTATTTTCAAACTTTAGTTTGAGGGGCTTACATCACATGATCTAGGATTGTGTTGCATAAAGATAAGAGAATCATTGAGTCTTTTATTTACATAGTAGAAATTCGAAATAACTTTATAAGTCTTTTGAGGTTGTGTAGATTACTCAAAATTATAACGTAAAATACGTGTTTGCATCCTTTTGAAATATAAGAATTTTTTCTTATTGTTCTCTGTAAACAATCTGCCTATACTTACATAATTAAATGACTTCCTTGAAAATTCTCTCACTATTCATATTTCCTATGATGTCTAATTAAAATTTATGGCTGCTTTTAATCGAAATAATATTTGATCGCCCAGGCGTGTTCCCCTTAATATTTTATTTTATTCTTATAATCTCTAAAACCCTTTTTAAAAGTGTTATTATTTACGTGCTTGCAACAGAAAATATTTTTAGTTTACCAAGGTTCTCCACAATAACAAATGAAAGAAATATTTTTAAACTGAGAGAAATGAATTTTTAAAGCAAAATTGCTTATCAGGAATTCATCTTATTGTCGCCTTGTATGTATGTAAGCATTTCTCAAAATTACTTAGTATAAATAAAAATTTTAGACCTCATACGAAAAATATGAAAAATTGATTTTTTGAAATTTCTCAAATATTTCAATTGATATCAATTTTAGTTTGTAATTAATTAATGTAGAATTTATTTTTCCGCTTAGAAATACTTCATTTTTTGCTAAACCTGGAGTTATAATGTGTATTTAAGATTTCCTCTCTATAATGCTTTTTTTTAATTTGAATGTATGGTTTAGAATGAAAGTAAACACTGAAATACGTACTTTATATTTTCTGATGAGTATCATAATAATCTCAGCTAGGTAAATAAGAGGACCTAAGTAATATTTTCTGTATAATAAGTTCCCTTACATCTATATTTCTTTCGATATTACAGGCCAGCTACTGGTCTAGTAAACGTCATGAAGTTTTTGGAGCTGTAACGTCTCGAGACGGTAAAGTTGTACATAACCTTTTTGGAAAATGGACTGAAGCATTATATTGCGGTGTCGCACCTTCTGTTAAATGTATTTGGAGGCCAGGTATAACAATTATTCTTAATTTAAAGTGAATGTATCATACTGTCATATACATCCTATTTTTTCAATATTATATAATTGCAATGTGTAATATATATATATATATATATATATATATATATATATATATATATATATATATATATATATATACACTCAAGAGCCAAAACATTATGACCACCTGTCAATAACGAGTTGGCCCACCTTTGGCGCGCAACACAGCTTCAACCGGCCTTGGCATGGATGCCACAAGTCCTTGGTAGATGGCCGGAGACAGATTGTACCAGATGTTTAAGCAACGGTCACGCAAATCCGAGATATTGCGAATTGGTGGTCTTTGAACTCTGAGCTGCCGTCCCATGACATCCCAAATGTGTTCTATCGGATTGAGATCCGGTGAGTTAGGCGGCCAGGACATTAACTGAAATTCAGCATCATGTTCCTGGAACCACTCCAACACAATTTTAGCCTTGTGACGCTGGGCGTTGTCCGGTTGGATCATTCCATTTCCAGCTGGAAAAACAGAGGCCATGTAAGGGTGCAACTGGTCCGCAATGATGTTCAGATACCCTGTAGCAATCATGGTCTGCTCTACCACAACCACGGGTCCAAGAGAACGTCCCCCAAAGCATAATACCGCCACCACCGGCCTGTGTATGACCTACTGTACATTGAGGGAGCAACAGTTCGCCTGGAAGACGGCGTATCCTGACACGGCCATAGGCGTGATGAATGACAAACCGTGATTCATCTGACCAGGCAACTCTCTCCCACTGATCCATGGACCAGTCGCGATGTTCCCGGGCCCAGCGCAGGTGCAGTTGGCGATGACGCTTGGTCAGTAAATTCACACGAGTGGGACGTTTGCTGCGTAGCCCCATATCCAACAGTGTCCGCTGAACAGTGTGCTGCGATACTATTCTACTAGGCCCTGCATTGTATTGGGCTGTCAGCTGAGCCACTGTCTGGCTCCGGTTTTGCTTCACCATGCGAGACAGTCTCCGACGACCTTTTTCTTTGATAGCGTGTGGACGTCCAACACCTTGTCATCTACTGCTGGTTTCACCGTCATTCATCCACTTTGCATAAGTACTAACAACTGTAGGCCGCGAACAACCCACGAGTCGTGCAGTTTCGGAAATACTTGTTCCAAGCCTTCGAGCCATTACAATCTGCCCTCTATCAAAGTCGCTTAGATCTGCAGCCTTTCCCACAGAAGTAAGTGAAAGAATGATTCTTCAGACTCTCCAGCAGCAGTTAAATACCACTTCCACCTGATCACGTGCCTTCCACGTCATCCAGGCGAATTCATTGCAAAATGTAGGGGTGGTCATAATGTTTTGGCTCTTGAGTGTATATATATATATATATATATATATATATATATATATATATGTATATATATATATATATATATATATATATATATATATATATATATATATATATATTTATATAATAATTATATATACAGGTAACCCTCCTATAAAACGGTAGATAGGTTCCTAGAAAATGCCGTGCTGTGTGAAACCGTGTTATATGAGACCCAGAGACAATTCAAAAAAGGGGGTTACGTTCTGAAAACTTATTACAAACATTTTTTTAAATTCCATATAAGCGACTTAATTTTTGTTAAAAATATAAATGTATGTATAACACAAAATGAAAAGAAACAGAAAAATATTTTTTTCATTTAATGCGACCTTAATTTAATAAATTTCTTCCTCATCACTGCTCAGTACAATCAAACGAGAACGTTTTATCGATTGAACGATATCCCCTTCGCTTTCAGAACCTTTTTCTTCATTTAGATTTTTTTCACCTTCTATCCTCTTTAAAAAATTTGTAATTTTGATTTATTTGCTGGTTTTTACAAGGTCATTGTGGATTCGTGGTATGGAGATAGACAATTTTGCAGCTCCCTTTTGAATGTTCGGCTTCTTCCAGCTGAAGGGTCTGCATTCAGGAATAAGGATTTAAGATTTTCAGCTAAGCTTAGGCCTTCTTGTAATTTTATAAAGTTATAAATGAATAAATTATAATTTGTTTATCCATTTTCATGTAAAGCCACTATAGTTCATTATTCCTTCCCGTCATTATTTTAAGGTAATTTAGTTTTTAAATGTGTTAAACAAAAATCATTTTAATCAGAAGTGCAGTGTTATACAAAGGTTTTCGTAATTTTTTTATCGTGTTAGAGCGAAACCGTGTTACAGGTTGAAGTGTTATACGAGGGTTCCCGTGATTTATCCTATCGTGTTAGAGCGAAACCGTGTTGTACGATGCCGTGTTGTAGGAGGGTTACCTGTATATATATAATATATATATATATAAATATATATTATATACGTTTATATATATAAATATATACATACGTTTATATATATAAATATATACATAAACGTGTTTCTAATGTCTATTATTTTATAAAATTAATTTTGAGTCAAACTAATTTTGTACAACTATTTTTTTTAGGTACAATGCCAGAAGATTATGAGCTGTATTATGGTTTCACGAGATTTGCCATTGAGTTGAATGAACTTGATCCCGAACTCGAGAAATTGCTGCCCCCTACTGATACACGGTTTCGTCCAGATCAAAGGTAAATTATTATATATTTTTTCGTATCAAAAATGTTTTACCAAATCTATGAAACAAATAGTTTCAGGTGCAATCTTCAGTAGAACAACCAAATTTTTATCATCTTTATGTTAGCAAAAACTGAGATAGTTGAATAATACTGTCTTTTAAAAGTCTTGAAATAAATGCATTTAACAGGGCTTTACCTCGAAAGCTATTACAAGAAGTTACTTTTTTTCCATAACAAAAGGAATTAATGTATTACAACAATATCAGAGGCTGTTTGGTATTAGGTATAGTAAGAGATGTAGCTCTTAACTTACTTTCACGTTCCACAATAAATAAAAAAACTAGATAATTTTTATTGGTTAAATTATAAAAGAACGAATAAAAAAATTGTTTATTGAAGATACAATCCCCCTGCCAATAATGTAAAAACCATTATAATTTCTTTAATCTAGTAATATATTAATATATGGGAAGGATGATATTTCTTCTTTCATTTCAATATTATTTCAAAATTCGGCTTAATTAGGGACAGCTGAATTCCAATATCTATTGAATAATATTCTAATTTTATCTAATTCAACAGGTACTTAGAAGAAGGGAATATATGTCAAGCAGAAGTTTGTAAACAACAAATTGAACAATCACAACGTGAAAGGAGACGGCGTAGGGAAGAATTAAATATAGAGTACAAACCTTTGTGGTTCAAGTAAGTAGAAAAGTTCATTTTATTTATTATTTGGTAGATATCAAAATTATCGTATTATATTATAAATCATACAGACTGTAAGATAATTATTTCAAAATTCTGTGTTAGGGTCTTAACATCAGGTATTAGCTAATAAATATTGTTCTGGACTTCAAAATTATAACTTTTAAAAAGTATTTAAACGTTTAATAATTTTATAAGTTGTATTAATTAGTTAATTTTATCCTAGATGACACTTTAACTACCGTATTTACACGTGTATAGGCCGCGCTTTTATTCCATAAAATAGGTCGGTTAAATTGGGGTGCGGCTTATACACGGAATTTTAAAATTAAATACAGTAAACACCCTTTAGTTTAGACCATTTTACTACCATAAAACATTAGTATCTATATACATTACAACCTATTACAGCGTATCATGCTCACGGCAATTCAGTGTATTGCAAATATTATTGTTTGTATATGTTATACCTTAGGACTATTTACAAAAATTCTTTTGAGTTCCCAAGAGTTTGTCTTCGTGCGAAATAATTCCTGAGTATACTAGTATATATATATAAGCCTCTTTTTTATACTGTAGTTTCACCACCATCAGCTAAGGCTGTACCTGATATTGTTAGGCGAGCATTGAACTCGCGAAATGTACGACATTGCTACATTTCACAACTTAGTCTACAACGGAATTCAGAAAAAAAAATTCCCCAGATGTCTCAAAATTCAGGTGCGGCTTATACACGCACGCGGCCTATAAACGAGTAAATACGGTATATTAATGTTATATTCATAATTTAATTAAATTTTCTAACAATGTAAAAGCGAATAAATAGGTTCTTTCACACGCCAACTCATATTAATATAATTATAAAAAAATTTGAAAGTTTACTAAACTAGAAACTTCTTGAACTCTAAGTTTCATGGTATATATTTAAGTCATTTATCTCTGTTTACATTATTTGTATAAATTGTTTATGTCCCGATCGAATTTTCTAGAATTTTTTATATAAGTATTCTATTTAATTTTTATACGCAATATATTATATTATCAATATATCATATTTTATATTTGTTATTTTTGTTGCCCTTATGAGTTTCGCAAAAAAAGAATTAAATTAAAGTTATTAAAATAAATTAACATTAAAGTATATAATTAGATTCTTTACAAACCAACTCAAATTAATATAATTTAGAAATTTTTTTTTAAACTTAATGGACTACAAACTTCTTTATTACTAAGTTTCATGATATATATTTAAGCCGTTTATCTCTTTTTACATTATTTGTATAAATTGTTTATGTTCCGATCGCATTTTCTACAACTTTTTTATAAAAGTATTATATTTAGTTTTTCTACTCAACATATTATATTATTAATCTATTATATGTATATCATATTTATTTGTTGGCTTAATGAGTTTTACAAAGAAAGATTTTTTAAAGATGAAGTTTAAAAGCTTCACAACAAATATAAAATTGCTATTTCATCATTATTTTCGGCTTGAAACTTTCTGTTTAGATAATTCTTAGTGATTATCTCTGTAGTTAATTATTTCTCAACGACTATTGATATTTCTTAATAACTCTTTTGATCTCATTAGTCTTTTTTTCTCTTTTTGTAGGAAAATCATTCTTGACGACAATAGGGAACAGTGGGTTTTTACTAAAAAGTATTGGGAGACAAGATCGAGTCCAGGATTTAGTAATATCTCATTTCCTGAAAAATTATGGTAGCTACGATGAAATATAATGTAAGCTGATTCTCAGAATAGAAGCATTTCTAATCTCGAAATAATTTCGACGTTTACTGTGAATAGAACTGTTTAAATTATTCAGAGTGATTTATTTTGTAATGTTGTTTGCCCCGGTGTAACCTAATTTCAAACGAAGGAGTGCAAGATGTTTTCTAAATCTGGTGAAATGTTTTATTTGATTCCCATGCACAGTTTCTAGCGTAAAAAAGAAAACAAATATATTCATAATTATTTCGCTATAAAAACTGACAAATGGAAAAGGCAAATTTGAATTTTCTATTACAAAATTTAATATTTAATATATAATTAAAATATTTACAACTCATTCTTTTTTGTGTGTTTGTATGTGACTGCATATTGCTCCAAATTATATCCATATGTGTGCAATAAAGTTAATGTGTGATAAAAGTAAAACATATTTTGGTTAAAAAATATAAATTAGTATTTTATAAATGTGCCCTCATAGGGTGCCAGTAAACTTGTTTAAGTTCTGATTATTTAAAAGAAATAGAAACTTTTCTAGCTACCGAGATACAACGATATTTGTTCATTGGAATATATTTTTCAATTTAGTCCATAATAAAACTGCCATTATTCTGAGAATCGCTCAGAACTGAATTTCTGACGCGAAAATGTGATACTGTTTGTGACTAAATCAAATCAGATAAGCTTCACTGTCTTGTGTATAAGGAGAATTTGGATTTGTATGAGTGGAATTCAGGCAATATATACACATACATATATATAAATAATATATGTATATATATATAGCCTATCTGAGTGTTGTGCGTGGGAAAAGTTACACAAAAATCAAAATATCATGCTTTTTAATTTCTGTTATTGACTGTGATAATTACTGTATAAAGCTTTTATTGATGGGTTATATCTTTAAGCTTTTCGATTCACACGTATCTATCAATATACTGCAGTCCGACGTGCGGTACTTGAGTAGTGATGAATTCTGTATTGTACATTCGAAATTTCAAATGACATGAAATATCTTATTTTTTCATTCACATTTAAATTAAACTTTAAAAATGTCATTTTCTAATCACAAGATGACTTTTCAAGTTTATAAACAAAAACTTCATGCACGTGCATATATAATCTATTCGAATATTCATGAATTTCTAACCTCTTGATATTTGAGTGAAATTGTCTTATACCTTACATCCAAGAAGTGTGATGAACGATGAACTTCGCTTTCAGTAATGTATACGTTAATTTTTATATTGTTTCTTTTAGAGAAAGGCATTTGTTCACTTAACTCATTTTATTGTGCTTTATTTATGTTCCATCCTGTAAAATCATTCCTACGATGAAAATTTTTTCCCATATAAAAATAAAGGTCCTCTATTATCCTAATAAATATGGAAACTGAGTATTTTCCTTTGAAGAAAGTTTTTATGCATATATATGTATAAATAAATACATTTATAAATGTTTCTTCATTTGACCTTGTAGTGAGATTTGATTTAAATTTTACTCTTGGAAACCAAACTGCAATATCTGCTTAATACAAAGATGTTAAAAGGAAGAATTAAAAATAATTTGTTTCAGGACTAACTTAAATTTCATGTAAAAAAAGTCTCCAAATTAACGTAGGTTCAATTTTCTTTTACTTGTAATGCTACATTCCTAAAATGTTTCTCTTTATAATGCATAAAACGTTCTCATGTGTGTAAATATAGCTTTGCCTTCTTGGTTTTGCTACTCAATTCTAAAACTGGGAATTTCATTCACATTTATGCAGTTTTCGAAATTTTTTGATCTAAAGTATAATGAATTTGCTAAAGAAAATTAATTGAAATGTTATCTCAGGATTTCGAAACAAAGTATACCTGCACATAATAAATCCGAAACTAAATACCAGGTTACAAGCAGAAATTCAAGCTTTGAAAACTTCACTTTTCAGTATGCATAAATCGAAATGATTCGATATAAATCGGAACAATATCAAAGTGTGTTACTAAGACTGATTATTTGTCCTTGAAATTTTGCCATGCTATAACTGACAGATAACGCTAGAAATGAAATGTGTAATTAGACATAGGCAAAGTTTTATTTTTTTTAATTCCAAATGTATGAACATTTTTTTCTGTAATTTAATTGTGTTATTTATACAGTTTTTATAGCTTTCTCTGTTATAATTAATGATGAAGCTGTTCAATTAGTGTAATATTATATTAATATAATTGAAAGGATATCGTCGCCGTCAGGAAGATGGGTGGTAGTCGCTAGTTTTTTAAAATGTCTGAAGTTCTTCCTAGACTCGTTTTCATGAGTGTACAGTCGACATACGTATTTTTTTTTTGTCGTTTGTTAGAGGAACTAAAAAACAAAGCTTGTTAACCAACTTTTCTATTCATCATTATCCTGTAAAAATCATTTTGCAGGTAAAAAAACCCTTCATCTTGATAAAGCGACGATATTTTTGCAAAAATGTGAGTGCAGTAGAAAGTCGAAAATCCTGAATTTTTGAGACTTGCAAAATTTTGAATGAGAATTTGGTTTTTCTACAAAATACGCCAAAAGTATTAAGCACATCGCTTCGCTACCTTCAAGTCTTTGTAGCTGAAGAAACCTATTTTAAGATTTCTAGATCAAAGTATTTAATTTTGAAAATGCAATAGAATCATGCATTAAATAAATTTAAAAATGCGAGGAATGTAGGGCTTGGTTTACCAAAGATCAGATGCTTTTT
The DNA here is from genome assembly GCA_907164885.2 of Dolomedes plantarius. Classification (NCBI taxonomy): domain Eukaryota; kingdom Metazoa; phylum Arthropoda; class Arachnida; order Araneae; family Dolomedidae; genus Dolomedes; species Dolomedes plantarius. The sequence goes on along the minus strand of OU015494.1, from coordinate 66,931,151 downwards.
ACCGTCCCATAAAGGTATTAGAAAAGTTGCACGTATTATACTATTAACCAGAGAAATTTCAAAAATTAGAAAAGCAAAGTTTTGCCATATATATATATAAATAAATAATCTGGGAAAATGGTTAGAGTTTCGGTCAACATTTATATATGATTTTTTTAACTTTACTTTTTCTTTATATTTAAAGAATTTTCATAATCCTTTACCTAAAGTTTAAAAAAAAATCTGGAAAAAAATTATGTAAAAAATTTGGTGAACTTATTTAGTTAATGATAAATTTGTATTCCAGTTTGTTCATTGGTTACATACCATTACTCCTTGGATGCCACGAGTTTGGTTATTATTTGGCTGGGGATGTTCCATCAGAGGTCAAACGTCCTTTCTCTATATGCCCCATTTTCTTACGGTTTAACTTTTAAACCCATATTTTAAACTTTTTTGTGCACCATACTGACTCGGGGATTTTTTAATAGCACTTGCTCACACGGAAATCAAATCCGGGATCTCTTCAACAGCACTATTCCCCACTAGTCAAGTGCCTTGACCAGTCGCCCATCATTGGGCCAGGAGGTACATGAGAATTCCAATTTCTTTCAATTTACGTAATTTTACGTACATTAATTATCATAAATTTACTTTACGGAATGTGCTCAAACATGAAATTTTACGTGTATCAGAAAATATATAATTGTAAATATGTGTAGCGTGCGTTGTTATTTTTTTTTTTTTTTTTTTTTTTTCGTATTAAATATCTGTATTATCTATATTAATTTTAAAACAAAAATAGTTGCTGTCCCCAAATTGAAACGAAGAAAGGCAAATAAATGCAAATTTTGTGAATTTTCGCCATTGGTGAGTTTGCTTGATGAGGTCCAATTTTGTAGGAATGGATTTCGGGCTTTCTGCTGTATAGTTCTAACACAGCATTTTTCATTCATTTTAGAATTTTAATGTCATAATTTCTGCAATACAGTCGCAGTTTATGCAGTAGTATGTATCATAATGTATAAAATAATGATGCTATTGAGAAATATATATAAATATTACGTTATGTGTCATATTTGTTCTCCTGTTTTGAACAAAAACTATTATTTATTTTATATAAAATCATTATAGAGTATTGTAAACAGCAGAGTTTCATGTGTTACATCCCTGTAAAATCACTGCAGTTGACCGTAACAATGCAAATCACTTGTCCTAGTATTTTGTTTTCCATAAAGCTAGAAGATTTCGTATAACAAAACAAAAAAAATCATCTATTTATTGTATTTAATGTGTTTTGTTTTTTAACAACAACCATTGTGTTTTTAAATAATTCATATCCTAAACGCAGATATAGAAAAAGATTTCGAAGTTTGAGGTACAAGTGACAGTGAACATTTTTATGCTTCAAATTTCGAAATCTGTTACACTGCAACAACAGAAAACGAGTAAATGAACAAGTTATCGGTACTTGTGATAAACATCTAGTAAAAAACGCTTGAAAGTTCAAGAAAATTGGCTTAAACATTAATGTGACTGATTAGATAAACTCTATTTATGTGCTGAGATGTAGTAAGAAATGAGCTTTATTACTGATTTTTGATTATCTAACAGATTATGAGAAAGTAATATTTTTAAAAAACATATAACTGGCGTATATACTAGAGCAAATGTTAACCTTTATTTTAAAAATCCTTTTAAAATAAATTAGAATTTTAAAACAGAGTCTGAATTTTGAATAGTTTTTATTCCCCTGTATTACTTTCGTCCGATATCGCAACTTTAAATTTCATCAAAGGTAAATATTAAATGCTGAACGCCCTTAATGTTTTAAACGTCATTATTACTGATCATAAAAGTGATATAAAATAGGAAATATTATAAAAGTATCTTTTAATTATTCAATGTCTATGTCTTAAATAAATAATGATATCTCGAGCAGAATTGGATATTTTGAAAAATGAAATATGATTCAGCTTGGAATGAAAACGAAACAATATAGGACAGTTAAAAGGATTTTTTTTACTTACCCTTAATATCTGTCTGTGCTTATATTTTATGTTGCGCAAGAGAGTATTTTATAGAAAAACTAAGTAAAATCTAATCTTAAATGTCAAATACATTATAGTTTAATGTACAAAGGAAAAACATAAGATAGGGCTTAGTATCAGTGTATATCCTCTTATTTTTTTTAAACTTTTTTCTGATACCAATTCATCTAACAATTAGCTTAAGTAAACTTATATTGGCAAAGTAAAAGTTTGATTTCTGCTTAGTATATACGACATTTATTATGTTTCTGAATTGATCACAAATTGTTTGACAATTTAAGAAAATGGATATGTTAACTGTTCTAAATCTTACAAGCAATAATAATCTTGCTGTTTCACTGTCCAAAACTACAATTAACAGTAAGAAAAAAGTACTGCTGGTAGATGCTGTTAATATCTTGTATATATTTCAAGTTGAATAATTAAAGCTTAAGAAGCCTGGCAGAAAATTTTTCTATTACTGTTACTAAACACACCATTTCTAGAGTTCAAATTCACACATCAAATTGGTATAATTCATTTCATTGAATACCTCTGTCATTATTAGGCATTTTCCCTGTGAAAGATGCGTTGAGGTGACGAATCCTGGGAAACGTCATCTCTGCTAGTCTTTTCTAAAGAGACTTCACAACAGCCTTACAAAACCTCCCTCCGTTACCACGCCAACAATTTAAGTGTAAATAAACAGTTTAAGTAATTACCTGTAACTAGAGGCATTTTCTATTCGGCAGAAAATTCTTTGAAGTGAATGTTTAAAATTATAGGAGATATAAATATAACTTTTTTGTTATGGTATAGAAAAGTTAAGATACAAAAATGCAAAGATTAGATGTTGAAATACAAACTGCAGATGTTGGGTAGGAAAAGTCGATTTTGAATATGACCAATTTAGTTAAATTTTTCAGGTATTCTTTCGAGTATTCAATTATTTAAACGTTCAAAAATTATTTTTGGTTTAGTTTCTTAAGCAGTCAAGTTGTTGAAGCTATTTGAATTTCCTTTAGGGCGCTTCTAGTTAATGAAATAAAAATGATTAAAAAGGCTGATAACTTGGAATATTTTCGATACTTGGTTAAATTAAGTGTTTTGAAACCCTTTCCTCTCCTCTTAGAACTTCGAAAATCTAGGAGTGAGCTTGGTAAAGTTTTTCAATTTTACACATTATAGCCTTCAATAGCGAGATATGATACTTCTACTTCAGGCGTATTACATTCCGAGGAGCAAGTAGAGAAGTTCTGATGGTGTGATTAAAGACCTCCTTAATTTGCGATTTTGCTATTTTTATTTTTACACTCATTCATACTTTGGATCTATGTTCCTCCAGAGTAAACAAATAAGAAATTGTATAAGCTTTAAACATTGAAACATCCAATTTTAAAATTTCCTAATAACAGTCTGATATATGACTATGATCGTTTAAATTAAAAGCCAGCTTTGAGGCCAATAATTTTCACATATACTTTGAAATGAATATTGGAGGGGAAATGATTATATATTCTAGGATGAAGTCTCAAAATATCACCTACATAATTTATGTTTTTCTTGTAAACAACTAAATTATTAATTTATAAATTATTTGTGATTCATCCTTTATTTTAAAATTCTTATATATATATATATATATATATATATATATAAGAATAAGATGAAAGAGAAAACCAGTAATAGCTCTAAAGCTACTTGCAGCCAGGAACAAACAACATGTAAAGAAAAGTATGAATAACGTTTTTGACAGCATTTCTTCATCAGCGGTGTCAATACTGTCTAAAAACCAATGGATTGTTTCTGATGAGTATGATCTATTAAATAAACACACTCAGACACCGTACAATCCATTATTAACAGAAGAATTGATTAATAAATGAATAAAGTTTGATTAATAGTACTTAACCAAAGAACACCAAGCCTGGCGCTAGTCAGAGTGGAAGTTAAGAACTTGTAACCGCAAGATGACTGACGTCATAAAACTTGCAACCAATGAGGTAGTGGATTCTCAGTTACAGACTTACTTAGGTTACCGTATTTTAAGACTATTATTCCTTTAATTATTTAGTTTTTATTATTATTACTACTATGAGTTAATTTGATTATTATTTTATTTTACTTATGATTTTTATTTTTATTTTTAGTAGTTATTATTTCTATTTTAACCTATTGTTTTGTTTCACATATTAATGCAACAGAACAAACTATTCATTAAAACAAAAGCAACCAATTATGTTTTTGGAAAGACTTGGTTCGAAGGCTCTTCAAGAATTTTGGCATTACACTGACATTCGAAATCTCATAAACTTCCTACCCTCATATCTGGGGATGTTATTGAGTTCAGCTACTTAACATGCCTGTATCATGATCTGCAGGGATAATATAAATTATCTTATTTTACTTTTAGGTTGCAATTTTGGAAAAAGGGGTCGTGCTTTATTAACAGGGTAATTTTAAATACGCTTTAGATATATAATGGTGGGCCGTTATTATCACAATATCCCCCCCTTCCGTAAAATGACTTGCGAGAGGGGCCGGGCCCTAGCTCCTTGAGCAAGGCTTCCCTTCAGGTGAGAACATTTTACTAAATTTAGAAAAGAAGGTTACAAGTTAAAGGGAGGAGTTTATCTAAATCTTGACCTCGCTTTCCGCATACTGTCCGTGGAGCCTTACTTTACATATACAATAAACAACATTACTTGAAAAACACATTATATAAATTTGAGAACATAGCTACTAATACTGTTAATCAATACACAAAATTTAACAAAAAAAATACACAACATATCAATATTTCTCTTAAAAGTCTTTGGAATATCCATATTACACATGAAGCTTCAAAGTTTAAGAACATGAAAAAACCATAAAATATTTCCAATTGTAAAGTAATATGAAGAACTGGAATACAAAAATAAAATACCTGATATACAACTAATTCAATAGTTTGAAGTGGTAATAATAATACTTCAATATTCAAATTCAAATAACTCTCAAAATGGTAATACAAAATATAATATATTAATATGAAATACAATATATTAATACACAAATGTAGTATAGGTATTATAAAAAGTGTAGCTTTATTCAAATATGTAGTATTACAACGCAAAATATAGACGAATTTTTTTCCTATATTGGCGAGTTTCTCTTACACCTAACCGGGACTTCTTCATATTTAAATTAATGGGACTACAGGAAAGTGCTTAGAGAAGGAAAAGATTGCGAAAGATTAAAGTATTAGGATCGACTCATTCATGGTATAATTTAAATTCGGCAGGTGGATTGTAATATCTCAACTTGGATGCATGTACAATTTCAGTAGACCTGTTATTATATTGATTTCGCTTATCCATTTCATAAGTCACTTCAAAACACTGTTTTAAAATTTTGTAAGGGCCAGAATAAGGGGCTGAAAGTTTACAGGTATTTGGATATGAAAATTCTTCTAAGATTACAGCATCACCAGGTTTAAATTTAGAGGGTACAAAGCGAGCATCATACCTAATTTTGTTTTTATTATGATAATCTATTGTCCTTTGTTTTGCTAGTTTTCGAGCTTCATCCACTGGAGGGTAATTAGTTTGATTTATAGGGGAGTCATAAGGCTGCTTGCCAAACATTAAGTATGCAAGGGTAAATTTTGTAACTGAATGGGGACTATTGTTATATCCGGTAATTACTTGTTCCAACAAACGTGTCCAAGGAACTTTAGTGGACGATGAATTGACTTTACATTTTAGCCTACTTACTATTGATTGATTCACTCGCTCCACTTTACCGTTGGTCTGAGGATGATGTGCTAAAGTCAAAAGCTGTTTCACATTATAATTTTGAAGGAATCTCCTGAATCGTGATGAAGTAAAGGCTGCATTCCTATCCGTTAGAATTTTCTCTGGTACCTGAATTTGGAATATTTGCTTAACCCTTTAAGTGACAAACCCGAGTCCAGCTCGTCCACCTGTTTCCCGCCATCTGTGTGACAAACGAGCTGAGCTCGCGCACCTGTTTCCCCTGGTAAAAGGAACAAACGAGGTGGGTTCGTCGAAGTGGATTTCGCTTCATTGGGACACCCCGAGCTGAACTCGTCTTTCTCTAGAGGGGTGCGGTTTATTGTGAAAGAAAGAATAGGGACTGAAGTAAGAATAGGAGCAAGAAATTCCTTGAATTTCTTTTCTTATCACTATGTCCTTAGTAATATTTTCCGAGAATTTTCACACACGATTTTCGCACACCGAGAATTTCTACACCCGGTTATAAGTGAAATACGGCAAGTCATATGTTATATTTGTTGCTGTTCCTTCGATAGAAGTGGCATCCAAACGTATATTTTAAGTGATTACTTAAACGCATATTTTAAAGTTAAAAATAAGTTAAATTTTAAATACTTTTGTATTCCTTGGATAGAAATGGCGTCAAAACGCGTATTCACAGATAATTGTTCTTCAAGCAGTTCGGATGAAGATGTTTTAATCTGTTCGGAATATGAATCTGGATCCGAGGAAATGTCTGAGGACAATTCAAGCGATTTATCAAGCGATGAATCTTCAGATGACGATGGAAATGTTTTATCCAATGCAAGATTTTGGTGCAAACTTCCCTCTCAAAATTGTTTGCCGCCTCCAGTGCCATTTACATTTTGTGGTCTCCCAGGAATGAAAGTTTCTGTTCAGGAAAATAATAATCCCCTTCATTATTTTGAATTGTTTTTTGACGATGAAGTGATAAATCATATCACGGAACAAACAAATTTATATGCTGCACAAACTATTGCTAACCAAACATTAAGCAAATTCTCCCGCTCGAAATACTGGACTGATGTGACAGCTAACGAAATCCGTGTATTTTTAGCTACTTTAATTTTACAAGGCATTGTGAAGAAGCCTCAAGAATTGTTATACTGGTCAAAAAACAAATTAATACACACACCCAGTTTTGCTACAATTTTCTCAGAGAGGAGATACCGACTAATCATGCAATATTTGCATTTCGACAATAATGAACTATTTGATACAAAATCACATCCACAACCAAAACTTCGGAAAATATGGACAGTTTTCAACTTACTGCAAAGAAAGTTTTCCTCTGTGTATTTACCCAAGAAAGATATATGCATAGACGAAAGCCTCGTTTTATACAAAGGACGTCTTTCATGGGTACAATACTTACCTATGAAACGTGCTAGGTTTGGCATAAAAATGTTCTTATTGTGTGAATCGGAAACTGGCTATGTTTGGTCGATTATAATTTACGTTGGTAAGGGGACGCATATATCAGATGATTATACAGACTGCAACATGAGTACTAAAGTTGTGATGACTCTGGCAAAGCCCTTATTAAATATGGGATACTGTCTCACAATGGACAATTATTATAATTCTCCTGAGCTTGGGGAATTGCTCATAAAAAATAAAACTGATTTTTATGTGACATTACGTTCAAACAGGAGAGATATCCCTGGAGAATTAAAAAGTGAAAAACTAAAGAAAGGGGATACGTTGGCTTTTCAAAAGGGAAAAACCATGATATTACGATGGAAAGATAAAAAAGAAGTGATTCTTATAAGTTCCATTCACAACAACGAAATGATAACTACGAGTTCTAAGTCAGGAAAATGTAAGATAAAGCCAAAACTTGTACTTGATTACAATAATACAATGGGAGGAGTTGATATCCTTGATCAAAACATCGGAGATTATCAAGCAACAAGATCAAGACAAAAAAAGTACTACAAAAAGATTTTTAGGCATTTATTGGATTTGTCCATTTTTAATGCTTTTGTACTTTTCCAAAACAATGGTAATACGAAATCAAATTTGCAGTTTCGTTTAGACCTTGTGGAGAAAATTATTGCAAAGTATCATATACCAAAAAGTGTGAAATCAAGGCCCTCCTCTTTAAGTGCACAATGTGATATTCTCCGTTTAACTGAGAGACATTTTCCGGAATATATCCCTCCAACTGAAAAAAAACAAGAACCCACAAGAAGATGCGTAGTATGTTGTTCGAGGAGAAACTCATCTGGAAAAAAAATACGGAGAGAAACAAGAGTGTATTGCAAAGACTGTGATGCTGCTCTGTGTGCAATTCCTTGTTTCAAAATCTATCACACTCAAAAACACTTTTAGAGTGTGAGTATCTGAAATACTGAAAAAAAAGAGGTAAGGAATACATCGTTTATGAGTAAATAAATTTTGTAAACTTAAACTGTTAACTTCTATGTCATTACTATCTAATTATATATATATATATATATGCAACATATTTTTCTTATATTTATTTCAAATTTCCTAATTCACTTTAATTGTATATAAATAATTATAATTATTTATATACAATTAAATTGATATTATGTATTTAATATTATATAGTAAATTACATAGTACATAAACTATTCAAAGTAATTATGATTTTTGTCCAAAAAAAAAACGGTAATGACAATATTTTGCACATATAATATAACTGAATATTTTATATAACAGAGCTTGAATCATTAAGTGAAAAAGCCACAAAATGAAAATTTTATAAACATCACTGTTGCGGTATTAGCGAAAATACGTTGTCCCAAGAGCGAGCGCCGACCTCACGCAATGTGTTCCTTCCCTAAGAGGTCCCGCCATACGGGATGACCGTGGGGAAAGCGAGGCACCCGCTGCCTATGAACGCTTAAAGGGTTAAGGCAGTTGACATAAGTTTCTGTGGTGACACTTTTAGAGGGAAATGCCCACACATATCTTGTTGCATGGTCTATTGCAATGTGGACATATTTTTTTGTAGAATTATAGTAGTTAAAGCCACCGACAGTATCAACAGAAATACATTCAAAAGGTTTATCTGTTGGAGATACAATTTGTATAAGTCCAATTTTTTCAATTTTGATTTCTTGTTAAATTGGCATTTTGCACAGTGTTTGACAAACTTTGCAATATCCTCAGTTATATGAGGCCAATAATACTGAGGGGTAATCAAATTTAGCATTTTTGTACACCAGGATGACCAAATTGATCGTGACACTTTTGCAACAATTTTAAACGTAGTGACATAGGAACAACAATTTTATGTAGATTTTTTCTTTTTAATATGATTACATCATTTATCTCTTGATACTTTGGATCATGAAGGTTGTCATTTTTTTGTGTTTTAACTTCATCCAGGTCTAATAAATGTACAGTATGTTGAAGATGTTGGGAAACAGGATGCCTTGAGAGCATATCAGCTTCAACGTTTGTGGAGCCTTTTTGGTATTTGATTTCATAATCAAACATACTGAGTTTTAAGGACCAGCGGAATAACCGACGTCTTAGATTTTTTTACATTTTTGAGCCAAACAAGAGCCGCATGGTCAGTATGAATGACAAATTTTTGGCCATGGAGATAATAGTAGAATTTGTCGAAAGCATCCACAATCGACAAACATTCCAATTCTGTGATAGCATAATTTTGTTCAAAATTACGTAAAATCCTGGAATGATATGCAACAGGATGTAATATATTAGAGGCATCAGGCTGTTTCAACACAGCTCCCACTGCATTTTTTGAGGCATTAACATATACATGACATGGTAATTTAGGATCATATAATTGAAGAACAGGTTTAGAAATTAATACATGTTTTAATTTTTCGAATGCACTCTGGCATTCTTCTGTCCAATTCCACTTAACATTTTTTTTCAAAAGTCTGTTTAATGGATACCGAATTTGAGCATACTTAGGGATAAACTTATTATATACATTGATAGATCCTAAGAAACGTTGCAACTCCTTTATGTTCTTAGGAGGTTGTAACTTCTGAATACTATCATGTTGGCATTATCTGGAGTAATTTTTCCTTGTTGAACTTCATAACCAAGAAAATTAATTTTGTCTTTGGTGAACACACATTTAGATAATTTAAGTTTAATGTTTTCTTTCTTACAGATTTCAAAAATTTGTTGTAAGTATTGCCAGTGCTCCTCTTCAGATGAAGAAAAAATAATAATATCATCGAAATAGTTATAAGGAAAGTTAATCTTATATTTAGCCAAAATTCTACGAATAGTTCTGTTAAAGATTCCTGGGGCATTTTTTAAGCCAAAAGGTAGACGACGCCATTCAAATAATCCGAAACTTGTTGCAAAGGCAAGTTTTTCAATATCCTGAGGGTGAATTGGAATATGCCAGTAGCCTGAAGTTAAATCTAGTGTTGAAAATATTTTAGCTTGACTTAATTTGTCTAATAGGCAATCTATTCGGGGTAAAGGTTCAGCATCTGTTTTGGTAATTGCATTTAATTTTCTAAAATCTATACACAATCTTGTACGCTTGCCTTCGTCACGCTTAAAAGCCAAAGTGACTGGAGACGAGTATGAGCTGCTACTTTCTCTTATAATACCTGCTTGTAACAATTTCTCAACTTGGTTTTCACTTTCCTCTTCTTAAGGAGAAGTACGATAAGGTCTTAAGGACACAGGAAGCTCAGACATAAGTCTAATACGCTGGGGTTCAACCCAAATTAAACCTATATCATATTTGTCCTTAGAAAATATATGCGAGTAGTTATACAGTAAAGAATTGAGTTCATCATTCTCTCTATTGACAGTCTGGAAATTTTCAGAATTGTTTTCAGAGGTCAGAGGACTGTGAACCAACTCAGTACCTACATTATTTACATTTTGATTTACATTTGGTTTAAGATTTATATATTTGGACTCATTATTATTAATATGAAATGACATTGGTGTACACATAAACATTTTATTAAGTGGAATTATTAGTCCATTTTGATAAATTTGCATAGAATTACAATCAATATTTATTTGAAATTGTCCACATTCTGGTAATCCCAGGATTATATAAGGTAAATCATTGTCTATAACGTATATTTTTACCTTTTTAGTAACATTTCCTATGCATAAGTTAATTAAACATGATCTCTTTAATTGGATAAGGCCTTTTGCTTGTTTTACTAAAAGTCTTTCAGACGTCTGTGTTTTTAGTCTATGTTGGGTTGTCAAAGTCGAGGGGATGATAGACAAGGAGCTACCAGTATCTATCACACAAGGAATTGATCTCTTATTTATGTATCCGGATACGTTTAATTGTCAAATCTGGTTTTTATCATTAAGGTTAGGCATTTGACTCTCAGTGTTTTCCACTACTTGAGGAGCCACCGGATTACTAAGTGCATTTCGAAAGGGGCACGTCTGCACCCAATGATATGCATTCAGCATTCCTCTCTCTGTACATTGTCTACATGGTGCTGGAGGCAGTTGAGTTTGGGAATGGACATTATTATATTGAGTTCTTGGGGTTTGAAATCTCGAATATGGGTTATTGAAATTATTTGGATTGCGACTAATGAAATCTCGATAATATGGTGGTCGTTGAAATCCAGGTCTAAAATTAAATCTGTTATTTTGTGGAGTTCTAGGACTGAAATTATTTGCTTGTTGAGGTCTGGGACTGTTAGATTCAGCATGTGTCTCTTGACTTTTAAGTAATTTAGAAATTAAAGTGAGCCATGCTGCTGGGGTAGCAGGAGAACTAAGCGCCATCAACTACTGAAGATTTGGAGGAAGACCATCAGTTAAACCCTCCATTAATAGACTGTTTGATAATCCCAGCTTTCGACCACACGCCAATTTCTTATGGAAATAATCAGTAACCCCTTTTGCCTCCTTTAATTTAAGATTAGTGAACTCGCTAAAGGAGACTACATTGATTTCTATGAAATTTTCCCTCAAAATTAAACACAATTCTTCCCAATTTTGAATATCTAAACAAGAATTAATAAAAACAGTAAGTGCTTTCCCCTTTAAATATTTACTAAGTTATTTATTTTCCATTCCTCATTTTTACTACTTTCCTGACACTTTCGGTTAAAATAGTTTAGCCATGAATCCAGATTCATGCCAGCTTCGGCATCAAAACTAATAATGTGCTGTTAAGCAGTACTAAGCATTTTTAATTCAGTACTGGTGCTGGCGGCTACTAAGTTAGGTTCCATTGAAGTACTTTGATCCAGTACATTTGGTATGTTGACATTGGTAGGGGGTATTACATTACTAGTTCTAGTAATTACTGATTTAGGCTCGATTGGAGCACACTCGTAGGTTGCATTTGGTAATTGAGCATTGGTAGGGGGTATTGTGTCTTCACTCTCAGACATGATTAGCAGTTTTCTAGAACGTAAAAACATCAATATATTACATAAAAACTTTCAACAATATAAATATCACTCACATAAATACCGTACAACAATCAAATATCATCACTATAAATCAATTAGATCATTTTCATTTTCTTATTTTTTCTGACCTACCTTTAACTTCTTTTAAAGTGAACATTTTAATTTCAAAAACAAAATTTTTTATTCATGCATACGTTGGACTGAAGTCTCATTGAACCAAAACTGCACACCACTTGTTTTCATCTCCTTGCAGGACAGTACACACACTGCGTACATAAGTACGGAACTCGAAGTGATGACTCTTAAAAGATGATTACACATTTTTTCAATTTGCAAAAAGTTCTCACGAAATGAAGTTTGATACGGTAGCCCAGGAACAAGCAGCTGACGTTTTACAAAATTTTTTTCCCGTTGCAGCAAAACCAGATGCAATGTAGAACACAAGTCGTATCGACGAAAAACACACTAAAGGAACGATCAAGCACGAATTTTCAAACACAAAAACCAGATGGAGAAACTGCACAAATTTTTCAAGATTGGAGCACAACATATTTTAGGAGTAGAATTTTCACGATCACGAAAAGGAGAAAGCTCAATAATTTTATGCTGTAAAATTCCCCACACTGAAGATAGAAGAAACGTGTAAATACTTATTCGAGCACTAGGAGAATATACTGCGATGATCTGGAACGACGTTCACAACGTAAACAAAACACTCTTCAGATTTCGCGGGGGATGAAAAACGCCGAACGTAAAAAAAAAAACACACTTTCTCTTCCCACGCAGGGGTCCACACGACTCTTGTGATGCCCCGTACCTCACGCCGTGGAGGAGAGGCATAGCACTAATCGTAGGTGTAGCCGGCAGGAAGGTGTGATGCAGATGGGCGCAGTGTAGATCCAGGGAAGCACTTACGAACTTTAGACGAGACACGCACTTATGGAGCCATTGATGAAATACACAACTTCGAAGACTTGCTTTATTTATTAGAAGGCATTAGCTGCAGTGGCCACATGACTTGGCCTGACGGGGCGCGGATTACATTACAAGACAGAAGCGGACCGCAGGTCCGACAGCAACGAGAGTTAGACACCAAGAGCCAGAAATCTTCTGTTCACGCAAATAGTAAATAAGTGCTTTGCGATATTGACGCCAGAGGGCCTAAACTACTTAATATTTAAATTGGGCGACTTTAGATTCGTGGAGTTCACGTGTCCACTTAAGTTTATCGGGGACTGTACTGCTAGATCCCGCGCTTGTTAGAACCGCGAACTATTGACCTGTGTGCAGGATACGTGGCCATAAAGTTCTTATAAAGTGTGGTTTTGACACTATAGAAGACATAATTTCAGAGTGGTTCGAAGGCTCTTCAAGAATTTTGGCATTACACTGACATTCGAAATCTCATAAACTTCCGACACTCATATATGGGGATGTTATTGAGTTCAGCTACTTTACATGCCTGTATCATGATCTGCAGGGATAATATAAATTATCTTATTTTACTTTTAGGTTGCAATTTTGGAAAAAGGGGTCGTGTTTCATTAACAGGGTAGTTTTAAATACGCTTTAGATATATAATGGTGGGCCGTTATTATCACAATAATATATGTATATATGTATATATATGTATATATATATATATATATATATATATATATATATATATATATATATATATATATATATATATATGTGGGTCAGGATAACCGTGCGGTGATTTAAAACAAATTCTATTATAACTACACTAACATTTAATGAAAACTTATTATTTACAAAAGATATTTACCAAAAAAAAAGTCGTTAATTAATAACATTATAGACTAATGAAGGAGCAGTCGTCTACTGCTAACAGACAAGCACGTCATAGCTTATCGACGTCTAACGTCTGACTGGGGTTGCCAGATCTCGTCATCTTTAGTGAGCTGAAGAGGCGCAAACGAATAACAGTGTCCTCTACTGGTGAAATATGCAGGTATCACAGTCCGATCTAGGCTCAGGAACCCACACTCGGCCCTCCTGCACTCGGCTGGCCCTCCAGACGATACTGCAAATATACAAAAAAACAGCGAACAGCAAGACTGAAAAAGTACAAAAGTATCTGAAAAGAAACAAATGTTTGAAACATATAGAGCTTATCGTCTTAGCTCTAAAAACGAAAAATGAGTCAGTTCGTCTTTAATCGTCAATTCGTCTTTAAAATGCAGTCTTTTCATCTTCAAAAATACAGTCTAATATTTTCTTTTCGAGATGATACGTTTTTTCATTAATATTTTGGTATGATATACCATGGTTTTAGAAATTCAGCGCATGTCATCGTGTAGTTAGGTCCTTTGTGATTTCCTTCTTTGACCACGTCATAGGTGTTGTCTCCTTTAACCTTAATGATTTTGTAGGGTCCTAAGTATTTCGATTTTAGTTTCAAGTGCGGTCCGAACTGAGTTCTTTTTATAGCTACTAAATCGTTAACTCTATAACGTTGTGGTTCTTTTCTTCGTAAGTTATACGTCTTCCGGTTCTCTTTTTGGATTTTAAAAATCTGTTGCTTTGCATGCTTTCTCAGTTCATCTCTTTGTGCTTCAAAATTAGCTTGAAATTAGATCTCGATCATTTCTTGAGTTTATTCAGACCTCATACATTCATCTTCGTACCAAAAAGTAACTCAAAATGTGTTGTGTCTATGCTCCGTTGATATGTGGAATTAATCGTCTGCTGCAGTTCGTTCGTAAATTTATACCACTGAGCTGGATTTTCTAAAGATAACTTTGAAAGAACTGATATGATAGTCTGGTTGATCCGCTCAATCTGTCCGTTCAACATTTTGTTGTAAGTTCTAAGTTCATCGATCATTTCTTTCATTTGTGACACCACATTGTCTTTTTGTACAACAGCAAAAATATTTGTTTGAATAATAACAACAGTAAGATATAAAATCACTATTACTCCTCCTATGATACACCAATCACAGCCAGACAAATTACAAAATAATTCTATTAACAAAACAAACCAGTCAAGGAAAGATCGGCGATACGTAGTCTTCTGAGATTCAAGTCTTTGAGTATGAACATTTTCTCTCATATTTTCATCTTGTGGTTTTTCATAATGAATATCATGTTTTAGTCCTATTTTTTCAGTGCTTTCGCTTCTTTTAGAATCTTCTTCCTTTCTAGTATCGTCAGTCATTTCTTTTGGTTTTTGATCTTCACTATTCTCTGAAAATGGTAATCTACGGGGCTGATGGAATATAGTGTCATTACTTTTTACCAAAATATCTAATTCAACATTTGATGTGTTGGTTTTATGCGGTACATAATTCGAAACTAATTGTTGCACCTTATCCTTGAAAATATTTGGAACGTCAGGTTCAATGTTAAGTTCAACTTCATTAAAAGTTAAATCAACTGGTAGAACGGATAACATGTTAATTTCTTTTTCACACTGAGATTTATTTTTAATCGTAATTCCGTTTTCATTTATTAATGTCTCACCTTGCATTAATACATTAAGTCCTATGATGACGTCATAAGACATAACATTATTTTCAACAACACAAATATCTGCATTACACTTAAAATCCTCAACTTTAATATTTCCTTTAAAATAATCTAATGGTTTCACTACGCATTTACCAAAACCAATTAAAGAAGAATTCGATGGAATTAATTGTCCAACATTTAATTTATCTTACACAGATTTGCGAAGTAGCGTTACTTGACTCCCAGTATCTATTAGAGAACTTACATTTAACTTATCAATCATTACTTTATTGTTCAGTTTCGGTTCTACCTGAACATTCAATGTGGCTACTTCTGGTTTCGAATTTGTTCTAGGACATGATGAAGCAATGTGCCCAAAACCTTGACAAAGAAAACACTTGATCCCCTTTTCTTTATGGATACAAAATTTCGAAATGTGATTCTTTTCACTACAGTTAAAACAAATCTTATTTTTACGATTATCAAAATCATTGTATTTCATTTTTTCAAAACCACCATTATATTTCACTTTATTTACACTTTCGTTTTTAGAATTAAATCTATCACTATGCTCATATTTTGATTTCGTTTTATCAAAAGCATTAAATCTACCATTAAAATCATGTTTTGTTCTAATTCTATCAAAAGAAACTTTACTCTTTGCCGAATCACTCTTTATTACTTCATAGATTTTAAGTTTTGCTTTGAATTCTAATAAATTCTTACATCCGTACAAAATAGTTTTGTTTTCCAGTCTATCATTTATTCCTTTAATAACATAATGCATTAAAGCAGATTCCTCAATTTTACCGCAATTGCATAGCTCTTTCATCTTTAAAAAATATTCCTGGACGGTTTCAGAATCCCTTATTTTTCTTTTACTCAAAAGATCATGTAAATTAGCCGAATTTATTTCAAAAGAAAATTCATCAATCAAGGCTTGTTTCAATTTTTGCCACGAATTAATTTCGGTTTCTGCTCTAACAAATAACAAAGCATTTCCACCTAATGATCTTTTAGCCATAACAAATTTTTGTAAATCCGACAAATTAAATAGTATTGACATATTCTCAAAGTAGTCGATCCAATTAATTATATTTTCATGTGATTCTGCATTGAATTTATAAATTGTACTTTAGATATCAGCATAATTAATATTAACACTTGGAATAACAGGGTTTGCATAAAAATTACTTCTATAAACATTATCACATTGTATTGAACAATCAGCTATATTTTTCTTTTCGTTAACGTCGCACTGCATTGAAAAATCATTTTTACTACTCGCTTCTTCGCATTCCGAGTCAGTAGACAAAACATCCGTATTAATGTTCTGAGCCAGCGTTTCGATATTACATAATAGAGACAGAATTCTTTTGTAAGTTCTGGTTTAGCTCCTTCGAATGAAATGTTAAAAATGTTTGATTTGGTAATAAGCTCGCCAATCGAGAACACATCGTCAATCTTTTTTAGTTTCTTTTGAAATTTATCACTTTGAATTTCAAAATCAAATCCTTCGAAATTCCGAAGTCTCTTCCGATTCCACCTATCACCGTCATGGTCAAAAATTAGCTTATGTAGAATTTTGATTTTATCAGATTTGAAATTTTTCAATGCAACGCTTATTTCTTTTATATCATTTAACATCATCTTGGAATATGAAGAATGTTCACGTACCTCTTAAAGATGCTTTAATCCACGTCCTTTAAATCGTAAATCGTCACTGGTCAAACCGTCAATGGTGAATATCAATCCTCTTCAATCCAGAATGAAGTCTTTGATACTAAATTAAGTCCTCGCGATTCCCTTTTAAAGTTTCAAACAAAATTAAAATTATGCCTGCATCGTTAATCCTGTATCAATCCTGGGATCTTTAGTCCTGTATCCCGCTTCAGAGTGTGGGTCAGTATAACCGTGCGGTAATTTAAAACAAATACTATTATAACTGCACTAACATTTAATGAAAACGTATTATTTACAAAAGATATTTACAGAAAAAACGTCGTTAATTAATAGCATTATAGACTAATGAAGGAGCAGTCTTCTACTGCTAACAGACAAGCACGTCATAGCTTATCGCCGTCCAACGTCTGACTGGGTTTGCCAGATCTCGTCATCTTTAGTGAGCTGAAGCGGCGCAAACGAATAACAGTGTCCTCTACTGGTGAAATATGCAGGTATCACAGACCGATGTAGGCTCAGGAACCCACACACACACACACACACATATATATATATATATATATATATATATATATATATATATATATATATATATATATATATATATATATATATATATATATATATATATATGTGTGTGTGTGTGTGTGTGTGTACAGTTGATTTTCTGTACTGTTAACTAAATTGGTGGAGTCATTGATCAGACTTAATGAAGAAACGGGATCACTCACGATCGAAGAAACAATATTGCTGAGACATCAGTCTATAATGTAGAATAATGAATTGTCCCGAATATATCTGGAGGAGTACAATTTCGGACAAAAGTTCTACACGGCACGATACACTGCAGCACGACAAAAGTTTCGTCTACGGAAGAAGGAGACCGACAGTTCGGCAGGATGATAAGAGTCTTCCAGTAAAAAATCAAAGGTGCTAGAAGATGATTCCTCCGTACATCAATCAGTAGGACGGTGTCGTATAGATGAAAGCACACTATGTTCAGACTAACCCAAGTTCAGACTAGCACGTCAACGTCTGATATTATAGTACCAACTTTGCATTGATCGTAAAAAAAAGGTACAGGTAAGCACTTGTAATGTTAGCATTAAGCTGGTAAACTAAAATAATCTTTCAAAGCATTTCAAAAATATAATAAAAAAATATTTATTTTTCTATCCGGATTATATATAAAAGTTTACAAAAATATCTAGAAGCTTACATTAGCTTATAATAAAAAAAATGACCGTTCAGGTCTAAAACTCAGACGTTTAGATGAGCTAATACAAATTAATTACCCATAGCTTCCCAAGACAGAAAATGGCAAAGCCAAGTCTGCCCGGGAGCTTTTTAAAGCCAAATTTTAAGAGATCCTACTCTCAGGCGAAAAAATATATGGCTAACTCTAAATTTTTTCCACCGAGGAAGCAGGAGAAGTCAGGGGAGAAGGGTTACAGGAACACTAGAAAAATCGCCAAGCCACACAAACGTAGGGAAAAGTAGCTGTGAGACAGCGTACAGGATAGGCGGAGTTTTTTTGCTCCTACCGTACAAATATCCGGTAGAACAGGGTAGAGCGATTTATCGCCAAAAACGGAACAAGACAAACGCCAATGGCGAAGAGCGCGAATGGTGCAAACACCCTATTGGCCAAGCTTTCAAGTGACGTAGGAGGCGCAATTTTTAATTGGAAGACAGAAGGAGAGAACTAGCAAGCGTCTTCTCTTACCCACGTGGCCAGATTCCCACGGCTAGCAAGTGCCCGGAAGCTTTTTAACAGATGGATAAGGCTGTCGGTGTTTAACAAGGTGACAGTCGATCGGCAAATTTAAATTAATGAACGGCTTTAAATTAACGGCGGCTTTAAATAGCAATAACAGTGCAATTTAAGCGTACTGCCGGAAGTCTAAGTATCCGCTCTATTTAGAAACTTAACCGATACATAAAAGGAATCCAATTCTAAAGATCCACAGGGCATTTTCAAAAGAAACGGACTGATTTTAATGGGCTATTTTCCCACATGTGGCGATTGTAAGGAGTGTTCCCAGAACACAAAAATAGCTTAAGCTTAGAGATAACCAGCGAGATTCCCACAATTTGGGGGGACCAACAAAAAATTAAACTGTACTACTTTTCAAACACTTTTACCAAGTTAAAGTAAGCAAGTGACTATTAGGAAAACTAGCAAATTGAGGTATTTAATTAATTTAACTAAGATTTAACGTTAATTTAGTAACCTAAAAGGAATATAACGAAATTCTTCGTTATAATATATATATATATATATATATATATATATATATATACAGTGATTTCCGATTATAAGAATCACGTTTGTTATTACTGTTTTTGATTCTTATAAGCGGTTGATTCTTATAGCCGAAATTTAGGTTTTTGGACAGGCACACACACGCACCTATATATACATTTATTAGATAATTTACCATAAAATACTCTTTTATTTACGTTAATTATCTTTTATTAAAATTATTTTTTTAATTTTAAAAATACAACTTAATTTCTAGACCTTTAAGTAGATACACATGACTATAGTAAGAGAAGAAAAAAAATCCAATATTTGTAAAAACATACCTGCTTAACAGTTTTAACATTTCAACTACAGGAAGGGTGCAAGAAAAAGTTTTCTATGGTAGTTTGACGTAATGAAGTTTTCAGGACGCTGCTTATACTTCTTTCAATACCAATAGTCTCAGACGAAGATTTACCTTCTAGCTTACATTTCACGGTTTGATAACTTGCTGAATCTACTAATGTCACGTTTGCCTAAGTGATAGTGGACACTTCGCCAAAGATTTGTGTGTTTCAGGGTCCAGGAAGCCGCAACCAGGATGTGGGAGGTGGGGAAAAAGAGTCCCTATATTTGTTTGTCAGTGGAGAAAAGTGAAATCGGACCCGGACGGGTAAAGATGCCCCTGGATCAAGCTAATAGGACAGTGTTGTGCTAAAGCGTTTAAGGGGAAACTATTATGTTATGTTTAACAAAGAAATGGATGAATTTTACGACTATATTCCCTCCATCTTTTCAATCTTTCTTTAAAAAAAAAGAACTTCGTGCCTTCTGAGGGTTTAAGTGGCTTTTTTTGGAAAAATGAAAGGAAAGCGAAGAGTGTAAGCTGATTCTTAAAACCGGTGGATTGATTCTTTAAAGCAGAAATTTTAACATGGAAATAATACATTTGTTTTTGTTTTTGCGATATTGATTCTTATAAACGGTTGATTCTTATAACCAGTGATCACTATAAGCGGTGGTTTTTGTATATGTATGTATATATATATATATATATGTATATATATATATATATATATATATATATATATATATATATATATATATATATATATGTATATATATATATATGTATATATATATGTATATATATGTGGTGCTTCACGCCCGATCCTATTAACACATCATTCCAAATATCCTACTAATCATTTTGCAGTCCGTGGTCCGGTGGCGAGGCAACGTAGAATCCAAACTCAAATACAGTAACGACAACTCCATTATCATTTACTAACATTTTTATTAAAGCTCTTAACGACTCCCAGCTCCATAACTAAAAAATATGGCGTCCCAATCCCATTAAAATCTGTGTGCCTTCGGCACACATCTTTACTCGATGCTATCTATCCATGGCTCTGCCGATTTTTCTCTGTTTCAATGTTAAAACCAACGCTTAGTGACGCTCATTACTTATGCGTGATGTCATATCGTACATGCTCTTTTGCAAAGCTCAGCATTTTCTTAGCGCCAAACTGCAAGGCTATACGTCTACCTAAAAATTCTCCCATGTGATTCAGCGGTTCTTCGGAGATTGAATCAAGCCGACCCATTAATTCCATTTTCACTGCAATACATTACGCCGCTTATTTGAATTCCTAGACTTTTTAATTGTTAAATCCTATATTTTAATAACTAAAATCCCATTTTAAGGTCGTGTGATCGCCCCCCATATTTAATAGCGTAACATATATATATATATATATATATATATATATATATATATATATATATATATATATATACACTGCTGGCCACTGTAAATGCAACACCCTGAAGGAAACATGCAAATAACATGAAATTTACAACATGCATTAGCGGAGGTGAGATATGCAAATGATTAGAATTTCAGCGCAGACGCACATCACGTGCGCCTGTGGCGCCACTTCAAAGCGCTATTTAAGGTTTGGAGATTTCGACGATTTCAAGTTCGGCAATTGTGTTTTTCTTGTGGTTTTTTTCAAAAAAACGATCAATTATGCCTCGTCGAAAACAGCGATCATCTTTTGATCAAGTATCCGAGTTCGACAGAGGAAGGATAGTGGCCTACCGAGATTGTGGATTATCTTTCAGGGAAATCGGTAGTCGTGTTGGACGAAACTAAACAACTGTAATGCGGATATCTGATCGTTGGATGCAGGAGGGTACGACGGACCGGCGTGTTCGATCGCATCCACCTCAACGCACCACTTCACGTGATGACAGGCAAATTGTGCGCATGGCAGTGACGGATCGCTCAGTCACATCACGAACCATAGCACATCACATTCAGTCTGTAACGCATCATCCAGTGTCTGCGCGTACCATTCGACGCCGTTTACAGCAGAGTGGTCTGTCCGCAAGACGTCCATTGCTTTGTCTACCCTTGACGCAGAACCACAGACGTCTCCGCCGCCGATGGTGCGATGACAGAAGGATGTGGACGGCAGAATGGAATGAAATTGTCTTTACTGACGAGTCACGCTTCTGTCTGCAACACCACGATGGTCGCATTCGAGTCTGGAGACACCGTGAAGAGACGATGCTGAACAGCTGCGTTATGCACCGCCACACTGGTCCTGCACCGGGTATTATGGTATGGGGCGGTATTGGATATCACTCTCGCACACCTCTAGTACGCATTGCCGGTACTTTAAACAGCCAGCGCTACATCACCGAGGTGTTGGAGCCAGTTGTCCTTCCTTACCTTCTTGCTTGCCCACAGCCATATTTCAACAGGATAATGCGCGACCACACGTGGCACGCATTGTCCAACGGTTCTTCGTCAATCGCCAGATTGAATTGCTTCCCTGGCCGCCTCGCTCTCCAGATCTTTCGCCGATAGAAAACATGTGGTCCATGGTTGCTCTACGATTGACCCAGATTCCATCCCCAGCTGTCACAGTAGATCAACTTTGGCAACGTGTGGAAGCTGCTTGGTCTGCTGTACCCCAAGAACCCATCCAAAGTCTCTTTGAATCAATGCCGAGGCGTTTGGCAGCGGTGATCTCCAACAATGGCGGCTACTCTGGCTACTGATTTTGGCAGGAACCACACTTCACAGAAGTCTATAAATTTAATCATTTGATACTTGGTCAACATGTTATCTACAAAATAAATTTTGTTGTGATATCTCTTGTCTTTCTTGGTGTTGCAATTTGGGTGGCCAGCAGTGTATATATATATGTATGTATATACATATATATATATATGTATATATATATATATATATATATATATATATATATATATATATATATATATATATATATATATATATATATATATATATATATATATGTACAGTGGACGCTCGTTAATTCGAACTCAAAGGTTCCCAGAAAAAAGTTCGAATTATCCGAAGTTCGAATTATCCGATGTTAAGAGAAAATATATAACTTTTAAATGTGTATCACTGAAGAAAAACTCTCCTAGTATGTATAACCCCAGAAAATATATTATACTATGTTATCTAATGTTAAACACATTAAAAAGCAATACAGACTTACCTTAATCATAAAATGAAGCAGAAGATATGCAGTATAAAGTAAACTTTTATTAAAATTATGAATTACACTTTGGGGAAAAACTGTAAAATGGATGTTTGGTTCTGTTTATGATGCCTACATTGTTCAACCAGCTTCTCGATTCGAAGTAAACATTTCAATTCATTTTCAGAGGACGTTTCCATCTGAAAAAATGCTTCCAGAGTTTTAATAGAGTCCATTATGGCTTTGTCCATTATGGCCGCATTAAAAATATCTTTCGGCAGGTAAGTAGAGAAAATCCCTCGCAGTTTCCTACCGAAATTAGTGCATACGTCTTCGTTTACATCAGAGCTTTGGCCACATACAGTTTGATAAGAAATATTTTGCCTTGACTTAAATCGAGAAAGCCATCCATCACTGCATTTAAAATCTTCAATACCCATTCTACTTGCCAATTCATCAGCCTTCGTCAGCACTAGGGGTCCATTTATCGGAAAATTTCGAGATTTAACATCCTGGAACCATAGCAGTAGAGCTTTTTCTAGAACTTCTTGGGACGCATTTCCCATGCGTTTCCTTTCTCTAGCAAATTTTGATTTTTCCCATGAATCTAAAATTGACTCCTTGTTTTTCAAATTAGTTGACAAGGCATTTTTTTTTAATTCCATAGTTAGCTGCTAACTTCGTTTTACATTCGCCATTCTCTACTTTCTTTAAAATTTCTACCTTTGTCTCCAAAGTTAGGGTTTTGCGCTTTCCACGTGTAGAC
Source organism: Dolomedes plantarius (assembly GCA_907164885.2). Lineage (NCBI taxonomy): Eukaryota > Metazoa > Arthropoda > Arachnida > Araneae > Dolomedidae > Dolomedes > Dolomedes plantarius. Next base: position 66,907,277 of record OU015494.1, on the reverse strand, counting down.
ATCCTGAATTTTTACACGTTCACACCACACAACAAGAAAGAAAAACTAGACCACATTAATTTGTCTGCACTGCAGTTATAACTGACGCAGCTCCCTAGAATCTGTAGTAAAGACTAGTTTTTCTGAAATTCTCAGAAAATCGATCCAAATAAAGGAAAATTGCTTTTTCCGTTTAGCACTAATAAGAAGGGCAATAGCTACTAACGTTTAGCGGACATGCAATAGTCTAGGAATGCAGGCATGTGCCTCTTTACACAGAAAAGAGGCACATGCCTGCTACAATTTTGACACACAAAATAATAAATTCAGTGTGTATTTTCTCCATTAAACGGGGAAAAAGAATTTTCTTTTGTCAAATTTTTAGTTCGAATTAACCGAAGTGATAAAAGTTTAGTTCGAATTAATGAGATATTTTTAACATTAACTCCAATACAAGTTTTTTGGGGCCTTTGGATTAGTTCGAATTAACCGAAAGTTCGAATTAACGAGCGTCCACTGTATATATATATATATATGTATGTATATACATATATATATATATGTATATATATATATATGTAACATGGGAGACAGACACTGGCCCAATAGATATCTAAATCTCCCATGTCACGGTGAGAAGGTGCTGTTAATATTAAAACTCACTCCATATCAAATTACGACAAATTCGGCTTCTTACGGAAAGACTTTATTACGTCTACCCAATGCAGTTTCATGATCCAAAAAGCGCACAGGTTTTTTGTTCAGGCGGCTTATATAAATTTTGTCATGTGATCATGATAGCGATTAGGGATTTGCTGTTGTCGATAAGTCACATGTGGTTTTATGTAATCTGCGCAGAGCCTATATAAAATGTTGGGGGACGCCGAGCGTATTTGAAAAAGGAAGCCATTTAATATTTTCTCTCGAGGTTATTAGAACTTAGAATCAAAAGCGAAATTTAGCTCGTACGCCCAAGGGAATTTAGAATAATGTTAGATTTTAAAATGGTATGGGGTTTTTAATGTTATAGAATATCCCCCCGTCCGAGAAGAGGCTGACCAACAATGCCTGCATTGGAGGACAGACTCACCCGACCATGTGAGGAAAATGGGCGTCGACCACAAATTTGGAAAAGTTTGAAAAGGAACATATGTTTTAAGTTAATTTAGTATGATGATCACATGGCAAGACATTGCACATTTCAATATTGAATACACAAAAATACACTAATGATTTACTAATTTATGAACACAATAAAAACAAAAAAAATTATAGTAATTAATGATCAACTATAGAAAATTGTAAATTATGTAAATTTCTTATATTGTTGCTGTGAAAAAAAATTAAATTTAAAAATGTATTTATCATCAACTGAAGACAATGTTGAGCAGGGCGGCCGGTCCCCACACAACAAAATCTCAAAAAAAAAAATCAATTAAATTTAATTAAAAAAAAAACTAAGTTATCAAATTTTCACTCTACATCAGTTTTAATTTTGAGTCGACTCACACAAATAATAGAATATAACGATGAAAATATCAAAATCAACAAACAAACATGTTAAGTAAATGGAATAGAACATGACAATAATAATTTGAAGTTATTGTACCTTCCTCCTCAACTCTCACAACATTGGGGTGAGTCCAAAAAAGTTTGTAAGGTACATATGATAGCTTATGATTCATTGTCCTTGTTAAAAAAAAAATCACAGTCTTTTTAGTGCTGTGTTATTTCTGCTTCACAAACGTAGAATGCATAAATATCACATTATCTCGACTTCTTTACATATAAAGAAAATTAGTCCTTTAGTTACATAATAAAAATCACAGTTTATAATAAAAATCACACTTTCAATAAAAATCACAAGTTTTAATAAAATCACACTTCAAATATATCAATTCTATATAAAAATTACAAAACATATCACTCATTATCTAGTTTTCGTATCTTTATTTATCTCATTATTTTTTCTTAATATCTCTTATCTCCTTTATTTCAATATTACTTATTATCAAAAAAAATTTCTCTTTTCAATATCCTTATATTTCTTATTACTCTCATTTCAATATTCATTTGTTATTCCTACAATATTTATTCATTCCAAAATGCTATCCAATATTCTTTAGTTATACTTATTCATATTTATTCTAACTTTAACATATTATTCATATTTATTCTAACTTTTCTATAACATTAAAAACTAGTAATTTCTTAATTCAACATTCTTAACATTTAAAAACTATTAATTCCTCACTTTACTATTCCAAATTACAAACCCTTTTTTAAGCCCTTACGACATTTAATTCTCTTTGGGCATTCGCGTCAAATTCCATTTTAAAAACTAACATTATTCTAAATTCCCTGCGGCGTTTGAAACTAATTTCACTTTTGATTCTAAGTTCTAATAACCTCGAGAGAAAATATTAAATGGCTGCCTGTTGACTCGAAAACTAAAGTTGAGTGGCGTCACTAGAGAGTAAATCAGTTCTGCGCATCAATACTAACTTTTAACCAATCAGCTATTAAGACACACCCGTCTGTCACGTGATGAGATGAACCTTTAAAACTATCTGATGTCTAAAATTAGACACACTCTGTAAGAATCGGTCTGTCATATAATCCCGGGCGGACGACTTGGAAAACTTAATAAAATGCTTTAGATTCAATTACGTATCTGTGGTTCCTGTGTCTGCGTTGGGAGTCTTTGCGGGAAAATGCTCGGTTTGTCATCATGTGTTTCGGCGATGTCATCCACTCTGGCCTATTATTTGTTCCTCCACGTCGCCTATATTTCAGAAGTCGGCTGGAGTACCTTCCCATCAGACACAGGCAGAAAATTTTTTTTCCGATTCAACCCGAGCGAAAACAACAGAATCAGAGTGTCCCGGTCTCCGCCATGTCTTCAACAACATTCGTCTACGCTGGATAATTTCGGAGTTCCCGTCAGCCATGTGGTGTGGCGTGTTAGCTCCCAATGTCTTTCCAACGAAATAAGCGGGAGTACATCGTAAAATTTTGTGCGCCTTCGACGCTCCTATTTTTTTTTTTTTCTCTTCTCTCGTCTTGCCGTGTGATGACCAACAATTGTGGATTTAAATTCATCGTTCTTCTATCCGGATTTCAAAATGTGCTTCTTTTTTTTCTTGACGTGTGACGACCAGTGACTGCGGATTTAAATTCTTCGCGAGACTTCAACAAGAGTGTGCGCGAAATCGAAAGTTAATTTCCAGCCATGTTCTCCTTAGTGAAAAGCGTTCTATCGTGCGGTGTTTTGTCAAACAGCGTGATCATCTTTTCTTTTTTTTTTAAATAAAAATTTATTTTGTGTGTCTCTCCAATGGTACTTCAGAGAAGAGGAAAAATGTTCCTGCATCAGCAACTTATTCCAGCTTTTGGATTTGCAGAAAAATATGTAATAATCAGCGGTAAATCTTCACTAAAGTAAATTTATTTTGTGCCATATAATAAAATTCGGTCTTAAATCAACAAAAATTAAAGGTAAGACAGATTGTCAATGAAATTTTAAAAGTTCTTAGAATGTTATATAATAAATTGTATGTAATGTTTAAATATTGGGATTTTAATGATATTGATACTCTGATACAATTAGAACAAATTTTAACGAAATTTAATAATGTTTTTGCTTAATATAAATTTGATATGGTTAGTTATCTGGCTTCTGTAAACATGAATCGTATATATTTTTAAGATGTTTTCAGTTATTTTTAATCATGATGTACTTCTGTTTTCTCGTCCGTTATAAATTTGGTTTTGATATCGGGGTTTGGTTTCAAGTGAAGGATTATACTTTAAGTTTTGTGTATTTAAATTTCATTGCTAGCCACATGAATATTTACTATATATAGAGATTATAAGTGTTTTAAGAATTTAAGTATTTTATTTGGTATATTGAAATATTATATTTGATGTTGAAACCTCGTAAATTGTTCTACGAATTTAAGTAAAGGAGATTTCTGGAGGTTCAGTCGACAGTTAAAAGGCGTTTTACGATTTTCATAAACCGAACGTCTTTATAACAGGACTTAGGGTGCCAAAAAACCACAATTGGAGAATTAAAAAACCATTGTATGTTATATTTGGTTCATCCGCCCCAGAAAATTCTCGAAATAGAAATAATGAAGAATAATAAATAAATAGGAAAGATAATATTATAATGAGAAATATGTCTTAAGATATTAAATACAAATGATGAATATTTGGGAACTTTACAGCGAGGATTCATACCGAAATGTGATATAAGAAAAGAAAAATTAATTTTGGTTTATCGATTTCATGATTAACTTAATAAAACTGAGATGGGTATTGGTAAAAGAATTTTGATTATTTGTGTCAATTGATAGAATAATAGTTTGAAATTTGAACATTAACATTAAATTATGACAATTGATAGAGAATATTAAGGTATTATTATTGTTATTATTGGTATTAGGAGTATTTTATTATTGTGTGTTTAATACTTTCATATGTTGTGTATTTTTGATTCTATTGAATATAAAATTGATAAACCAAACTTTCACACTAAACGAGATTCTGAAATTGTCCATGCTTGCAGATTAAGATATTATAATGCACCAGAGAACTTAAAACTACACCACGAATAATGACAAACATTGGATCCATTTTTTTTTCTTTTCTATGTGATGCTTAACATCATTATATATTTTTTTAATTGATATAATTAATTATGTGTTGTCCTACTAAAGATATTAAAAAAAAACTGTCTAACTTAAACTTTCTTCTTAAGAATACTATTATATGTGAATTTTTTTTTGGGATCTCAATTTAAACACCGACTATGACAACTCTACTTCTTTAACCTTTCAGTAAATTTTCTATTTCTTGAATACACTTTCCTATCACCCACTCTACAAGCGCGTTGGATGTCGTCCCAACTGTTTAAGATCTTTTTCTTAATTTTTTTTGCTATTTGTTTTTAATTCATCAACTCAGTCATTTAAAGTGCTGAAGATCATATGCTTGAGTAATGACTAAAACAGGGCTGGGATGGCCACTCCTTTTGTCCTCCCATTTCTATATATTATACTCCCACAGGTATGACAACTGCACATTTTCCTTTTTCTCCATCTTTGTACTATGCAAGATGCTGTTTATCAATGCAGTCATATTCTGTCGGAGATTTACGGTTAGTCCACTGTACGGCTAAAAGACTCTTCCTCCTTATTAGTCAGAGAACAATAGGGAGAAAGAAAACCCACTTGTTACACAAACATAAACACAACCCTCACTACTTAGAGATAGAATTAAAGAATTTGGAACTAAGAGTTTGGGTAACACACATACAACAAGGTACCTTCAACACAAAAAATTGGATATCCACGTAGAATTAAAATAAGTGTACACAAATGAATAGTAAATAAATAATTTGAAAATAAAGTGAAAAGTATTCAGAATAAATAAAGTTAGAATAAATATGAATAAGTATAACTAAAGAATATTGAACAGAATTTTGGAATGAATAAATATTATTGAAAAAAATTTAATATAAGGAATGATGAAATGATAATAATAAGAAATATACAGAATATTAAAAAGAGATTTTTTTTTGAACAAGTAAATATTGTAGGAATAACAAATGAATATTGAAATGAGAGTAATAAGAAATATAAGGATATTGAAAAGAGAATTTTTTGATAATAAGTAATATTGAAATAAAGGAGATAATGGATATTAAGAAAAAATAGTGAGATAAATAAAGATATGAAAACTAGATATAATAGAAAAGGATAGATATACTGAGAACTCGTACAAGATTGAGTTATTTGATTAACAAAATATATGTTCTGTAATTTTATATATGATCTATATATTAGAAGTTTGATTTTATTAAAACTTGTGATTTTTATTGAAAGTGTGATTTTTATTATAAACTGTGATTTTTATTATGTAACTAAAGAACTAATTTTCTTTATATGTAAACAAGTCGAGATAATGTGATGTTTATGCATTCTACGTTTGTGAAGCAGAAATAACACAGCACTAAAAAGACTGTGATTTTTTTTTTTAACAAGGACAATGAATCATAAGCTATCATATGTACCTTACAAACTTTTTTGGACTCACCCCAATGTTGTGAGAGTTGAGGAGGAAGGTACAATAACTTCAAATTATTATTGTCATGTTCTATTCCATTTACTTAACATGTTTGTTTGTTGATTTTGATATTTTCATCGTTATATTCTATTATTTGTGTGAGTCGACTCAAAATTAAAACTGATGTAGAATGAAAATTTGATAACTTAGTTTTTTTTTTTAATTAAATTTAATTGATTTTTTTTTTAGATTTTGTTGTGTGGGGAACGGCCGCCCTATTCAACAGTTTTCAAAAACATACTTAAGTAAAATTTTCAATTTTATTATTATGTGTATTTCTTTTTAGTGATTTTTATATATATTTTTCAGTAAATTTGATAATGTTGTTATGTCAACTCATCACGTGATCTTTTAAATATTTTTTTTTTGCAATTTAACTTTAATTGAAATTTATTCGTTAACTTATTCAAATTTTTAATGCCCATTCTTCTCACTCATCTGAGTGAGTCTGCCCTCCAATGCAGGCATTGTAGGTCAGCCTCTTCTCGGACGGGGGGGATATTCTATAATATTAAAAACTAGTAATTTCTTAATTCAACATTCTTAACATTTAAAAACTATTAATTCCTCACTTTACTATTCCAAATTACAAACCCTTTTTTAAGCCCTT